>OZ007573.1:31511603-31889103 GCA_963931925.1 Onchidella celtica | reverse complement strand
CGGGGGGGGGGGGTAAGGATAAATTTTATTTAATTTTGCCCGGCCAGCGGCCTGTTCAGCCTGCTCCTCCCGATTTCCAACTGCCAAGGTGTTTTAGCGTGCGCAACGTGCACATGCCCCCCCCCCCCACTCAGCTTTTCGTCCTTATTCGAGAAGATTAGGTGCTCGATCCTACCTACCATGGGATCAGGGAGAGGAAAATGCGAGAAAAATCCCAAAATTCTGAGACGTCTTTACCGACTGGGATTCGAACCCGGTACCTTCGGCATGAGGAGCACGTTGCCTCGAGACCAATATGTCCCCGTATTGGTTGTTGTTGGGGAACTCTACAAAGCAGAGTAGAGAAAATACTATTCAGCTACTTATAGCTTAGTATGTACAAAACTACGTTCAACTAACAAATGACTTATTTAAACCCTTGGCAACTAGCGTAAGTATATGCACTTATCTACAATGTCATCATTAATTAAAACAATAAGACAGAGGCAACTGAAATTTTTAGGACACGTCTGTCGCCGGGAGCCTCGAACATCTAGCAGTCACAGTCAGGATCCAAGGCAGGAAAAGCAGGGGTAGACAGAGAAAAACGTTCACTGAAAGTCTTAATTCATGGACAACAAACGTCACAACAGCAACTCCTTCTTGAGGTTGGCTGATGACAGATCCGAGTGGAGAGCCATGATCGCCAATGTCTGTTCCAGACAGGGCAACTGATGATGATCTACTTTGTAGCATTTTTTAAAAATGTCAGTTGCAACTAATTCCACACTCCTAATCCTTTCAATACTTTGCTGTTACATCACTTACGGGCTTTGTTCCTCCATTACTTGCGTTTAAATACACACCACTAGCATCATTTAGATACATATTTACCATTCAAACTGAAATAAGTGTATTTCAATATAAACTGGATTTGAGGAAATCTAGCTGTCACAGAGGGTTAAGCTAGTGGCACGCTGAGTCAAGCCTATTCTGCAACGGTTTTGTCTCAGGCTTGAACTCCTTTAGAATCAACTAGCGAGTCAAACTTGTCGCAGTCTCACTAGTGCGAGAGGTTCTGTTTAACTCTATGGTCCACATCTCAGGTTAAAACTCAGCCAAAAGAAACTTGACTCAGTCGGTGCACCGCTAGCATAATTATGTTTCAAATTATTGACAGCGTGATGTCCCGTACGCGTTTTGAAGTCACACGCGAAGTTTGTAAATATTATAATTATGAAACGCGGTTATTAAGGGTTTCTTTCTGAAAGGGAGATTGTGAGTACTCCATGGAACCAGTGGGTGCCTCTGTATAACAAAAGTACCCGAGCACTCCCCTGAAAGATTCTGCCGCTGAGACAAAACAAGCAAAGAAACAACGGTTGGCCTTATAATTTTGGTCTCCACGTAATCTTGGCCTGAAAGTATAGGGAGTCACTTGAACGTGACTCTCGATGCCAGGTCCTTTGCACCGATTCTATTACCCATGTTTTGTTTCGTTTGACGTCATAATAATTGCGCCCCTCATTCTTTTTCTTTAGCTCAGAAGATCTACTATGGTGATAAGTAATCTCCACGGTGAACAGGTTGCACATTCATTACGAAACATTTCAGCCAGGCGTCTACAGGCAACAGATATTTATATAACAATCATAGTCAAGAATATTACAGCAAAGTATTATAAGGTTGTAACTATATACTTTATCCAGCGATGAGCGAGATAAGGTATTTTAAATTTAAAAAATGGACAATGATTCGACTTCACAAAACTTGCTCTTCTCCGGGTTTTAAAATTACTTTTACTCAAAATGGCGGCGGAGGACTGCATGACAGTCCCCATCTCAATTTTGGCGACATGTCATTATAAACAGTATTGTTATTATTATGTTTCTTTCGACGAACTTTGTTTCTGAAGTTTGGTTTTTTTTTTCTCAAAAGGGAACGGATGTAGGTGTGGGATTGGTTCAGGATGAGCAAGTCGTGTAGCTCGAAATATATAAGGATGTGCCATTTTATGTTTTTCACTTGATCATCCAACTTTCGTTCATGTCCATTCTGTCTGATGAAGAGCTTCTTGGTTCACTGGTTTCATTTGGAGGGAAAGAGAGGATGTTAGGAAGACAGTTTAATCTAGGGAAAGCACAGGCGGTTCCCTCGCTCGTAGATTACTTGAAATAGCGACGACCTTTTAACCTGGCCGATGTGAAGAAAGCGCTAATAAATAGTTGTACCACTTATTACATTGGCACCGGCCCAAAGACATTAGGAACACCCAGCTGGATGGTGCGGTCATTAGGCCTACTCACACTAGGGCAATGTGAGCACGTACTCGCGCGCTTGCCTTCCGTTTCCCTGCAGTTCATCGAGTCTCTGAACACTCCAGTGTAGTCAAGGCAACTGTAACAGGCTACAGACCGTCCGTAAACATGGGAAACCGGAAAATATTATTTCCGGAAATAAAAGGAAAGCGGCGTGAATTTGATCGAAACAGTAAATGCCATATAAGAAATTGTTATTGTTTTTGTGAATGATATATTGTCACTTTACTTGTTATTTAGAAGTTTCTTTTTTTTTTTCTCTTTCAATCTCATGCAAATGTACACGGTAAAGTCAGCATAATCAGTTAGGAACTTAATTCTCTTGCAATAGCAAAACCGGCGCGTTTTGACGGCCACACAGGAACAGGATCACTATGACTTTGAAAACAAGTCTTTCTCTACAATCTGATCTTTTCCCTCGTAATAGTCAAAAAGCCCACTAACGTATTACGACATGTCAACCCAAATAGCATGGGCGGGCGAATGATTCACGTATGAGATAGCGGAGGGGGAACAAAGGCGTGGGCAAGATCCACCCACGGGTTTATCAAATTAAACAATTGCACGATTTAAAAGGAGTCACTAGGGGCGAAATAACACCAAAAAAAACCCGAAATGATTGTATAAAAAGAGCGCACTTGGACCAGAATGGACCTCCTCACGTTCTTACGCCGCTCCCCGCGCGTGGCAGCTGGACAGCCGGTCATTCTGTTCACAAAACCCAACCAAATTATTAGAAGGTTATCTCCAATGTTATATTGTTGTCGTGAGTCCAGGAATGGGCAGGTGCTCTACAACCTGGCCGACCCCAATTTTTCCGATGATATTAATAGGGACAGAGAAGAAAGGTTTTACATTGTGTTTGACGGAGTGATGAACACTTTTGTTTCCAGTCCTATTCTGGGCGGTTTAAGAGAAAAGTCAGTAGTATCTAGAGCAGTCTTTCTAATCATAGTTAAAACTATAAATATTTTTAAAATCTTTTTGTATTTGCTTTATGCTAACTTCGTTCGATCAGAAGTCAGAGAGTAGATCAAATTAATGTTTGTTAATGTGTGTCAGTTGGAGCATGATGAATTGATCTTATGTTAATCCCATTTTTAATTTTAGTTCAGTGCCTTAGAGCACATCATTTTTGTGTGTGTATGGATTTGAGCGCTACACAAGTAAATTATTACACTGCATTACATTACATCACGTTTATTTGAAAACTTGAAGCAGAGCGTGGGAAGAGAGTCTGAGAAATACTGATCAAGAGAATAAAGTTATACTATGCTGGGGTACCGGGCGAACTGTGAGCTCTCCGCACTTTTTCGTAGTAACGGAAATTACACCAAAGTGAAAGCCTCTGAAAGATAATCTTGAGCACTTGTACGTTACTTATTCCTACCGACAGGGCAACTGCACCAACTGAGAATCTGCTAAGTATTTTTTAAGTACCTCTCTATTGAATATTTCTAAGTCAACCGGTGCATTCTTTGAAATCTAAAAAGACATTTCAGCGACATCTGGATCTCACAAGTGGTTCCTGTTTCAGACTTAGTGGCCGAATCTGGACAGTATAAGCGCGCTTATTTGACAGACGCGACTCCTGTAAATAGATTCTTGTATATGTAAAATATATAATGTTGTATCACCCATAAAAAAAGTCGACTTCGTGAAGTGAGTTACCTGCAGGGTGATGCAACTTGAAAGAAACATCACTCACACTTTTAAAACGGCACTTATTCACAGGTATATTTATACAATCGTGTGCGCCGCAGACGCTGCTTTTGAAAAATAGTGCGACGTCACTGTCAAAATGCACCGCGTATCAGATTTACGTATTGAGGGAAAAGTGAAAAGTGAGGAGGTAACTTCCATAACCTGCTAAGTGAGTTTATGGGCTACTGATTTTGAGAAAACGCGCTTCGTTTGACACAGCATAATATACTGAATCTGAGAGGGTACTTACATTTTGAATGAAAAACACATTGACTTTACATGTTTTGATTGCCATATTTTAGCTGTAGACAGGTTTTACGGCTGATTTGATGTTAAGGACCGCCACTCTTTTTTTTTTTTTAAATGTGACCTGCCAGGTTTTGCAAGTTACCTAGTCAAGTATTCCACATGCCTGGCCGGCTTTTTGTTTTAAACGATGTCAGCTCACTGTCAGTCAATAAATATAACACCATGACATATTCTGAAGGCTTCGTGGTGGAGCTCCTACCACTACTACAACTACTACTACTACTACTGCTACAGCTACTGCTACTGCTGCTATTACTACTACTACTACTACTACTACTACTACTACTACTGCTACTACTACTACCACTACTGCTATTACTACTACTACTACTGCTACTACTACTACTGCTACTGCTACAGCTACTGCTACTGCTGCTATTACTACTACTACTACTACCATTACTACTCCCAATAATAATTATAATAATGGTAACTTCGCTGAATAGGAACAAAAATGCAACAATTTTAAAGAAAGCTTAAGTGCTCGTGTCCGATAATCCATGGATATAGAATTACAAAAACAAGTAATCCCCCCCCCTCACACACACACACACACATACTCCTCAGTTCAGCTCAACTGATTAGCTTGGGGGTGACGTAACCCCACTGATATCGTGAGTTTATCCGGTGCTGAAATGAGCCAGAAGCGATGCGTATCAGGGTAATTAACTGTACACACTCACAATAAAGCTGAATTTTCATGTGTACGGAAACGGAAACGGCCGCTGAAACGTCAAAAACCCTTCAAATAGTGAAATAGAAGGAATGTTTTCACGTGTACGGAAACGTCATTTCCGTACACATGAAAACACTCTGTCTTTTTACTGCTTGTTGGATTTTTGAGGTTTCCGTTTGCCGTTTCCATTTCCGTACACATGAAAACACAGCTTACGGAGATGCTTATTCCAGAGACCAGTCTAGATTTGCAACCATAAAATCTTTAGGACGGAGAACATTGACTTTAATACACTGATGGAGAAAAAAAAAACGCTGCAGACCCCGCAAATATCAGAGATAATATAATTTTGATTTTTAATTAAAGACACGATCTATGCAACTCTGTTGGGGCAAATTTACAGGAAGTCTGTCTTGGATTAATTCGTCTGGGTCAAAGGTTACTCCACTGTTATGTGTCTATCATTCGGTGTCACGTATTTTTTCTTTTCTTGGCGGAGTAAAATGCTTTGATCTGTCGCAACATCGGGTTATAACGTTATTTAGAGCAAAGGTTATTTCGTTCAGTGTATACAGTGTATACATTACTGTAGAGAGCTAGCTTTCTCCGTCTTCCTTCCATGCTGCGAGAGAACTTGGGGGTTGTACCAGTAAAGCGCCGTCGTTTTGGCTTAAGGAGGGAATGTGTATAATAATGTTCCAAATAAAAATTGCATAAAAATCGCTTCTGGGAACCCGGCTAGGGTTCAATTATAATCACGATAATAATTATACGGGGAGACGGGAAAATCTGACTATTTTTTTTTTTTAAATCAAGAGAAGCTGAAGGATTGCAATGTACACGGAGAAAGAAAAAGAAGGAAACAGAGAAAGAGATCAGAGGACATCATCAAGGAGTGGACTACCATCAAGTCAACTGACTCACTGAGAAAGAGGACAGAGAGAGAGGAGGGGGGGGGAGGGAACTGGTTGCCAGGTCATCAGTGGAGATCCAAATGGTTAGCCGGGTACAGTAGAAGAATAAGACATAGAAGAAAAAGAAAAAGGAGACGAAGAGGACCAAGAAAAGGAGGAGGAGGAGAAAAAAAAAAGGAGAAAAGAGAAGGGAGAAAAAAAGGAGGAGGAGAAGAAGAAGAAACAGAAGAAGAAGAGGACCCGGAGAAAAAAGACGGAAGAGGAGGAGAAAAAGAAGAAGAAGAAGAACAATATAATAATAATAAGAAGAAGGAGGGATAGAGGACGGAGAAAAAAGAAGGAGGGGGAGGTGGAGGAGGAAGGAGAAGAAGAATAGGAGGACGGAGAAAAAAGAAAGAGTAGGAGGTTGAGGAAGAAGAGGAAGAAGAAGAAGGATTAAATTGACGATGCTAACGATGATGAAATCTGTGACGTAAGAAATTCCCAGACAGTACAACATAAACACTTAGATACTTGTTTTCTACATTTATGCCCAAAGACAGACTCCTGCATGGCCAGTTCAGATTTAAAAAAAAAACACACCAATGTTTGGCATTGTTAGAATGTATCGATAATAAACCTGCGTGATACTTGGAAATAGGGAAAAAAGAAAAAAAGTAAAAGAAAAGAAATGAGAAAAAACTGAAATTTAATATTCACCTAAGTGGAGTTGGAAGAATTTATCGGCCGTTTTTAGAACAGCATGATACATGAATATTATAGTCAGAACATCTATATTTGCATGGGGTTTCAACAAGTCTCTGCTTTCTGCAGGATGCCAATAAACGTTTGGAAGTTATCTTTAAAGTATGTATGCTCGATCGTGCCCATTAGAATGGTGAATATCCGTGGCAGGGCCTTTCTGGTTTATAGACTTTAATGGACATTTTGTGCGGACATTTAAAATTGCCTGTTTCATTAGGAATATGATTTTTAAGTAGATCTAATCCAGCAACTTAATTTGATGAAAAAATATAAATGAAACCAAATTTGTTTTAATTAATTCCCATGACTGAAAAGCGTACGTACGATCCTATAACAGCTGTTCTTAAGGGAGCGTAGTAAAAAAAAAAAAAAAACATAAAAGAAAACACCAAAACAACTCTGGCCATTGCAACTGCTGATGCAAAAGGTCTTAAAGTTCGGTCGTTCCAATCCTTCCCATGTCGGTCATTCCTCATTGGGTCACGTACAGTTACAGGTCCAACCGTGTCGCTCTGGCTTCAGTGAAATGCTTGGCTAGCCTTGATGAAAAATGAAACATCCACTCGGATCCTTTCTTACACCGAAGACCGATTACTGTTGATCTATAATTTAGCAAACCGTTATTGACTCAAGGGTATGTATGTGTATTAGGGATCTTACTCAATCGTGGAATGTCGACCCACATCGCAAGTGACTCTGCGGGAAAAAAGGCAAATCTGACTAAGAATGTTTACTGACGAACTTAAGATAGGTAATACAGCCCGCCTACACATTGAGCCAGGTCTGATTGCAGAGCCTCTTTCCAGTCTCTCATTCCGTCTCTGTTTTAAAGAACAAGAGAGAAAAAACGAAAAAACGCAATACGGACACACAGAATGGAAATAGAGTGTGTGTAGAAACGTTTTTTTTCTGGGTGGAGAGAGAGATCATGAATTGCACTTTGAGAAAACTTGTTGTATTCCAAGGGCATATGGACCAGGCTTTTCAAAAAACGGGTAAGGCTGGGTTTTCATGTGCACGGAAACGCAAACGGCAACAGATACATTAAAAAACCCATCTTCTAATGAAATAGACAGAATGTTTTCATGTGTACACATGGAAACACTCATTCTTTTTTCTACTTGATGGAATTTTGACGTTTTCGCTGCCGTTTCCGTTTCCGTGCACATGCAAAGACAGCTTCAAACGAGAAAAAATGTTTATGTGTGTCTCATAATTATGTGACATTATATTTTGTTCCTCAGATCAATGATTGCCTGAAACTAAGATTGAAAAATTCAGTATACCTCAAACCATGACGCAATACTCGTGTGAAGAGATCAAAATTGTGTTATCATAACCCTTGATTTCACTGCTGGCATTGACATTGAAACTACAAAAATCTAATGTAGGCTGTCCTTTTTAAAATATGAAACATCGATCCTTCATTCAAAAGTATAGGAATTTTAGGAGTGCTGTGAGAACATTGGCGACCCCACTTGGGTCCTTACCATGGACAATATTAAGTTTAAATACCAAGCTGGGAACGGACCTGGAAATGGAATGTGATTAAAAAAGAAAAACATCTGTTTATGGACAGAAAAGGTTTAGGCAGTGAAATAATGCCCAGCCCTCTCAGTGTTTGGATGGGATTCGAATTTTGAATGACAATGACCTTGTCTTACACATAATTATTATGACAAGCAAGTAAAACACCTCAGTATGACGGCACTGGTGGTTCTACTCATAAACCCACCACCACCACTACCATCACCAGCACCACCACTACCATCACCACTACCATCCCACCACCACTATCATCACCATCACCACCACTACCATCACTACCACCACTACCATCACCATCACCATCACTACCATCACCACCACTACCATCACCACTACCATCACAACACTGCCACTCCCATCACCACCACTACCATCACCACCACCACCACTACCATCACCGCCACCACCTCTACCATCACCACTACCACTGCCATCACCACCACCACCACTACCATCACCACAACCACTACTATCACCACCACTACCATCACCATCACCACCACTACCATCACCACCACCACCACCACCACCATCACTACCATCACCACCACCACCACTACCATCACCATCACCACCACTACCATCATAACCACCACCACTACCATCATAACCACCACCACTACCATGACCATCACCACCACTACCATCATAACCACCACCACTACCATCACCATCACGACCCAAAAACATGAAAAATTAAAAACCTGTTTCCAACCACAGGCAAGGCATTTGTATACCGGTACTAACTACAGTAAACATGCTTGTATTAATTTCATTATTTTGAGCAGTACAATGTGTCAACGTAACAGCAGATGAAATACAATGAAAATAATACACAGACGCACACTTTACATAAAGAATGCCGAGCTTTTCATAATGAAAATTGATCTGTACTTTGGCTTTAATGGTTCAATGTCATTTGCTGATTTTGGAAATGATCAGGTCTCAAAAGTCCGCCGAAAAGCAGAATTGGAATGAGCTGATCTAAGTTTATCTAAAAACAAAACTGTGTTAAATATTTAGTGCTCTGTTTTGCACAAGGCGTTAAAAAACTCATAGCAAGTGAGTCTGATTGAATATACTGATTATAACTGGCGTTTCATTTCATCAGATGTTTATTGCAATGCCAACCAGAACACTTGAATTTACTTTCTGTCAGTTTCATAAAATAAATTCTCTCTGTCTGCTTGTTTGTAAAAAATTGTCTATTACTGAACAAAGCTATCGTCATTATTTACACTCACCCCTTTTCCTTTAAAACATTCAAGTCGACTTGCCTGAACAAATCCTGTGCTCCGTTGAAGCATCGGACTATGAGAGCCTCGGGTACTCAGATAGTTTAAGATAAGGCAAATGTGCTGATGAAAACAGGTGCTATCGTTGTAAACAAGTACGGAGGGCAACAGGTCCTGAGCTAATGGCTGGTTTAAAACCCGATGGCTACATTTAGTTCATTCCGTTGTCCACGAAAACGGCCGAGTTTCTATCCTGCAAATACGTATGCGATTTCCTCATGGCTTTCCTATAATGCATTCCTGAAAATGAATCAATGAATCTGAATCACAACCACAACAACAACATCAACAGCCTTCAAACCTGACCAAACTCTAAGCACTATAATTATATTTCTCTAAAGAGGTACACCATACTATAACCAAATTGCTGTTGTTATAAGTACGTATGCAGCCCAAGCGTTTTGGGCTAGGGGCGCGTACTACTTATAGGTGTCTATCCCTAACCCAACCTTATCCTCAACTCTAAAATAAAATCTTATCGAATGCCTGAAGCTGCCTCCTTACCCTTTCAATAATAAAAAAAAAAACAGGAGGAAAACAAAACAAAACAAAAGATCCGAAAGAGTAATTAATTAATTCAGGCTGTTGTTAGGAGTGTTTCAGGAGGAGCTCTCTAGCTCTGGAGTCACCAAAGGCTTTAAAATACTTACCCCTAGCGACCCCAAAAAAACAAACAAACTTGGAGGCCAGGACGCACGTACTTGTGACAACATTCTAACCAAATAACCATCACTACATCATCGCCATGGCATTTTGAATTATATTTTTATCAAAGTGGATGTTTTTTCTTGTTCTTTTTTGCCTGTAAGCGCCGAAGATGCAATTTATCTAAAGGACCGTCCAATGTTTATCATGACATCAGAGCAAGTTACATTTTCTCGACCTGGTAAATAACCAAACTTTGTACATAACTCAGCTGTTTTGTTGAAAGAGTTCCTCCTTCATTAATTTCATCTTACTGTTGAACTCCATTTGATAAAAACGTGACAATATAAGCAGATCATCTTATCTTGTAGGAATGAAGAGTAATTTCACCTGCGGCACGGATGCTTGAAGATTTATGCATTTTTCTTTTTGTAAACTGCATCCTTGTTCTCCAAGCCAACAATGCAGCTTTCACATCAGCCGTATGTAATCTTATAACATCTGACACATTTTTTGAGAAGAGGAGAGCAACTGACATATCACAGCCGTTATGAAACAGTATATATTTAGATAAGACATGATCTCTCCTGCCGTTATCTTGATCTTCCGCGTTTCACTCTTGCTTAATCCATGTATAAAAAAAGACATTACACAAGTGCAGCAATCCGCCCTCGAATGCCTTCTTACTCAGAGGCATCCTATTTTTTGTCCCCTCTTTGACTCTGTACATAATCGAGACCTTGAGCCCGTCACCTATGTCAAACTTTGTCAATCAACTACAGACGTATGGCCAAATAGGTTTATATTTTAAATAACTCCCTTTGGTAAAAAAAAAAAAAAAGAAACTTAGGCGGGACCAGAGAGCTTAAAGTAACGAGAGGGGAAACAGCGGTGCAACTGTCCGTGACAACAATGCTATTCAACGCGTGATGGGCGCTGGGCGGGCTAAAAATAGATAAGCGCGGTCCAGGGCCTCGGCTGGCGTAAAGTCTGCTGTGATATATAACGATTGTCATTACATACAGGGTGCGTGTATTGAAATAAACAAAATGTGGGAGGTGCAGCATGTATTTGAGTTGGAAGAGAAAAACGTCGACACTATAACGGTAACATCTTATTGTTCTAAGAATAGCAAGATGACAGAAGGAAAAGAATGATAGGACAGAAGGAGAACCTACCAGCAACTCCCATCAACCACGCACTGGGGATGTATGAAGAATGGATGAATAAAAAAATAAAAAAGGAAAGCAACAAACAAGAAATCAGAAGCAAAAAATGGTGACCTGTAGGGTGAAAAACGAAGCAGACAGGAAAACACAAAATATGGATAAAGAGGGTGAAGAACATCATAATCTTCGAATCCTCCCACTTCATCTTGCGGATTATATCGCAGGGCTGACTTCAGTGAAATTTCATCAAGAATAATAACACACTACTTTTCAATGGGGGCCATCGCTTTGATTTTTATTTCAAACAGTAATAGTTGTAGTAGGTTCCCACAGAGTCCAGCTTTTAAATTCTGCATTGAATTAGCCAGCGTCTTGGCTGATGGCAAACTGAAGATTTTCTGCAGCAGCTTGTATGCTTTCCGCGACGCATGATAAATGGATAGGGCCAAGCTCTTTTCCTGATTTGTCCACCTTCGTCTTCTGGTGCACAGAGATAGTACTCGAATTTGTGTTGTCACAAATTCAAGAGCTGGCTGGGAAAGAGAGACAGCAAGTGTTTCTCTCAACTGTGTTTCACCCAGGTCCTTTGGTCCTTGTTGTCTTTCCTGGTCAAACTTTTTCTTGAGTCTCCAAGACCTGGTCATCTCTTTCTCGCTGTGAGTTTCTGAACTACTGCAACTTAGTGTGAGGGGCGCAGGCACAATGACAATCTCGTCTGGTACTGATACTGCTGGGGGTGCCCTCTCCTTAGGCGTTGGTCTTGAATGAATGAGCCTGGCAGGTGGGTTGGGGATGGAAAATAAAGTAGGGACCGCATTCTTCTTGGGCCTTTTTACGGACTGCTGAGCTGCCAGAGCAGGAAGTTCGAAGTGCTCTGGGCACAAAACAATGCCTTTATAGAGGGCAATGGCATATTTAACGTCGAAATCAGCTTTACGAAAGTTGATGACCCACCTTCGTGATCTGTTGAAATAAAATGTGCAAGAGAATGAACTGGTGCGTTTAAAAATGATTCAACATTCAGTGTTCATTCAAGGTCATATGAGTTAAGGGTGATTTTTCCCCTTTGAGGTAAAGTTGGGGGCGCTTTGCTAATTCTGAACGGAAAGAAGACGGTGAATGGCCTGCATACCATCCATTTTTAAAGGGGGTTGTGAAATTAGGAAGCCAATCGCGCAGTTGTGCGAACACTCAACATTATGCTTAATACAACTTCAGTGCACCCTAATCATTCCGAGGAATTCCAAAAGAATTCAATCGTTGACCTTTAGTCCACGTTTAAGCAACAAATATCACACAAACACACACAATCTACGAGTACGAGACTACGACCATACTATCAAAACGCATTACATTAATCTCTGTGATGTTCCTGTGCTTCTGCAATATTCTGCACGCATTTGTTGACTCTTAAGTCTGCTCTTATCCCTCCCCTTCCTCTCCCAAATCCCTCACCTATAGCAAAACCATATTGTATTACAATGAAAGCAATTAGTAAACAACCTGCAGTATCTCTTCATACACAGTCGATTGCCTGGACCAGGGTCTTCAGGCCTAATCCTTAGTCTAAAGGCTGGAGCAGCTACGGTTTTAGTTGACCAGTTGTAGGTAAAAACAGGCCTTAAACTCAAATAACAAAGAAAATAATGATCAAACTTACCTCTCATGATCTTCGGGAAATCTGAGGAACGCCAGATCTGGTCTGTTGTGCCGTGAATTCGAACAGTTAACAGCTGAACACCACGGGCAGTGTATACTACGTTTTGTAATGGGCGCCATGTTTGCGAATTGTTGACCGCGCTTATTCTCACGGTCAGCTGTTGACCTAGATACGCGGAATCGGGCTCGGTTTCCCCTCTCGTTATTGTAGGCTCTCTGGCGGGACCCAGTGAACTGCTTCTGTACTGTCAAAACTATCTTTTTACGGGCAATTTTCAATTGTTCAGGTGGTGGAGGCATATTCTGGAGTATTTTTCTGTAGTACTTGGATGACTAACTCTTGATTTTGGCAAAGACTCACGAGTGGCGCAGATTAATGACTCCAATACAGAGATGCAACTTTATCGTGCATTTTTGGCGTGGACACGCTCCAAGTGAAACTGAATAGAGAAAATATTGCTGAATAGTGGACACAAATCAGTATTTTATCAATTCAGCACACTTGGATACTGCTCCTAAAAGCATTGCCTTCAAAATGATTTACACTATGAGATTCGGGTATGCATTCACAGTTACCAAAATTTAAAAGAAACTAAAGAAACAAAATTGGAAATGGAATCAGATAGTAAAACTGCCTTCCTTGTCAATCAGAGACAGAAATTAAATTCCATTCTGTCTTTTTCCGTGTGAACTTTTGGATTCTGCCATGTTTGGAATATTTACTCAGTCACATTGTACATCATGAATTGTCAATGTAGAACTAGCATCCCCGTCTATCGCTCCACCACAAGGACCTGAACTGTTTCCTACACTAATGACCCAGCATGACACCTCAGAAATGATACAAACGGTATTGACAAGACTTTTCAACACAAAACATGTCAGAAGTCGGAAATCCGAGAAAATATTGGGTGCCCTTGAGTTTTTTTTGCCCGATCATTATAATCATCTACTCAAATTGGAATTGCAATCACTCTCCATCTGGCTATTTCACCCCAGGGCCTACCCCCCCCCCCCAACCCTCAGTGCGACTGCAGTTTATTTCAAATGCGATCGAAAGTAAAATTATATTTACTGCTGACATAAGCAGTGGACTTGAAATGCTATGACAAAGCTGTTTCAGAAGTGAAGGGCACCTGGTTGACATGCTGAAAATGGCACCAGGTCAGAGTCCCTGAATGGTAGAGTTGAATGACGTTATTGCCTTGACGTAGAAGACACACTGACACAGTCAGTCAACTGCAGCTGACTCCCCGTTGGCTCAACAAAGTGTCTCAGTTCAGTGTTAAAAAGCTATGTTTGTGTGTCTGAGAGTGATTAGCGTCTCACAATACCTGAGATTTGGGTCTTTCACGGGCATTGCATGTGTTTGTTGTAAAGGCTGGTGGTATTTACACAGTTTAAAGATCTATTTCGCTTAGTCTCCCACGCCATTACTGTTGTGTCATATTACATCTGGTAGTATTACATTGAAGATTAATGTGTTTTTGAGGGCTTCTCATATGGTATTGTGCGCCTCTTTCTCCCTTCACCCATACCTCACCCCTAAATATTAATGCTTCTACTAGTTTCGCGAAAATAGCAGATTCTGACCTTTCGTCCTGATTGGGCATACACTATGTAAGAGTAGATGTCGTTCATCATGCCATTTTAGCCTGTCATATGTATTTTCTTTTCATCATGGACATGACAAAGATTTCAAATTGTTAATGAACTTGCAACTAGTGTCGGGTAAAGGGAAACGGCATTTTGGTAGTAGTTGTTGTTGTTTTTGACTTTTTAACATATCAAGAGAGAGAGAGAGAGAGAGAGAGAGAGAGAGAGAGAGAGAGAGAGAGAGAGAGAGAGAGAGAGAGAGAGAGAGAGAGAGAGAGAGAGAGAGAGAGAGAGAGAGAGAGAGAGAGAGAGAGAGAGAGAGAGAGAGAGAGAGAGAGAGAGAGAGAGCTAGAAAGCGAGAGAGAGAGAGAGAGGCAGGCAGGCAGGCAGGCAGGCAGGAAGGCAGGCAGGCAGGCAGACAGACAGACAGACAGACAGACAGACAGACAGACAGACAGACAGACAGACAGACAGACAGACAGACCAGACCAGACCAGACCAGACCAGACCAGACCAGACAGACCAGACAGACCAGACAGACCAGACAGACATGAAATTAATATTGAATGGACGACAAAATATATACAGATCTCTGATTTGCCCAAGCAACCAAACTGGCGAATATCACCGCCTCCGTCTCGTTAACTTTGCTCTCTCTAACACGTTTGTTTAAATGAATCACTCATCCACCTTCCAACCTTCCTTGTTTCCTGCCATCTTCTTTAACAGATCGAAGTTTTCATTGGCTAGGTGGGGTACAGCTCAGTTACATAGTTTTTCAATGTTATAGCTGGAAGAAAGTAAAAAAGGAAATGTCTACTGGAGATTAATTGTAACAGTACACATCATGGGTTGGTTCTTTTCGATGTCATGGAACTTGTTCTTCTCCGCATTTTCTAATTATTTGGACTCAGAATGTCGTACGACTATGCACTGTAGTCTTCACCAGTTTGGTGAATTAATTTAAACACTGCAACAATACAGAGTTGGTGTCCATTTACGTCACAGAATTTGTGCGTCTTCGAAATGTTACATTATTTGTATAAAAAACTGGTTGCGGGGCAGTACATGGCGCTCTGTGTCGCAGTATCAGTGGCATACCCTACTACCAACAAAAATGTATTATTCATTATTAAATATATATTAACATATATTCAAATATTAGTATAATACTTTATAAAATACAGTTGTGACTTGTGAACTGTTTTGAGTTGTGAACTGCGCCTAACATGCTGCGTTACAATTTGCTGTGAAAAAGAGGGAGGTAGAGAGAGAGGGAGAGGGAGAGAGAAAGAGAGAGAGATGCAAATCGAGAGAACAAGACTTTCTGTAAAGCGCCTAGAGCGAACTTGTTTGGATTAGGCGCTGTGTAAATCTCCATTATTATTGTTATTACTATAAATAAAACACACCACTAATGTCTGTAGAGATTTGTAATAAAAAAAGATCGTCATTTGTGCTGATTTTAATGTCACCACATATCCAAAAGAATAGAAACAACGAAGGTGTCCGGCGTCCAGACCTGCAGAGAACAATGACAGCCGTTTTGCAGGAATGGCCCTTGGGTTGAACCCTGAGAATGATGACAGCTTTTCTGCCAGTCGGACCCCGCGATCACGCAGAAAATGTCAGGTTATGCCAACTGAACATGTGAACGCACCAGGAGACCAGTCAAAATAATATTCTCTTGTTGACAGGGAAATGTCCGATCATAGACTAATGTTTTGACAGGAGTACACGTGAGCAGGGGGTCAAGAAACATGCAAAAACAGTGGAGGTCAGAGGGATTGGCTAGTTTTGTAATCAAAACCATCTGGTGAGGACAAACGCTGGGGTCAAGAAGCTCTGTGACTGATGTTTGCAGCACGGAGAGGGCAGGGCAACATTCAAACGGACCAATGTTTGATAACTGTGTGTCAACCAGAAGTTTACTACATACTGCAAAACATTACGTAAAATGTCAAATTCATCCCACCACCCCAAAACTGTTGCTGCCCACCGTGCTTTGTTGAGGAGACCGCATATCCCTATATCTAAGTGAAATTCACTTTTTTAACATCATGGGACACGGTCGTCTAGAGGCAAGGTGCTCGCCTCTCATGCCAAAGGTACCGGATTCAAATCCCGGTCGGTGCAGGCATGTTGGAATTTCGAGATTTTTCTCATATTTTCCTGTCCCTGATCCTATGGCAGGTAGGATCAAGCACCTAGTTTTCTCGGAGGAGGACGAAAAACCCAGAGGGCCCGTGTGCACGTTGGGCACGTTAAAGATACCTTGGCAGTTGGAATTCGAGAAGAGCAGGCCGAACAAGGCCGGTGCCCGGGCAAAATTAAATAAAATTTATCCCTACCACTCCCTCCAGCTCCCCCCACCCGTCCCCGCCCCAACCCCCCCCCCCCCCTATTTTAGAAAGTCAAAATTTGGCAAAAAGAAAACAAACATCCATATTTCTATTTTAGAAACCATTGATGACTGCTCAAAAAGCATTCGAAGAGATCTGAACATTTATCGAAAAATCCACCAAGTACAAGATCAATAAGGAATCGATAGAAGAAAAAAACAACGTGCCCACATGACCGGATTTTTCCGAACGATCACACTGTGGTTTCGAATTTATAAGTGCTTGGCCGAACATCAGACCGACGTCCATGCTGCATTGTGCACACTTCAGTTTATTAGGGGTCACCGTGTACGCCTTTACCTTGCCCCTGCAATTATATCCTTTTCGGGTGAATAATTTATCACGTCTGGTGTGTCCAGGGAGGTTTTATTGTTGCAATTGCTGCAATTTCTGAAATTTGATATGTAGGGGGTAAAAATTACTGCTTTTTTACTGAAAAGCAAAGCGGGTCGAATTTTCTCGCTTTGGAAAAGAGGACGAGACAGTCTGACGGCGCCATGAAAAGTGCCCCAGTCATTATATTGATTGTTGGTCCGAATACGTTTTTTTTTTCTTCTCGTGACCAATATAGAATGTGATCTTGGAGATTTAGTACGTTCGTAGTTCAGGCTGTTCTGCCTTCTAACCAAAAGTTGATTGGTTGACAGAAAATGAAGGCTGTTATTATGTTATAAGTACGTACACAGCCCAAGCGTTTTGCGCTACGGGCGCATATGTATATTTGCCTATCCCTCACCCAGTCCTTATCCTCAACCCTAAATCTGATCGAATCCCTAACCCTGTCCCCTACCCTTACAACAACAAAAAAAAAAAGGAGGAGACCGAAAACAAAAAAATCTGAAAAAATAATTAATTAAGGCTGTTGTTAGGAGTATTTTTTGAGGAGCTCTCTAGCACTGGAGTCATAAAGGCTTGAAAATACGTACCCAAAGCGCACCCCTCCCCCCCCCCCCAAAAAAAAAACTTGGGGGACGTACGTCCTTGTAACAACATTCGAAAATGAATGTATCTTTTACAGTCATCGCAGGGGAGTGGTGGACAACAGGGATTCAGAGAAAGAGAGAACATGTTATATCATGTTATTTGTGGGAAGGGGGGGGAGGGGGGGGGGGGAGGGGTGCCTCCCCTATTGGGATAAAATGAAAAAAAAATGAAATAAAGCAAATGATATTGAAAAATAAAAGATATAATCTGATTCCCAGAAATGATGTCAGCGAATCTGCACACCCAATGTTTCGTCCGAAGGGGAATGGGCATTGATTTGTGTCCCTTCGATAGGCCTGGTGGCAGCCCTGACAGATAGCTCAGAAAAAAATTCGATTATGGTGTCAGATGTTTGGATTTTCAATAAATAAGCTAAAAACAGCTCAGCTTGAGAGGAACATCATCAAAATTTAGAATATTACGGTGAACGTTAACCAAGAATTTCAGTCATTGTGTGATGGTAATAGAAAAGAAAAGAAAAGAAAAACGAAAACAGTGCGAACTGCTCGGGAAGGATTTGACAGAAACTGAGCAAGGACCATATTAGAGGATAAGATATAATTTTCAAGCACCAGCTTCTTCTTTCTCCTCTCCTGTGTTCTTCGCAAAATGGATAAGTCACCTACACAAAAAAACAGAAACCAAGCGGTACGGGTTCAAACCCAAAGAAAAGCTTGGCGACGAAAAAGAAAAAAGATGTGGCCGGGGTTCTAGAAGATGTCAGGAAGTTTAAGGCCGAAACATCTAATGAAAAAATCCACCCTTCCTCTGAAGATCGTCATCTGCCTCGCTCCACCTGAGGAGTTTTCTTACCACGGGCCAGTCATAACTAGATCAGGTGGCTGGCAGTCTGTATGAAAGATGCCGTGACTTTCAAGTTCCCTTACAGTCCCATACAGCTTCGACTCAAGCGCTCGGTCTCCGGGCCAGCAGTTTACCCTTTTATGCTCAGCTCAATGCCTAAGGACGCGCGCCGTGGTTTCTGGTGCCATTCCACTCGGACATGTTTCTGTGTCTCCAACTTCGAACTTTCTACATCGCTGGTGTCGGGCCCAAAGCGGCCAAGTCCAAAAATTTCGTATTACATATCGTACCAATTTATGAAGCTTGGAATGCTGCATCACATGGAAAAGTAGCTCTGCTCTTACCATTATCAGTAGAAATACTCAAAATAAAGGTGTGATCAAACCAGCTAGGTCCATTTGCCATTTGTTTTATCGACAGTTTTTTGTTTCTCCTGTAAAATTTGCAAATTTCGACTTGGCCGGTTTGCTCCTGACACCATCGATATATATACATCTGTTTTGATCGGTTCTCAGATTGAAGATCTCTGCCTGTTTTCTCTAGGGTGTGTATGACATCATCTCGTGCATGCACTGGATGGGTAGGTTTCAATTTAGATTTAAGAGCAGCTTTTAAGTGATTTTTTTGCCTCTTCATGATTAAATCACCAGCAAACTTAAAAATCGCAAAGGAATTTTCAGCTGAGGTGTGTACTTGGAGAAAGTTTAAGATAATTATTTCCCTTCTTTTTGTCTTTAGTGATTAAATTACTAATTTTCACTCCTACTGGTTATTATCTAGGTCAAGCCATGAAAATGCTGAATTTCAAAGATTAAAATCAAATCTCTCCCGTATTACTGCATCAATATCGTACTTATGTGGTCGCCCATTTAGTATGATACAAGATTCGCCCCGGCGGCGTACAGGCTTGTGACTACGTTTCTATATTTGTCTCTTCTATAGGGTATAGACAAAACGTCCATCACGAAATACTGCGCAGCTTCTGAAGTTTAGCTCTGGGACAGCAAAATAAAAAACAAGTCAACTTTAATGCCTTCAGGATAGCAAGTACTCGCCTTCGTGTGGGGATTAGGGCAGTATTTTGCTTGTTTTGTACGGGACACCTTTTCAACCCCACGCATCTGCTATGAATATTACTTTATCCCATAGCATTGTAAAAAATTAGCAGCCTCAACTGATCACAGAAATGACTCTCTCTTTCACTCTAAAAAAGAAGGCAATGTTTTGAGTTAAGTGTTAAATGCCCTATATTGCTTCAATGTTTTCACACACAAAGCATCATTCCAGAAAAGCATGAAATGTTGGAACCAGTTGCCGTGTATATCTTATTCATGGCATATAAATACAGCATTAGATACAGTGTTAGTCATAGAATTTTCTTAATTAAAGTTAACGCTGTTACTCGAGTAAAGCCCGGTCACTTTGTACCTGTATGTAATAAGATCAGCACTGAGCCACCGAAACGCCTTGGTACAGTGAAGACATCAGTTCGTGATTTCAAACGTCATGTTTGGCATGACTTTAGGGCGATAAACGCCCACGAGATGCGACCGATGATCCAAACTGACTACAAACATTGTAACACACAGGTAAACAAACTTTGTCTTGCACGGAGACCGAAGTCGGCGATGGATTAGTGTAAAGACGATAAAACTACAGATTGACGTCTGGACTTTTAGCGGGAAGGGCCGGAGAGGCGAGGGGTCAGTGAAAACATTCTAATGTTCAACTTACTGCATAGCTCTGCGGGGGGCAGGAATGTGATCAAATTGCAGTTAAACGACGAAAGTCATTTGAAATACACAGAGTCGTCTGGTGTACAAGATCATGCCTTTTTTACCCACCAGAATTGAAACCTGAATCTACGTTTGACTAGAACTATGTCACGCAAATTCATATCGTTATATCGAAAGATAACTTATCTGCGTATTGTGTTCGGCACTCTTGTGTTCCCATGCCGACGAGAGACTACATTTACGCTTTGGCCATACTTGATTGTAAAACTGGAAAACTGAAGGGGTCAGAAAAGAAATCCACCGCAATTCATTAGTTGATCATTTTGTTTTTCTTCCCAAGAACCTTTATCATTCCATTCTGTATATAAAAAAAGCAACTATGAAACAATTTAAGGCACCCTGAAAAGTACATAAATCAACTTTAAAACTGAAGTGCTTTTCTCCTCATCCTAATCCCACTCTGGTTTTTAGATGATGTTTTTGCCCTCAGACAAGTTTGCTATTCTAACAAAGAGCGTGAAATATCTAACTGCATCGGCTAGAATGCTGGATTACGGAGATATTTTGGGCTATTGCTACCCGAATAGGAACATTAGAGAAATACGTTATGAGGAACGAGATGATTATGACAGCGATACATTAAGTCAGTGTACTTTAAGTTCCGTGACGGAAAGAACTAGATCATACTTTATCAAACTTTTACAACATGAGCCAGGAAACTACTGTGAACTGAAGAATTAAATACTAATAATATACCCTGGCCGGAGCAGAATTTCAACCCAGATCGATGTAGGTTTGTGGGGATATTATTTCGTGTAATTAGCCATCTCACATCTCCACATAATGATCGGTATGATGTGAAAATGTTGGAGACAGGTGAGGGGTGGGAAAATTATGAGCTTAAATTTCCCAGTTACTGTTGTCTGCTTTCAAAGCCTTAAAACGAGGCCACTGATGTTGCGGGTCAGAAGCGGAGTCGAGAGTTTTGCTTGGAGGGGTGCAGGGAATGACTTTACACTAAGCATTAAAGAAAATACACAAATGCCTTTTTTTTGGATGATCTTTCAAAATATCTTTTTAGATGAAAGAAAGTCATTTTCCTGTCTGTCTGTCTGTCTTTCTCCCTCCTCCCCCTCCCCCTCCATCCGCTAATATATGAACACGTCGACTCCCTCCCTTCACCCACTTTTGTGAGACAACGCCATCAGTATGAGTGTCTGTGGGAATGAACACCACCGGTTACGTGCCGTATTTGAGTTGGTATAGAGCAGTATAAACATGACGCCAGATGCCTGCGTCTAACACCAGAAAATTCTCTTAGCCAATATTTTGTCTGATTCAGCGGCACGGCAGTTAATTTTGTTCCGTCCACCAGGCTGTTCGAAAGTGAGAGGAAAGCGACAAGTTTGGATAAGTAAAAGCAAGATTGAGCATTTTGACGACAGCTTTTCATAATCTAGGAAGGAAGTGGGAAGAGAGCTAGAGAAAGAGAGAGAGAGACAGAGAGAGAGAGAGAGAGAGAGAAAGTGAGAGAGAGAGAGAGAGAGAGAGAGAGATAGAGAGAGAGAGAGAGAGAGAGTGGGGGGGGGGGGGGGGAGAGGGAACGAGATTATAGAGGGCAAAATGTTTGCATATCCGTGAAAGGTTCATTTGGGGAAACCAATGAACTTTGTTGTGAATCAACGGAATCATGGGAAAATGATAAAGGACATGACTGTACAGGCGAATGAAGCCTGCCAGAGAACGGATAAATAGGTGACGAACAGAGGAAGGAATTGAGGCTGTAAGGAGTGAGAAAGGCCTCAAAAACTATTCTCAGAAGGGAAAACATCACTTAAGCAAGATAAAATCCCGATTTAACTGTCTTGAAGAGACGCCATCTATGATACCACAGAGGTAGATCTGAAGCACGGACAGCGCAAAAGGGAAAGATTGAAACGTACGATGGAGTCTGAAACTTAAGACTTCCTATAATTATCAAATTTGATGGGAGAATAAGACAAAATCGATGTTCTTGTCGAGACACAAAGCACTTTCCAAAACTTTGCTCTCGGCTTTATGACACAGCTATGGAAAAAAATACCAACAATATTTATGTTGATGTATCACAAGCGAAAAGCAAAATGGTACCGTTGAAGTGAAATATTATCATACCAATTACCACGAGAACATAATAGCGGCATTTCATTCGACATTACTTCACTTTGATGGTTGCCTCGGAATAGAGATCAAGCTCAGTGAAGTATCATACAACATTTTGAAACATATAAAATGATTGATTTCCCATGATAACTAAACCCCCAGAGCTTTTTCCCTCTTTCGAGTCACTGTCATGTTCACATTTCAATCTTTCACATTTGACCTAAACTCCGGCTGATGATGATGGTTTCCCACTTTCCCCATCCACCCCGGCCGCACCGACCCCCCGCCCTTTACACGTCAGTCTGAGACAACAAGGAGAAAAACGATTTGTCGGCTCGCTGGCCGAACTGTTTTCACATCTAAACATGGCGTCCTTAGCCAAACACAGATTCTGTGGGAAAGTTGACAAACTCCAGATTTCAAAGGCTTGAAGAATCCCAAAGATCATGAAGTCTTCAACCTTTTGGACATTATCGCTTGCTGGGCAAACCCAGATCAAACATGGAAAGCGTAAAACAAAAACTAAAATCACGGTGATAGTGACGAGGTGATTTCTTTCTTTCTTATTCTTCTCCGAACTGAAAGATCATTTACGCCCATGTAAAATCCAGGTTGTGGCATTGACACCATAAAAAAACAAAAACATATTTTCGACAATTTTTTCTTGGTTTCTTGTTTTGTGAACTTTCCACATTTTGAGAACAAATTGTGAGCTTTTTTTGAAATAATTATAACATTTTAATGTTAATCTTGGCGGCTCCAGGAAGAGTTCATATTAATGTAGTTCAAAGAGTCTGGTCGGCTTTGTTTAGCACAAAGGCATGTCAGTTCAACTTTCGCTACTGCTTTAGTGTAGCGTCCTTATTTGTCTCAGAATTTCACCACAGAAACGTTCAATAGAAACTGCTTATGTAGCTAACCTGCGCTATTTGGCGGAAAGAACGAAATGTAAGAGAACATCATAAGAACTTTGAAATAAGGGGTCATTTTATTTATTTATTTTTTTTAAATGCCAGATATTAATGCAAAGCCTTTGGCTGCTTACATTCTTTAAGTTCTATCATTTTGGAAAATCTATTCACATGGAAATTGCCATTTATGTTCGAAGTTCAATGAAGCTGATTCCCAATCCTGTAAAAACATACTTTATAACGTAGTTAGCAACGAGGACCTGTGAATACAGAGAACCTTACAAACAGAAAAGAGAAGTATTGCCAGGCTGCCGCTGTTCATTAAGGGGAAAGCTCTTATCAACTCCGCGGACGGTAAGACCTCCAATTTGTACAGGACTTCCCAACAAAATATGGTTGTGTTGAGTCACTTGGGCAGTGGTCACTCCGGCACAGATATTTGCATATTCGAACTGCGTCTCGGTCGTTTTTGCTAAATGAACATAACCATATCTGTCTCCTGTGGGATTTGCGTTAGGCTGAGACTGTCCGGCCAATGTTTAAGAAGATCTCAGTTATAGACGCTTCCATGACTCACTGACTCGGCCCACAGTAATACTGTCTTGAGTGACCTCTGAAGACATCAGGTATCTCGTTTATTTGTTAAAATTAATATTTCGAATGTTCGTGAGCGCGTTGTGAAAAGGGAAAACCAAAGTTCATTAGCCTCGGGTCAGTGTATACATGTAGCAAAAAGCTTTAAATAGTGTCTTTGGCCTTGGAGTGAAATAAGTTACATGGGAAATAGTAATCGAAAACATATAAAAAAAATATTAACAAAGTAATAGTAATTTATGATAATGACCCAGATGCACGGCAATAGGGGTATTAAGACAACGTTGTGAAAGTTGTCTCTTGTAATAAGCGTATTGCATACACAATTCAGCCCCCCCCCCTCCTCTCTCTCTATCGCCCTCTCTTTCTCTCTCTCTCACTTTCTCTCTCTCTCACTTTCTCTCTCTCTCACACACACACACGCATGCGTCCATGCAATTCACGAGATTCATTAGACACAGACAGTGACCTGGTACTCTCCGTGAAACAAATCGGTTGGGTCCATCACACGCTAATAACATCGTACAGTTTACGCAAAAGACAGACGTCTCAGAGATTTCCCAAATCAAAATACAAGTTACTCGTAGTATAAATAAACACAAGTCTGGGGACATGGCGTTCCCAGCATTTCAGATGAACCCAGTGTTGGAATTGGGCTGTTCTGGCCAGCGGTTAGTCATTGTTTTGTAATATACGGACAAGACTTGCCAGAAAAGCGTTCCCACTAGGAACGTAACTGGTTGAGAATGGATGCCGAAATTAGAGATCGTTTCATGAATATGGAAATGTCTGGCTTGGAAGTGACTCATCTACCACGCCTTCCAGAAATACCTCACCACATGAAATGGACCTTCATTTATCGATATGATTGCAGTCGCATATCTCATGGAGATGGCGTATCGCCCAGCAAATTTTTTAATAGTCAATCATCCCAAGTTCAAAGTGTCGGCGCTAAATTTTGCAGTGGTCGCTGAGGGGAACATTTTGGCTGTTCAATAGAAATAGCACGAATTTCAGACACATCATGTCTAACTGTCTGAAACCAGGAGTCTGGTAGACAAAAACAAGTATACAGTCTTGATTCCCCACAGGTCTGGTAGACATAGCGACCACAGTGTCTTGTTTCAATGTAGAAATTTACGAAATGATGCTGTATATTTCCGGTATAGACGTCTGGGCTCGGAGTGGCGCGCCATGGAGAGGGTAGACTGAAGCCGTGTTTTCATGTGTGCGGAAACTGAAACGTCAAAAATCCATCCAAAAACAAAGAGTTTCCATGTGTACGGAAACGACAGGAAAACATTCTTTCTTTTTAACTACTTGAAGGATTTTTGGCGTTTCCGTTTCTGTACACATGAAAATCCAGCTTTATGGATTTGGGAGCATAGAAACTGGCAGTAATATCTGAAATCTTCAGAATTCAGCTCAGCTGAAGATTCCGGAACTCAGAAAGGTAAGAAAGGTAATCAAATTAATGAAGTTACGTGTTATTGCATGTCGACAAAATGGCGTCAAATTACATTGGCACGACTTGTCGACGGTAGTATTCCTTCACAATATGTAAAAAACAGTGTTTGTAAATTAACATCCTAGCCATTTCACCGGCAACTGCAAACTTCCAGATCATTACGAAATAATAGTGGGTGAGCAAAAGAGTAATTTTAAACCTGCTTAGAAATCGTTTTATGAAATGTACAACCATCTGAACGTTTACTGGCTTTATTCCTTTATTTTTTAATCTCACAGATATTTGGACTTCCCCCACCCCCCCCCCCTCCTCCTCCTCCTCCTCCAAATCAACTCATGCCCTTCGTTCAAGAGGGTGCTCTGACGAAGGCTTAATTCTCCAGTGGGATCGATTTCGAATCCAGTTGCGCGCTCGGGATTTTTCCCACTATTATGACTTAATTCGTATCAGTGCCCTAGCTCTGACATTGGAGTGTTAGAACCAAACTGATCAAGTAAAGGAAGGGGTGAAGATTTCTTCCTAGTCACTCAGATATTACTTCATTCACTGTACTGCAATTTTTACTGCCCCATGGCCTGTCTCTGACCCTCTGGAACAGTGTTTCTCAAGGTGGGGGCGTGGCAATATTTTGTTGGGCCGCGGGCCTTCAGAATGGGCCGTGAGGATTTTTCATAGAAATCTTAATTTCATGGTGTATTTTAACTTAACTGTACAGATAAACTGTTGTTTATTTGTGTTGTGTTGGTGGTTTCCTTGTTTAGCTCGAAGAAAGAAAACATTGAACTTAACGAGATTATTTTGTCAGTCTTTTTGTATATTATGTATGCTAAACTTGCCCGGTCATGGTGAGGCGGACGCTTTTTGGAAAAATTGAAGTGGGGTGTGAGACAAAAAAATGTTGAGAAACACTGTTCTAGAATCTACTACTGAATAAAAGGCATTATATTACCCGACACACAGGATACCGAGACGGGTCAATTCGTCATATTCCGTCCCTCGGGGCTTACGCGCGTATCATGGATGTCAACAATGTAACAGTTCACACCACGCCCCTTCATAATTGAACGAAAAAGAGTAGTACTCACCGTATTTATACGCGCTCAATTTGTGGACACATAGAAGGCACAGTTCATCTTGGTGTTCTGTGTCTCGGATATTACTAACTTATTTATTACGCATTTACGTCGATTCTGAAAGACCAAAGTTCGCAACTGACAATGTCACAATAACGGGCAAGGACATCGACACGCACTAACAAACACAGAAGAGCATATTAAGCACACACACTAGGTGAGACCCAACTGTCACGTCCAAATATATCTGTAGCCGTGAGGGTTTGGCCAAGTTTATGCATACACAGGACCCCAGACCGCGGCTGTTTATCACAGCATGCATCACATTTTCCATCCAGGTTCACGATGTTCAATAAGACCTCTCTCTGTCTCTGTCTGTCTATTTCTCTCTCTCTCTCTCCCTCACACACACACACACATATATGCCCCATGCACTTTTATTTTTCCAATAATTAGCCCCCAAATTGTAAGAGGTCTCTCGGTAGGCAATGGGTCTCACTTTCTCCCCCTCTCTCTCTCTCCCGTCTTCGTTTCTCTCTTTCACTAAGTACACACTAACACACACATGCCCCTGCACTTTTATATCCCCGGTAAGTAGCCTCTAAATTGTAAATACACCCGGATGCGCATTATTATATTATTCGCACCCATCCACCCACCGACAGTCCTACGCCTACACAAAACAGGGAAGAGAGTGAATAGGGAATATTATCTGATATGCTTCAGTCTTTTAGCATAGGCTAATATCTATATCATGCCTCCAGTCACAAAAAGTTGAAACTGGGACACTGAGCTAAAAAGTGTATACATCTCGTGCATGGTTTCGACTCTGGAAATTTCAGCGTTTTCAAGATGATTTACTCTAATAATAACAGTCCTGGTCACTCTAATAATAAACAGTATAATCGCTGATCTTCATACAAGCCCATACATCAGGGATGGCCAAACCGAGGCTCGCGAGCCACATGCGGCTTAGTAATTGAAACGCCACTATGAAACAAGCCACAACAACTTTTTGTGTATCTCTTCATAATTATTTGTATGAAAGTTTTGTAACAATAAAAACGTATGTGTAAATTTTGTTCATATCCCGTGACACTCGAATATCTGAAGTTTATCGTATAATGTGGCTCTTATATTAAGCAAGTTTGCCCCTTCCCCCTATAATAGATAGTGTTTGTTTTGGAATCCATTTGGATTTTGGCATCCACCTTCAATTGCTCAGTACAATAAACTGAATCACGGGGCAAACCAAACAGTCAAAAATGACTTTGTGTAAAGCGTCCTGTGTCCAGTGTTCAGTATTTCTTTTACGCGGAACTCAACACTTTACGGATACAGGCTATACCGGATACTATGTTGTTTTGGCTCTGTTGCCAGAGATAAATTAATATGACTTTTTTTTTTTGCTCAGGCTTTTGTTAACCCACTCCTCTCAATGGTGAAGGAGATTTTAGGTCGTATTAATAGTTACAAATGCATTAAAACTTTTACAATTCTACTATTTTCATCGATGACCTTATTTATTATGTTCTCATCTGAATTCAAACACATTTTGAGCATAATAAAAATTCAGGAACTATCAAATAAAACTATTATAGTTGCAAATGCTGTGTACTGAAACTTGCTGTAGCTATAAAAGTGAAAATTGCATTAAAATAATTAAAACATAACTTTTTACTTCATTATTATTATTATTATTTTGTTTTGTTTTTTCCAAAACATCATCAACAACAACAACAACAACAACAACAAATGTAAATGATAATTGGTCGTGAAACATGCATAGATGCTAGTCCCGTGTGAATGGAAAAAAAAGGACGCTCTTGGAAGAGGGGGACTTCAGCCAAAACGTGTACAATTTTTGTATCGTCATAAAGTAGATGCAAGGACTACCGTATGAAAGGACGCGCACGGCCGATCTTCTGATTTCGCTAGCGAAGGCCATTGCATTGACCCAGTTTCTGATGAATAATCTATTTTTAGACCGAACGTAATAGTGCGCTTTAGCGTAGTAATCTAGACTAATAAGATGCGATGAAGTTAATGTCAGTTAAGTAAGTAAACACATTTTCCATACGATTTGTTGGCATTCATTTACTTAGTGAATATCCAACGCGCCAAAACTTTTATTTTTAGGCCTAGATCTAGTGCAGAAAGCTTGCACTCTTTTTCTCCCGGATGTTTACGTTACCGGAACAAGTGCTTTGGTTGTGTGGGAAAATATAAACATTGAAACCGACGTGAAACAATGTGATACTGGTGGATATTTTTTGCAAGTTGTGGGATTTATATTCTTTCAAAATGCCAAACAAGTGTGGTGTTGTGAACTGCAAAGGCAACCACAACGAATCTAACAAATGCCGTGTGTTTAAACTACCTAAAGACTAACAAGAAAAACAGAAATGGTTGAATGTTCTCCCCCCACGTGAGGATTTCGTTGTCGACCCAACAAAATTGTTTATATGTGAGAGACATTGGCCAGTGGATACACCTATGGTCAAGATACCAGGTGGACATACCCGGCCTGTGTTGCCACCAAGTATTTTTAATGTTCCTTCTTCTTGTTTGCCAACACCAAAACCAGCACCACGCGAGCCTAAAGCTGAGGATCAACAGCTGAACTATTTCATCAAGAAAGACAGAATCACTTCGTTTTCTGAGTTTTCTCCTGACAAAGAGTTGTTAAAAAAGTATGAAAATCTTCTCATATCTCGTCCAGAAGACAAATTTGTGTGTATTTTCATGGTGAAAGATTACAGAGAGAGTTTCTTGTCAATAATTGTTCACAACAAATCTACTTTGTGTTCACCTCTTACTCTTTCTGCTTTCAAGAATGGGATTAACGTGCCTTTGGGTAAAATCTGAAGTCCAAACACTGGTCTGTCATCCTACACACAAATCGTTGAGGCTGTGCACTCAGCGATTAACTATGATCTTCCTGTGGATTTCTTACAAGGCAGCTTCAACTCATATATGACAAGGCATTCTCGGTGGCAGATTACTGCTTTGCAATTGAATCTTTCCCTCACTGTAATTACCATCAACTGCGTGACTTTCTTGTTCTCCCAAGTAGACGAAAGCTGCAGTCTATGATCTCTTCTACAGATGTTGACCAAGTACTGGAGAAAACATTTCAGAAAGCAAAGAATGCTCAGCAGAAACATTGTTTTTTGTTAGTCGATGAAGTAAAAATTCGCCAAAGATTCGCCTTTTCAGGGGGTGTTCTCAATGGCATGTCAAAAAATGACCCAGACTCCAAGGCAAGCTCTATGCTATGTGTCATGATGAAATGTTTGCATGGTGGACCTAGTGTTATGTTATCTGTTACCCCTGTTCACAACCTAACAGCTGCCTACCAATTCACTGTTGTCAAGGAAGCTGCTGCTGTTGTTGAGAAGACAGGTGGGATTGTTTTAGGGTCCATGACTGACAATCATAAAATCAATCAGCAATACTGCAAATTATTCACAAGAAGAACTGACTTTGAGACTGTACATCCTTTGAATGATCAGCGAGCTTGGTATTTGTTGTACAATTCAGTTCACTTGCTGAAGTGTTTATTGTCAAGCGAAGTAAAAGACTTCATCCAAGAAGTTTCAAGGGGTTGTTTGACTGTCCCACATGTGTGCACATAATTATGAGTTCGTAAGGACTGGTTTGTGCTTTGTGAAGAAATCCAAACATAAAGCATGCTGCCGTCAAAGACTTGTTCAACATTCTTCTCACCATGAACACCTACTAATGGTTTTGGATTATTTTCTAAACATCTGCTGCGACGCCTGGCAAAATAAATGTTCTTCTGCATGGGATTCATAATTTGGAAAAGGACCATCAAAGAAATTCAGCTCTGTACCAGACCTCCATCAAGAAGGCACGGCTCGCTGACTATATTGGGCTGCAACATGGTGAGCTATTTTTCTTTTCTGTATACAGAGGAACCATTGCTATAAGACTACAGAAATGGTCCTGATTCAAGGAATGGGCTATAATTAAGGTGGTTAAAAAAAATTCAATAGAAAAGGTTGATTTCAAGGTCAAATTGCATGTGTTATTACATACTGAGGTCTTATGCCAGAGGTTCTACTGTATGGTATCGCCATTAACTGTGGTAAAACTGCTTTATTTAATGAGATTATGTTTAGATGCAACATTGGTTACAATTGGTTAGTCTTAGGTGTCATAATAAGGCTGTAGTTCTCAATAATCAAATGGCCTTCGCTAGCGAAGTCAGAAGATCGGCCGTGCGCGTCCTTTCATATAGTAGTCCTTGAGTAGATGTTAAAGCAAATAGAACAAGAATGGCGCTCTATAAAAGTCTTTTAAGTCACACCTGATCCTTACTAGTGATTCTTTATCTGCTAATTCTGGGATCATTGAGGCTGTCAAGGAACTTACAATACAAAGTCTATTTCGTAATTTGTTCAATGGCATTTTGCCACGACCATAGAGTGCACTGCGTCATCAGTTTATTCATTCGATCAATCATTCTTTCCTTCATCCATTCACTCATTCAATAAACGTTCTTATCATCGTGTAATGAATACCGTTCAGCTGTTCCATTCTTCTTGTCGTATGTCTTCAAAAGATACTGCCTACTTGTTTTCTGAGCCAGCACATAACTCTGCCTTCACCGTCCTCGTTAAACTATGCACCCCTGTTATTCCTTTGTATTAGCCAGCCATTCACAGATTTCATGCAAATGCTTGCTTGAGGAATGCAGACCCCCCCCCCCTTTTTTTTCCCTCACCCCACCCCCCGGGGCGGCCGCACACACAGGACAGAAAATGTGCAACTGGTGCAAATATTTGGAAGTGATCTCCTTGCACGGTATCGATCACCTTGCCTGTCTCACTTGCGGCGGCACTCCTCTGACAAGTCTAAAGGGTCTTAACACTTTAAAATGAATCTGTACCATTCTGTGATAATACAGTCTGTCAAACAGATACTGGTGTCCCATCACTGGCCGCATAAACTGCCGGGCTCAGTTGGAAACATTTTTTTGCAGGGCCACTGTTGACTATCTAGATCTGTAGAATCTCAGAGATGTAGCCTCAGTTTGTCATAAACTTTATAACTGCATAGAAGAATGGAAAGCAATCAAACGGTGTGCTTAAAAATTACATTATTACTCAATGGACCAAACAGATAAGGACAGTACTGACTTTTCAAGAATTTAGAAGAAAATGAAAATCGTTGCTGCTCTCTATAAAACCTGCAGTGTGGTATCAGGTATGTTGCAATGTGTTTTGTGTGTGTGTGTATTTTACAAGACCAGGCTACCCTAGCGCCGGGCTCATTGGCACAAATCGGTCCAATCGACTGCCGACGTGCCGAACGATTTTGAAAGGTGTGCAGAATTTACCTGTCCAAATAGATTCATTTTACTGTCTGGCCATAGGACGTACATTATTATTGGGCCTACCCACTTCATGAAGCGGTTGTTATCTGTCTGGGGTGCCACACATGATCCGAATGTCGTATTAGACCCGGGCTGTCTAGCACTGAGGCAACAACAACAACAAAAAAAGAAATCATAAAGAAAAAGACGTACATGTATAAGCTTGTGAGGTTGGTTTTTTTCCCGCTGTTGTCCTTGCGGCAAAATTTTATTGCCTTTCACAGAGCACGGATACTTGAAGGCGTTTTTCCCTCCTACCACTGCTTCTATCTGAATAAGGTAGATTTTGGAACGTATAACGTTCAGGATTTAGTTGACAAAACAACCAGATCATTTTGCAATAACAGCAACAGCAACAAGAACACTATCAATTACCCAAACAAAAAAATTAACCCTCTAATGCTCATACATATATTATATTCACCTCGCCAACACAATAATTCTGAACTGTGCAAAACTGATTTAAAATGGTCAAAGAAGACAGAAATATAAACATTTATCAAAGACAAAGATTTATTTTGTTGATAAATTAAGAAATATTCCAATTCTAAAACATTGGACGGTGGTGACGTGTTTCAGATATGTAATGCTGGGCACGAGAGGATTAATTCTACTAAAAATTCTTGCAATTTTTTTTTTTTACAACGGTGCTTACCTGTAGGCAACATTTTTTTTCAACTGTGATTAAATAGCAGCTAATGATGAATTGAAGTAAACTAATAATTTTTAATGACTCATTTTTTTTCTCTGTGCAGGAGCATTTCAAATGGTGGTGTTTTGAATACAGGTAGTCAGTGGCCACGAGATATCTCTCGTTCTTCTAAATGGTCACAATGTTCAAACTTGTTTGTTCTGACTGACGCCATTCAACATTATTTTCACCTCATTCTTGCATAAAGGTGTGATGAAGCAGACCTTCGAAATATTTTCCATGGCAATAGGCTCCACCAATTTTACCAAAAATTCCCAAATTCTGTGACCTTAACCTTCCTCTTAAGTGAGACAAACATTGCATTTCGTACTTGTCAGTTGATATGGGTAGTCTGAGCCTTTACTCATGGCCAGTAACTGTTGTTTGCCTCACCTTCTCCACTCACCACTGTATTTGATGGCTGACCTACATTCAACTGGCTGGGTTTTCCCCAAATCTTGGTTTCTACTATTTGCTTTCAGTTTCTAATCTAATTAATTAAATTTGATTTGTGACTTCTTTCTGTTGCTAAAGATTTTGAAGGCAATGCCAAGTAAGTTTCGTTATTGAAAAAACAACTACAACAGATTTTTTTTTTGCAATGTCGCCAGTCTCAAAAGAGGCCGTTTCTGTTATTCCACAATAATACGATCTTTTTAGACGAAGACCATGACATAAATAGAAATGCCCCAGCTCCTTCAGTGCGTTTCTGAAGAAGATCGATATTTTTTAGAAAAACAGGAGACCTATCCTGTCTTACATATTAAATCCTATCATTTAGTAAGAATTTTGACGTTGTCTAAGGCCTCACCTTCGGAAATACTAATAGGAAACGGACCTTGCAAATTCTTTTAGGCTTTACTGTCTTTAGCTCTTTATTTCAGGAGGTTCGTTGCTCTTGGCATTTACACCTCACTTTTCTTGTTTTTATTTTTCTTGTTCTTCTTTCTGTGTGGTTTTGTTATATGAATTAGTTTTTTTAATTTTTGCCACGGCAGCAGTCTTGTTCGGCCTGCTCTTCTCGACTTTCAACTGCCAAGGTATGTTTAACGTGAACGTGCACATGGGCCCTCCGTGTTTTTCGTCATTATCCTACCTACCATAGGATCAGGGACAGGAATCCACCCCCGCCCCCCCCCCCGCCCAAATTCAAATTCCAATATGCTTGCACCGACCGGGGATCGAACCCGGTACCTTCGACATGAGAGGCGAGTACATTGCCTCTAGACCAATGTGTCCCCAAGGGCTTAACAGCAACAAAGAATGGTTGATTCCTTCCGTCTCGGCTATGGGGAAAGAGTAAACGGTGGGATATTGTTTGGAGATAACCCAGTATTTCTCAAGAAACCGGTAATCTGTAGTTCAGCGATAAGTCATTTTAGACTCTTTTGTCCACCAGGTTTACAGCAAAGCGCCTACATTGTGAGACTTGAGCTCCTTGACTGACGGGGATTCAGAGCTTAAGTCAGACAGGCTCAACTTTTATTTCGATTGTTTTAAATTCTTCGCAGTGGGGGAGTACCCCATGATGGAAATTGATCTGTGGCCTCTACTTTTGTTATAACTATTCTTATGAATCGTTTTCTGGTGACTGTTGTTACTTGTACTTATGTACCTACCCCTAACCTGGTCCTTATCCTCAACCCTAAATCGTATCGAATCCCTAACCCTGCCCCCTACCCTTTCAACAACAAAACAGGAGGAAAACAAAAAGAAAATCTGAAAGAATAATTAACTAAGGCTGTTGTTAGGAGTATTTCAGGAGGAGCTCTCTAGCTTTGGAGTCACAAAAGGCTTTAAAATACGTACCTCTGGCGTAAAAAGTTTTTTAGGGGACGTACTTATTTGTAAGTTCAACATTCCTACTATAGTGAAAGCTATTATTTTGAATTGTGTTCTGGTTTGAGACCACACGAAAATAGATCTCTTTATATTTCTACCTCCCCCCCCCCCCCTTCTTTTGCCTTTTTGCTACTACACAGACAGAGGGTGGGGTGGAAATGGCTCGTGCTGGAGGAAAACAGTATTGACAAGATCAAAGGCTAATCGTCAAAATGGGCACGGAATGAACTGCAGTCGCAGTCAACAGGGCGGCAGCCACGGCACGCTTCTGATGAATAGTTTCTGGTCTTACAAACAACACTGTTTGTGCTGTCTAGGTCAACCGTATAAATTTCTTACTGTACACACTTTCATTTTTCGTCTTTGTATTACAATCCGAGCGATTTTTATGGTCCAGTTCGAGATGTTCAACCAATCAGATTGCCTGCAGATCGTAAGTTCATCATGACTATTTCTTGGCTAAGATGGCGGCCGTACAGACATCGATGCATGCAGTTTTCAGGAAAAATTTAATTTCAGGATAAGAATCAATATTAGGGTTAACGTCACCGTTAGGAATTTGCTGTGGCTTAATTGCTCAAGTATTGGTGACCGTGTCTTTTCAGTTTCCACCTCTTTGACATCTCTCTCTCTCTATATATATCTATTACTTCGTCTGTCTGTCTGTCTGTCTGTCTGTCTGTCTGTATCTATCTATCTATCTATCTATCTGTTCGTCTGTCTGTCTCTTTCTGTCGGTATCTATCTATCTATCTATCTATCTATCTATCTATCTATCTATCTATCTATCTATCTATCTATCTATCTATCTATCTATCTATCTGAGTGTTGGTTGTCTGTATGTCTGTCTGTCTATGAATTTGAAGGCTGTGACATTAACATATATTATTCGATTCTGAGTCATGAAACAGGAGTAGGCTAAGGCTACTTTATTTTGCGCAGACTTACTCCAGTTTGTCTGTCTCTCTCTCGAAATCGTATTTGAAAATACTAAAACCGGAAAAAAGGATATGTCTACAGCATTCTGAGTGGCACGTGCTGGGTTGAATGCTTAGCCACACTTAGCCGCCCACTTTCTATGTTCCCTTGTCTGCCCTCTTTGCAAAACATATACCATTTTCGATCACCACAAAGGATACCTTGTCTGGCGTATGTGTGTCAAATGAAATCGTGTATCGCCTTCGAACGTGGCTCGTTTTTCTTTCTTTGACATCTCGGTGTTTTTCTGCACTGCCTTTGATAACTTCAGACGTACCTCACGCCGTTTATCATTATTCTGTCTATCACTAAAAGTCTTGCAGACAACAGATTTATAGTCTCAGTTCCTACGACAGTCTCGAAGCCTGAAGTTCTGACGTTTAATTCAACCTACATCAGCGGTACATCAGCGGTTCTTAGAGTTCCCAGTCCCCATTCCTCCTTTGGCGACCCGAGGCTTCCTCAACTCCTCAGGCATTTCAAATTGCCATCTAATAATGTTCTCATCATTATTTTGTAATTGTTTTACATTTTGTGTACTTCTTTAATCCAGTTTGGGAAATCTGCCCCAATTCATTGCAGCCCAGTGACAAATTGAGCAGATACATCGTCGCCACAGTGCAGCGCTGGTCGGCTTTTTTTTTTTTTTTGGAGGGGGGAGAGTGGTAGTTAATTCTGCCCGGGCAGTGTCCTGTTCGGCCTGCTCTTATCCGAGAAGACTTGGTGCTCGATCCTTCATACCATAGGATCTGGGACCGGAAAATATGAGTATGAGAAAAATCCCCAAATTCCAACATACTTGTACCGACCGGGATTCGAATCCGGTACCTTCGGCCTGAGAGGCGAGCACCTTACCTCTAGACCAAGGTGCCCCCTTTTATAGTGATAATTACCGAATCAATCCCTGAAATTAAATTTCTTTAGTAACTGCAAACAAATGAAAAGACAAATCCTCACCAATTTGTATCACAGAATGTTTATTCTACTGGACAGATTACGTACTCTTTCCCAGATTGGAGCGCCACCTTTCACGCAAAATTCCGCTTCTGGCTCTCTCAGATGTGAAATTTCCTCCTTAAGCGGTGTTTTCATGTGTACGGAAACGCCAACGGAAACGTCAAAAATCGCTCAAGTTGTAAAAAGAAAGAGTCTTTTCATGAGTACGGAAACATATTCTTTCTACTTCTCTTCTTTAAAAGTTTTTGACGTCTCATTTGCCGTTTCCTTTTCCGTACACATGAAAACCCGGTATTAGAACCAAGTGCCCCCCCCCCCTCTCACTCCTCCCACGTTTGAGAATCACTGGCTTACATTAACAGATAACACTCCGTTTCATGTACAGTAATTTTTTCTTTTCAACGATATACTAGGGATTGATGACAATGCGCGACCTACCTTAGTTCTTGTTTATTCCAATTCCTTTCTGCACAACTGAGAAATTCGACGGTAAACGTTTACGGCAATAGTACTATAATAAGGAATTAGAATAAATCGGAACCGTGAAACATCTTGATAAGTACCACAAAGCATTTTAAACAAGTGTCAAGGTGTGCATTTCTTATACCTCTTCTACATTCTAAAAGATCTCCACTTTTTCAGAAAATGGAGATATAATATAAACAAGAACTAAGATAACGTATGTTCTTTTATTCACTAATAATGCAGTTTTATAGATTCCGATCCCTTTTTCTCCATTCATTTGCAACGTTATTAAGATAGATATTTTTGGTTATCACATTGGATATTTTGAGAATCACAATTTCTCTGACCCCAACGGAAAAAAACAATAATGTGGTAAATGATCAGACTATCTGAGAGAGAGAGAGAGAGAGAGCGAGAGAGAAAGAGAGAGAGAGAGAGAGAGAGCATTGCGCCATCATTTTGTCTGAGATGGCAAAATCTGGATGTTGCACTCATTGCTGGGGTAGTGGCATAAACTGTAAGCCCTGACTGCGAAGTTAAGTTTTGAATCCCAGCACGAGGCGGGATCCAATGTCACCAGCGCTGCTGATGAAGATTTACAAGAATCTCACGAATTGCGCGTAAAAATCTCAAAATGAGGTAAAAAAAATCAACCAAACCAAAACATTCATTATTAATATTTACAGTTTCACAATACATTGAAGATCAGCTCCCAGATCATGCTGTGTAAGTGGTTTTGTCCACAGCAGCCGCTTAAAAGGTAAGTTAACAGTTTGAGATTGTCTATATGTGATTTTGTAGTGGTCTTGTCCACAGCATCAACTCAGCTCCGCTATTTTTACGGAAAAATGACGTTCGGCATGAAAGAGTAAAACTCTTGGTTATATACACTTATATGACACACCACTAGTGCCGACAGCAAAAAATACTGGGCCTAATGGGAACAACAATGGACGTCGTGGCGGGCCTGGCCGAATCAAGCTGGGCTGGGCCGGGCTGTGCCGGACCGGGCCGGGCTGACTCTGTGGAAATGTCCGGTATGATGTTGTCGATCCCTTTAGAAACTGACATAATTTCTCCTAATCACATAAAAGTGTCAGAATGGAAAAAGCTCCTGGTTACAGACTCGTGGTTACTTCAAGATCAGCTAGCCATATCTTTTATGTGGCACAGCATTCATGTCAGAATCTTCTGGTACGAAAATTAGTGCGTAGGTGTATCCGTGAACCATGTGCAAAAAGCATTGCTCTCAATGAGGGAAAGAAGAGCTTTCATTGGTGATATTAAAATCTACACCGCTCCTCTGGCAGTTCTGTTCCAATAAGCATTTCAAGTGATTCTTCTATGTTTTCAATAACATTTGTTTGCTCTTAATATTTTTAATTCGAAATTTGATATGCTTAGCACAAAACCGGATCTAAAAGGCAATCTATAAACTTTGATCTAACGCGTCTATCTATGCATGTGTGTGTGTTTGCGTCTGTAGGACGGGGAGGGGGGGCTTGGGGGGGGGGGCTGGGGGGGGGTGAACGGGGGCTCCCTACCAGTAAACAGCTTTTATATTATTATCCATATTGGTGCGTGCGACTTGAAATCTAATTCTCTGTGTTAAGTTCAAATCAAAGTACTTACAATCAAATGTTTTGTATATATCATCCAAGATAGGTATAGTTAAAGACTAAATATTATATTCTATCATTATGTGTAATATAACGCTACAGCAGTACGTGTGTTTAAAAATCGCAGTTACGTTCACTATTACTCCTACTTCATACGTTTCCCCAGCCTGTCCACGGTCACTAACATTTCTAGTGCCCTTTCCACTAGTATTGGCCCTCTTCTGTTTTCCCTCTTGAGCTTAAACATATGTATGTACAGTATGTATAATACGTATATATACACTCGAGCCAAAAAGTTAAGCAAGCCTGGGTTATGCTCAGAACTGACAACTTTATTTTTCAATTAATTCAAACACGTTCATTGGAATCAATTTATTGTTATGTAAGTCGGAAATCACATTCAATTTCATTTTACCCACCCCAAAAATGGGGCTTAATGACTTAAACAAAATTTTCTTTTATACAAAAACAAAAAAGTCAATAATTGAATGGCAAGAGTTCACAAATCTTGTTAGTGGAGGTTGCTTAACTTTTTGGCTCGAGTGTATATATATATTATATTATTACCACCAGTGTCAGAAGGCTACAACTACTGCTACTTGTATCAGTACTTCAGCCGCGTTTGAATTACCACAGTCATATATTCCAAGGAACGCAATTACTGCCATTACAAATCACCCCTACAGTACTCGAGAATAAGAACCCTCTAATGGGGTGCCTGTTCTTCCCCCTACCCTCTTTCTCATCATTTCCCCATTCTTTAGGTATGTCTTTGTTCTGAATTCTGACGGGCTCCGTGGGGTTTTCCTTCCTACACCAGATCCTTGGCCACATTGGGTACAGGGAGAAGACTGTGGTAGAATGAGGTAGAAATATGTGGCAGACAGAGGAGTGGTACACTCTGCTCCCTGGCAGTAACATTAACCATTTGCTAGTCAGCAGATCAGTCACTGACGAAACTGCACCCAAAGACGATAATGTTGCCACCAGGCTGAGAAAAAAAAAATGAGGGTAGAGACAGAAGGAGGGGTGCAGACAAGTAAATGTGTTAGAAATGAAATGCGCCCGAAAAACTTAACCTATGACCCTGTCCAAAATGATGCAGGCATTGTTCACAAAGTTATTCTCTACAAAAAAAAAATATTATCTGCAACCGGAACGTCCCTAAGTTACTGGTGAAATGTGCAGACCGACCATCTACAGAAAATACACTTTAGTCAAACCTCTACAATATGTCGATTTTCAGAAACACAAGTTTGAAAATAAATAAAATAAATAAAAGACAAACGTTGTACTGAATGAATTTCGACAAACGGCTGTTATTTTGAAAGATCTTTTGTTTTTTTCTTTTTTATCTTTGTTTTGTTTTGTTGTTTTTTTTCTTGTTCCGACTTTCCAGCCTGAAATTTTCTTTATTGTAGATTTGCCACTGTGCGTATCACATTTAGAATGCAGACATTGATGTTTATTTTCTTTGTCCATAATTTTTCATAAATTACGTTCACACACTCATTTTTTTTGTTCTACAGTGACGGCAGCGCATTTTGCTGTCCTTGAACAATACAACGTTGTTTAGTGTTTCTCTGATTGCCTTTGTGAGCGCTTACAAGGTTATGATATTGTCTTTGATGTAGCGTTATAGTTTCGGAAAGGATGGATTTCATCTTGGTTTTTGAACTTGTTCACCTCTTTTTTTCTGGGTCGATGTTTGTGTTTGTTACCGTATCGTTGCGGATGAAGGTGTATTTTGGTATGGTGTGTGTCTGACACACAATCCACTCGGACATCCTTTCCGCTGTGTGATAGGGGCTTTAACTACACAACGTACTCTGCTGTCTGAGTGACATCTGTTTGTCTTACTGTTTAACATATGTTCAAGTGCGAACTACGCGTGGCGTTGGTGCAAAAGCATCTAACACATATTGAGTCTAGACAAACCCGCTGACCTTCAATCAAAAGTTTACATGAACTTTCAACGTCTGTTGAGAAAACATCTCCAGTGATATTCGAGATCAATAACTCCCATCTGGGTTGAATGTACCACACCGGGCATAACGCTACACTTGTGTTTGGGTCTAAGGGATGTAATATCACACTAAATTGAAACGCTTGCCTTTCATGTATTTCAAAAAATAATACGGACGTCCATCTCACACGCTGGTGGTGACACGGTGGTCTCGAGGCCAGGTGCTTCCCTTTTAGTTTGTGTTTCATTGTATCGTTTGGATATTGTTTCTTACGCGAGGCTTTGCGATACAACCTTTTCTTTTGGCTTATTTTTTGTCTTTGCTTTTAGCCTGCTGCGACCCCAGTTTTTCTGTGGTTTTTATATTTTGCCAGCTGAAAACCCTCAACATCATCGTTATGCCAGTACATAAGGTGGGCACTCTGGACAGTGATACTAAGATCAACCCCTCTGGCCAACTGGGCAAATAAATTGCTCACGTGTTCGGTGATCAAATGAACTTGCCAGTATACATGTAATTTGTCAGCTGAATAATCTTTGATCTTGTACGTAGGAAGTAGAACTTGTCCTTGAGACTTTTGAAGATTATGTGAAAACGGTTGACAGTAAAAGTTGTAGTTTTCTGGCTTGAGTATAGTTATCTCCAAAAGGAGAGGGTTTGGAATTTGGTGACCTACGAGTGTAAGTGTCTCACTGTAATTTACTCCAGTTCCATGCATGATAGCTACTATTATAGGATTTAATAATCTTCTAAATTAATGTCGTTTTAATATTCGTCAAGACATAAAAAGAAAGGTATACCTTACAAAATGGCACTTACATCATTCATCTTTTAAAAATAATTTGGTTTCAGATTTTAATTTCCTTGCACAGTGATGGAGAGTGAGTCAGGAGATGGGAAATGCCATGTAATAGCTCTCTAGCAGAATGAAACTCGGCTACCAGGATGCCAGAAAGTCGTGTATGGATCAAGGCATAGGCTACATCGTATATAAATCTTAGAAACTATTGTTTTACGCAAGTCTTTTGAGGAATTATCAGTTTACCTTCCCCCCCCCCCCCCTTCATCGATAGACTTGCCAATAAATTTGGCCTTTTCAGGAATTTTGCATTATTGCCATGCTCGCCAATGCCTGGCGACAAGGTACTGAAAAATGAAATAGCTTTACACTCGTATATCGTTGTGTTTTGTGTTTTTTTAAGCTGAGCATGTTTTGATTCTTCTGGTTCATCCGCCACGTTTTGGTTTCTTCGCAGTTCAGCAGTTCAGAATGAATGTATCACTCAGTGTATAGTCAAATCTGGTCTGTAATAAGTATATTTAGACCTGTTGTCTGATTCCATATATCTGTGAGTTGCTAACGTTTAGCCGTCTTAATTAATACTGTGATATGCTGTGCACATTTTCGTTACATCAGCGATCCACACTGTAAACACAAACAATTTCCACATACATACAAACACACACACACACACACACACACACACACGTCGGATCATTCTGCAGACAGTGGAATCAAAGATATTAGGTTGATAAGATCAGGCACTCCCTTCTTCAGGCCTCAGGAAGAACGAGAAGGAAAATCCAAGGTTAGTCTGTTATTGTCAAAGGAAAGTCTTCACACGTTTTCAAAACCCTTCACAGTTCCCGCTATTGTTTACTTTCTTACTTCCATTTGCTGCTGGGAGACAGGGCGCGTGAATTACGTCATGAATGGAAAATCTAGCCTAGGTCCCATGTTATTCGAAAAATATACTAAATCTATCTTCGGCCTGATGAGAAATTAATAACACGATTGTGACATTGCTACCACATTTAAAAAGGAACAAAAATAGTCAGAGGTTTCCTAAAACGAACTTACTGTATAATTACAAAGTAAGAGACTCCCAGCAAGGTCAAGGGTGAGAGCTGAACACTGAACAAAAACTCGGCATTTTCTCTATTCGGCTTTGTAAAAAATGCCGTTGTTTACATCTCTCACGCTGACGCCACTAGAGGTGGCGCTGCAAAACCCATCCACGCCAAAACCCCGAGGTGTCTCATCTTCTCACTCGAGTATCTTTGGTAGAATTAAAGCTCTGGAAATGAGTTTTGAGTTTCAGCTTAACGGCGCGTAGGCACGATAACGGCCACTTTGCACCTTTCTTTGGGCTAACTTTCAGCCCTCAGATCTTCTAAAAATGAACCATCCCGCCAGCGTGATTTTTTTTCGTACGAGCTTTAGCAAATTCAGGAGCGGGACAGCAGCAGGCCCAGGTCATCGGCTAAAGGATCTCTCGTCCTATCGAACACTGCCATGGGTGCTTCAATCTCTGGACTGTGCCTGATATGACTCTGAACGTCACCGAAAATCCCTGGGATGTGTTGGAGCTGTCCTGTGTTTGGGGGTGTGTTGCTGCCCCGCTCCTGAATTTGCTAAAGCTCGTATGGAAAAAAATCAGGCATCCCGCCAAACTCCAATCATCGTCAACAGTCTTTATTTTTGCAGCAGAACTTGACAGACATGCGTGTCTACTGTAGCCACTGTCAATCGGTCAAAGCTTTGTTAAATTCTCAGAATATACTCCTCTTGGGATCGTAAATAATGTTAAAAGGGTGGACAATGAAAGTCTGAGGTATGCAATACAAAGATTACCCTGTCTGTCAAATGCCCTCATTCTGGTACTACAGCCATCAAATGGATCTAATTCTACAGGTCAGCCACTTGCCTTCAACCTTATCAATCATTACTGGCAGATAGAGACCAATTTTCTCACTCGGACATTCACTTTATGTCCTATCTAGTGGGTCACTTGACTTGGAACTACATTAATATCACTTCTCTCTTTATGTGGAAACTGTCGTGGACAGCCTGAAGTGCTCATATCGCCTAGACAATACATAGGTAAGGTGGCAAATGATACGCGCTTGTGTCAATAAAAATGGCTCCGCAATGGTTTTCAGCACTTTCCCCAGGAAGCTTGATGACGTACATCGTATTTCCTGATTCAGGGAGTTTTGTTTTTTTCTGTTCCTCACAATGATGTCTTGACTGTTGTGTCATTAGGTTCAGACTGCTACTGGCAAGCACTCCAGCCCGTAGACATGAACTTTTAATCAGGTGTACCTCGTGCGTAACAGATGGGCGCGCGTTCGTGGGAGATTTCTCTGCATTTGAAGAACAGCAACAAGTGCCTGTCAACGGTGATTCCATTAACACCAGTCCGCTTTATTGTCATAATGATCTTCCTCGTCATAGGCTCATCATTTTTCTTTTGTTTTTCTCCCCTATCTCCCATTATTCAGCCTCATTTCATTCTTTTATTTGTGTCTGGCTCTTTTTTTCTCTCTCTTTCTCACATATGCACACGCTTTCTCATAATATGGTCGCTGGTTGGTCGCAACATCTAGTAGAGTCTCCTTCTGTCCTTTCATTCTGTTAAAGCCTGTTTACACTGATAGGTCTTAGGGATAGAAAAAAAAGGAATGGGGGACTGTGTGGGAAGAACTCTCCTGGCTTTCCGTCTTTTGTTTTTCGATTTCCCACTTCGAAACATGACCAAAAATAAACGATGCACATCGTTTCTCATTCAGAAAACGGACCAGAGCAAACAGATAGCGTTTCGAAGGGGGAAATCGGAAAGCAAAAAGACAGAAAGCCAGGAGAGTTCTTCCCACACAGTCCCCCGTTCCTTTTTTCTATTCCTAAAACTTACCAGTGTAAACAGGCCTTTAATTCTGTCTATCGCCTTGCTTTTTCCTAATAGAGTGTGACCACCGTTATAGTGTCGACATGCTTTCTCTGAACTCAAACTCAAACGCTCATAATATAGAGTATTCGTCTCCTTAGAATGACAAGGTTCTGACTCTCATCCATCAAGTTTTGAGAAATTGATGATTGAAATTCCATGTGCTCACAGCTTTTGGAGATAGGACTTTTTTTCTTCCTTTTTAGTAATTCTGAGGGTAGCCACACAAAGGCCACCGAATTCGGTCACCGAGCCACTAGGCGCTTTAGGTGAGAAGAATTGCACTATATAATTTCAACAACTGCACACAGAGCCCACCCAGATTCGGTCCGTTTATGTAGTGCAATTCTTCTCACCTAAAGCGCCTAGTGGCTCGGTGACCGAATTCGGTGGCCTTTGTGTGGCTACCCTTACAAATTCCACACCGAATCCGCTTGATACTTTGACACACAATGGAGAACGGCCTGCAGAAGTAGTGTGTAGTGTGTAGCTCAGTTCATCCAAAACGTGGAAATAGAACCTTGTCATTTAAAGAGGGGGAGGGGGCATTTTTACCATGTATAACTTTCATTCAGCAAAACGGGGACTCTCAAATCCTCATTCACACCAGCTAGTACAAACGCTATAAACCCGTGCTCCATGTTGTTCTTGTTTTTTTCACGAAAAAAAGGGTTTATTGTTTTCAAATCGTATTGTGTAATGTGGTGGTAAGTGCCAGGGTTATTTTTTCGAAGAAAAATACCCAATTGTCAACTGATTTCACGCGGTTTAGACATTTTATAAAATCATCCCCTTAGAATGACAAAATTCTAATTCCCTTCAACTTTTGAGAAATGGAGGATCGAAGTTTCATGTGCTCATAGCTTTTAGAGCAAAGAATTGTTTCTTTTTAGAAATATGTACAAATTACACACCGAATCTGACTTGGTACTTTGACACACAATGGAGAAGGCCTGTAGAAGTAGTACGTAGTGTGTAACTCAGTTCAGCCAAAAACTGGAGATAGAACCTCGTCATTCTAAGGTGACCAAATACTGTTTTATCATTGGAATCTCTGATTTTTAGGACCATGGGCGTTTTAAAACTTTTTCTTTTCTTAAACGATAACATATCTTTGGCGCTGACGACCATTTTTCACACACACGATCACCTGTAACAGTGCTGTTCAACAAAATTAGATACTTCAAATTCAAAGACATACTTTTTCCCTATGCATAAAAATCCATGTCCCTATCTGAACTAATGAAAAACAACAACAGTTACAACCAACAATCTAACCAACGATCAACAAAAAATAGAAATCTATCACATCAAGTTGTAAGATTGGACATAATTTAATGAAATTGCTGTGAGATTTAAAAAAAACAAAAAAACAAAAAAACAAAACAACGATGTATGAGGGTACATTTCCAAATCCAAGACATTCTGGATGAATACAATCAGGAAATCATAACTCCTTGAAAAGCTCTTTAAGACGATTTTGCCACGTTCTAGACCTTAAATCAGTGCAACCTTCGAGTGTGTTTTTTTGTTTGTTTTTTACCTAAAATAAACCATATATTTGGGCAATATTCCATTTGGTGGCTTGCGGAATAATACAAGCATATTCGAAATCCAGCATTAATAATAATAATAATAATAATAATTCGAATTTGTAAGATAAAAGTGACCAAGTTTTTGCTACAAAAAAATGAAAGGACAATCTTCCGTTGTTTGTTGATTGTTGTTCTGCACTGTCCACTGTCAGCACGAAGCCATACACAAGGCATGAAAGGAGAAATATTATACCAAGCTTTGTTCTGCCCTCTCTGAGTCTGTTCAGTTTGTGGACGTCTTTAACTTGAGATTGGCCTGTGTGAATGCCCGAAATCACCCGGACTTGCCAACCGAATTCTGATGCCAGGACGATACAATCCCCCCTAACAGTTCAAGCATGTGGCAAAAATCATCTCTACTATTCAATGTTGTATCTTTCCAATGTCATAAAGTGAATAAAAAGCCATTAATTTGGGCACCCCACCCTGCACTGGGGTCATCTTTGTTAAATTCCATTTCATTAGAGACGCATTACTAAAAGCAACCTGCATTAATTCATCTGGACTAGTCATTTATCTATATTATATATTGAATTCCATTGTTTCTTTGTCGGTCAAAATAATGTCAAGCTGCGACGACTCGGCGGTTTCTAACTCACGATCTTGAACGTTTGAAGGGAGCCTGCTTTCTCCCATTGTCATAATAGCGTTGACGTGGCTCTGGCTTTTGGGTGTAGGAAATGTTGAGTTGCCCAGAAAGACACACACCGAACGCCCCTCTGCGTCCACATCCTGATATGACAGTTATATTGAAGTATACTCAAATTGCATGCCCCTTGATTACTTTAAATGTTAGACCTTTCTCTTTCTTAAATGACGGGACAACGACAATATGGGAATACTAATGATGACATGTAAGTTAGACTGCCACCCGTCCCTGGATGACTTTTGAACCAACAGTCGTACATCTCGTGTCTTGTAGTTCTAGCTAAAAACCTGTTCTGACATTTAGGACAAGATTCGAAATTTAGAATGTGATTTTTTGGAAAAGTCCACTGAAGAAGCATACTAAAATTTGTTTGGGCGATTTTTTCTCCCAAGCATTCTGAATGCAAGTAAAATCGTGGCTGGACAGCCTGGCATTATCAGGATATTCGTGCAAATGGAAATGTTTTGCACCTCACAACTGAGAAAATGACTCTTGTGTCCTAGAGTTTCCTACTCAACAGTTATTAACATGTAACCCCGTTCTGCAACCAACAATTATCTTTCTGAGAACTGTTACAGTTTTTGCTGATTTTTATCGTAATAGAAGAAGAAGAATCACTATCGATACTTTTGCTAGCACGGTACGGCTAAAATTCGCATACATAACGCCTTAGGCATTGTTAAACACAAAGTATACCTGTCGGAAGTGCATGAATTACCAAAATATTGGTAAACTGAGCTTTCTGGGACACTTTGATTTCTTTGTTTATTCTAAAATATCGTCCATTGAAAAAGAAAGTCGAATGTCAACGCACCGTGAACAGCTCACTATCATTCCACTATTATTGATTCTATTCATGTAAAGATCTAGTTCAACAGACATTGCATGGGCCCGGAGTGATTAATTACTTTGTAAATCATTAACTGAATTGCAGGTCTGAAGTTCTAAGACTGATTGTAAGATTAAATACATTTTACAATATGTACACTGTTTGTACACTACAAAACATTCAAATGATTTGGACAACACACTGAAACAGGTTTATCAAATATAACACAAAGACAAAATACTTTCTCCCTCATACAATAAAATTTACAGAGAACACAACAAGATATAGGTAGAATGCGCATGACGTCACAGAGTGTTTTTCTTTTGATCTTCCACCAATAAAGATGGCCGGTGAGTCAGCTGAATAGTGTAACATCGAGATCTGTCTACGCCGTTAAAATGCCTGCTCGTTGCATTGCAGTTGATTGCTACGAGAGGGGTGGGAAGGATGGATCCAAGCTAGTCAGATTCTCCACCATCCTTGTAAACAAGGGAAAGGAAGTGAAAGAATAGACAGAACGTCTCCCATTGAACATGAACACTTGAACACACACGCCATTGTTTACTGTAGCGACCTACTTTTAGCTCACTGGCTGTTGGTTCGCGACGCCTCCCGTGCCTCGCGGTGCAAATCAGCCAACGAATCAAAATCAATGGCACAATCGCCATGGTTATGGGCGGGTCCGGACACTAAAGATGGCGGATATGTGCATTCCACCTATCGAAACTGGGAGGGATATTAACATTGTAATGACATCCACATACAACCACATACTGCAGAGTCGCTCACTCGTGTCGTACAAACTGGCCGCATACAAGACTGTTAAACAAATTCTATTTTACATACGGGGTACTGCGAGTGTAGTAACACAAGAATTATAAAAACAAGACAGTAGCTTACTTCAGTTCAAGACTGCGTGCAGCCTCTTCTACAAATATCCCAATATCATAAACGAGCGACATACTTGCAAGTCATCAAATAATGTTTTCAGCACTCGTAATCTTCACTCGAGTCTTGGAAAACGTCATTAAAACAGCGGGAGTAATTAAAATTCCTCGGGCTGTATGGCGCACGATCGAGAGATTCTGGCTTGTCTTTATGAAATTCATTTATTGCAAGTTTCCCCCCCCCCCCCCCTTTAATGATAAGATGTTTCCCGACAGTTTATTGCAAAGAGAAAGCCGAGTTGTTTGACTACAATCGAGCACCTCTAAAAGTGCATAAAATATGCCTGTTTTAGGTTTCATCTAAATGCCAAAACAACCAACAAAGGGCATTAAGCAAAATTCAATTAAACTGCCAAATTCAGGTAAGTACTCTCTTTGTACGCCTCGAGCTAGCTGGCGTTTTTTTTTTTTTTTTAGTGGTTAATTTTTCTTTCCCACTTTCTCTCTTATCTTCAACTATAATGTTTATTCTCTGGTGTTTTTCTTTCCTCGGTTAGGATTACGAGAAGCATTCAGAACACGGTCGTATACTGTCTGAACAGAATGAGCTTAAATAAAACAGTAACAACAACAACTGAAGGAGCGCTTCTGTACGTGACACATTCAGTCCATATCACTCTCTCAATAACATGGCACAAGGTTATCAGATCATTAAGTTGACGAAAATTACCGCTAATGTTCACATGTTTACTGTCATTTTGTCTAGAATTTAAAGAGAAATACAATACATTTCGTAACGTCCACGTTAAGTGTGGACAGGTGAGTTGATAGCATAAAAACAATAATTCGTTACGAACGCAGTACGATCTAAGATCAATTTGCAATGAAAGCAATATTTAATGGTTTGGACCTATACAAACAAGAACGATTGATAATGAAACTGATGTGCAATAAGATAATTGTTACATTCACTTTATATTCGTATGATACTGCGTATGCGCTATCATATTACTCCCACTTTTGTCTCTCCAGTATGTCAGATTTAAAACTAAAAAAAAAGAGAAAACCATCTGATTATAAACTACAGTTATATCAAAATCACTCCTTACTAACTCTGGTGAAATTTCGAGAAACATTTGTGATAAAAATTGGTCTATCTCTCCCTTTGATGAGAGATCCTACATACAATAAGATGAGACAGCGAGCGCTTTTAGCGTGCACAGATTTCACACCGCCACCTGGCGGCGAATGCGCGAAAATATTTACAAAGCCAAACAGGGAACATTTTGAATGTTCTTCACTGTTCAACTATCGCTGCAGGTCTTGATTGACGTCTCCTATTTTCTGATTTTAACTTCAATCGCTGTGGAAAAATTCTGGCTATTTTTTTCTTTCTTTTCTTTTTTTTAAAAGTCGCAGTAGCACTGCAACAAATCAGCATCATTAATTTATTATTATATCAGGCACCTTTTTCATACTGTGCGCCATAGGCCCCGTTCCTGATCAGCGCACACATTTTGTGCACATTTTTTTTAGAGGTGAGAAGAAGGAAGTGTCTCATCTTATCGTTACTAATATCTTTGCTTTGATTTCACTCGCTCTTCACACCAGTAACAGTTACACCCTAGTATGTTTATCCTCTTCACACTTCTTGATGTACGGACTGGATATTTAAAAACTATGAATGACGTTTTGTGTGGATAGTGAACAGACGAAATGAGATGACAACAGGACTGTACCAAAATTCAACTTCTTGTCAAAGACAACGTAGGATGTTGACAATTAATAATACAGCATATTCATACGGCATGGAAAGAAAAAATATCGGAAAATAACTCAGACAGAAAATATGACCCTGAAATAATGTGGCATTCATTGCATAATATGAAAACAATGTACATGATACCATACGCAGTAACACCTTGGTAAAATAAAATAAAAATAAAATAAAATGTATATATATTATATATATATAGCTACAATGTTAAATACAAACATGATTTCAAATATCTTGTATAACGGATGAATTTACACATTTTGAATTTTTACATATTTTGAAACTTGCGCTGATTTTATTCGATTGGGAAACTGTTTTTTGTAACTAGTAGTTGAAATTTAATGAGGAAGAAAAACATTTTCCGATCTCTTGGCACAAACAAGCATTATAACTAGCATTTTCTTATTTTGAATAAATTAATATGATTCAACTGAACAAGATGTCAACCACAAGAACAGACGTACAAATAAAAAGAAAAAAAATCAAATATTGCGTCTTTGGATTATTGCATAGCGTTAAACTCAAAATAGGTCATAAATTATAAGATCCTCGTGCGACACTGATAGAACTTAAGAATGTCTCAGGTGCTGAAGATGAAAACCTATCTCATCGCTAGATCCATCGCACAAGTTTACAAAGAGAAGGTGATTGATTCATCTAAAACATGTTAATGAATTCAAAACACGTCTGTGATCACTATTGGAAGGAATTATAGATAGCTACAAAATATGATGCTAGAATAAAATTTCGTGTTTACCTCCTTGAGGCCCAAGCAACTCACACTGTTTCAGCGACACTGCTTTCAAATATTCAGACAAAGCGGTGTAAGTCACCAGTGCAGACCTATTATTTTACTTGACACCATTGCGATTTGAGGTTTTATTAATCTTTATTCTTGTCTACATGCAAAATATGTAGTTTAAGAGAATTAAGCAAACACTAGTTGTTTCACTGGAGGAAATAAATAATTATTTTTTCTGTCACAAGGGTCAAAAATTAATGTAGACAAAATTTGTACAGATACACGGGCATTGAAGAGTTAAGGATCAAGAAAACTTTTAGGTAAAATTTTAATCAGAACTCTTTTCTTTCTTGTTTTACACCCATCAAACATTAGAATCCTGTCTATGAGCACTGTGCCTCAACCATTTAACTTCTTTTTAACAACAAATGCACGCTAATTACAATCCAGAACAAAATGATACATTAATACTGATAGTCAACAGTCTATCTGACTTTCTCTTTTTCGTATTTCAGATTTCAAATATATATCATGTGGTCGCCTCTGGGTTTGTACTGAAAGAGTTCACTATTAACAAAAGTGAAGCCATTCATTCTTTAGAGAATCCTAAAAACGCTTTAGCGTTTTCCATAAATATCTTTCTTATATAAATAATATAGAGATATCTCATACCCTTATTCTTATTTCTCATGTATCTCAACAATCTGCTGGTACATAATTGTTGTTAATTTGACATTTTAAACGCAAAATCGTGTCCTGTATCAGTAAAATACTGAAGTAGCACTCGATTCTCTGTACGATAACCCTTTCATACAGAAATGAATGCTCACTTTCTGCTCTGAACAGTCTATTTTGAAACTGAAGTGTTTTATTTGGAACATTTACATTCATTATAGTGAATTTCCTGCATTACAATTCTAGTGTTTTTTGGGTGTGTTTTTTTTCTCTCGCTAATTTCTAATTGTCAATCAGTGCATTTTTTTAAAAATCATGAATGTGCAAATTCAAATACATCTTATGAAAGTACATACAAATGTCAACATCAAAAATAAACTGCAAAATTCACACCTTCATTTGCCATTATTAAGTCTCAACAGATTTTACCTCGGGAAGTTCTTCTGGATACACATTTAAATACATGAATACATTTAATTTATGCTGTGCAAACAGATTGCAAATCCTAATTAATATTGACACAATGTGTCACTGTAAATTGGTTAACACGAGAAAGGTGACTCTTAGTTCTGAGACAGGTGGCTCTCTCAATAACTGAAGCTGGATTTTCGGAAACACCGCTAAGTCCTTACCCTTTTGAAACATGAAGAATGTTTCTTTTTTGTGGTCAGACATGGGCATCAATCTGCCGGACTCCCTAACACCAGCTTGTGGGGGCTATTACTCTGTCCTTTAAGCTAAAGCGTTGACAATAAAATATATTGGGCTCGCATTTTGACAATAAAATATATTGGGCTCGCATTTTGACGTTTCAGTTTATCAATATGGGTCACTGGATGTGATTTTCGTGCATGAATTGTTGTTCATTTTATGAACTTCAAGTCTATATCAAAGGCATTTGATTTTCCTAGGTCAAAGTTTATTTGTCGAGAGACGAAACAGCAGAAGGCGTTTAATTATTGTCCTACTTTTCTTGTGGGAGATTGCTGCAGTTTGTGTTGTCCGGGGAAACACATTTTGAAATAATAACCGTACTTTAATCCTCAGAGAATATGAAGTACTTAAGGTGGCACAATTCAAGATATATAGTTTGCAACTAGCTGTGCGTACTTAAGGTATGCTGAGAACAACTGATACTTTTTCGATATTAGGACGAAGGCTGATATTCGAATACATCGAGCAACTTTACAGTTAGAATAAGCCTCATTGGATTATTCTGATACTTTCCTGGGTTTCTAAGTTGTACTCTTCAAAGTCCACTCAGTCTGTCAGTCATTATGGGTACATAATTCTGTGCTAAATATAGCGACAATCTTTGTCGTGAACAGTGACGGTTAACACCGTTTTATTTGGCAGCACTTTGTATTGTCCATATGCCCTCAGTGGCAATGGAGTCACTGTATCTCCAAAATTCTTGCGTCCACCGAAATGCTGAGTTACATCTCCTTGGTGCTGTTCGGTTTTTTTTCTTTCTCTTTTGCTTTGTTCAATGTTTAACCCAGTCGATCAGCCTCGCACTGGTGTGAGTGAAGTAGCTTTCCATACATGGTATTTACCTCATGGGGCGTAAACAGTCTTAATAATCTGCAGTGAACCCAGGCAGTAAGACCTAACCTGGAGACGATGCACCAGATTTGATTGGCGTTCCAGTCTGGGGATGTGACTGTCTCTCTGGGTGTAAACTGAGCTTACTCTGCCGAGCTCTTTGCCGTCTATGTTTTCGCCCGCGGCGTTTTCTTTTCCTATGCCTTCTCGCTGGCTCAGAAAGAGATTCTAACTCTTTCATGAAAGTGTGAGATAATGATAATTGTTCTTCTTCACGCTCTTCTCTCGAAGACGTCTTCGGGCGATTTGGTTGCTGAATATTGCTTTGTGCTGTGTTCGGGGATAAGAAAAGTTCGCTCTTATATTTCCCGAGAATTATGTTCAGTCTTAAAGTCTTGCGTTTCCCTTTCCTTCCTCTTCTGCGAGAGGACCCCTCGTGGCGTCGAGGATGACTTCCTGATTGTGGAGGCTGTGGGTTCCCTCCTTGATACTTTAACTTTTTTCGCTTGGAAGCTTTCATCAGTGATCTCTGGCGACGTGCTATTTTAGAATAGCTGGGAAGAAGAAGTTTTGCAGCATCCATTATAGTTTTTTCATTCGGCTCCTGCTTTTGCTTTTTAACCCATTTCGTAATTTTCTCAACCAAACATTTTCGTTTCGCTCGTTTTGCTCCTTTTGTTCGGAGCATATTGTGCAGTATTGTACAAACACATTTTCTGCTCCTGTTACTTATTGCATTTCCACCGCACTTTTTCTTGTGCTTCTCTTTGCAGTTCTTGAGAAGTTGACTACGTTTTTGGACGCGCAGATTCCAGCACCACCTCCAGCGGAGCTTCTGCCTTTGCAGTTTTCTCTTTGTTTTTCCTGATTTCTGGGCATCGCATTTGGCAGCCGCTGTGCTGTTTTGTCCCATTTGTTGCTTGGCCTTCTCCAGGTCTTCTTCCGTGACTGGAATTATGGTGAATCGCGTTGATTTATCGGCTTGATTAGTCTGGATGCCCAGGATGGGATCACAATTAATTCCCAGGTAATGTTTCTTCCCCGTTGAACTGTAAATTATAAACTCATAGTTTCTCAGAAGTGACCCATTGGGATGTGCTTCTTTGATATAGCACTCTGGGTTTTCCTTGCCCTATTAAAAAAAAAGAACCAAAAGTATTAATGAATGATTGGATGAATGAATGAATGAATGAATGAATGAATGAATGAATGAATGAATGAATGAATGAATGAATGAATGAATGAATGAATGGTTATCATGCAGCATAGGTCGTGACTGAATGTAATCATAGAATTTCATATTATGGCTATGCAGTGGGAACAACATACAAATTTGCAAGTTCAATGATGATGATGGGACGCAGCCTTTGAAGACAATGCTGAACAATGGAAATGCATATACAAGGTCTCTACTGTCACAGTTGTCTGTAGCATTACTAAATATAATACAAAGTTTGGCATAAACATTTTAAAAATATAAAATAACAAATGGAAGGCAGTTGGAAAAGGCGGTATCCCAGGAAGAAAAATGAGCCATCAGCTGATACAGTAACAAGACCCTGAAATGGGCCCAATAACAGCCAAATTCAATAGCTGGCAGTTCCGAGATACAAAAACTTCACTGGGTCCGATACCCAGTATAGTCATTAAAGATAGCTGGCCTTAAGTTATTCATATGTACTTAGTAATATTGTAGATGTGCCATTTACTGATATCTTCATATACATGTACCATAAAGACAATTAACCCTTTGTTCACTGACGGAACATAAAAGTCCCTTCCGCATTTTCGCCCTCCCAAATACCGAGAACTCTTCCAATCCACTTATCCACCTTTTCACAAGCTTTAATAACTTCCGTTTACTTCCGTTTTCCTCTTTCAATGTGATTGTCTTCACGCAAGGCTAAATTCTAGACCTCCAGCGTTAAGTTGTTTTGCCCCGAGCTAACAGGTGAGTATCCACATCCCCGATTATTCTTATTTATTCATATATATATATATATATATATATATATATATATATATATATATATATATATATATATATATATATATATATATTCCCACCCTCCACAAAAGCAAGAAGAAAGATAAAAAAAAACATACTGAGATGCCCATTTCCAGTCATGGTGACATACTAAATGTAGAAAAATCAAATCTGGTTATGAATTTGATGAAGTTAAGCATATCTAGTAAATAAATTTCAAATAATATAGTAATAATAATAATATAATAATAATAATAATAACTACAACAATAATAAATATATGCCGTCAGACAGTTTTTGTGTTGCATTTGCTTGTGCTCAACGTCTTATATTTCCTAGAACAACAAAATGATTTGATATATTGAATACTCACCGCCATATACACCTCGGATCTATTATTCATACACAGGGTTTTATTGTCATGATAGCTCCTGATCAAGATGCTTTTTTCGTGAGAATAAAACCTCAAAATACCTGGAAAGAGAAGAGAAAAAAAACACCTTGTCAGTGATATGTTTTAATGATTCTATTGTTCTATCCTACACTTTGAGAATTGAAGGAAACTTGGAGCACATCGACAAACAAAAGCCATTGTCGTAAATATGACCTAGAAATTACAACAATACCACATGGAGGACAGGAAGGCAGTAGCAATGAATAAATGTATACATTTTACTCATTATGTGTCAGTAGATTGTTGTTACCTTAATGTACGTATCCCATGAGTTTTGCCTGAGGGGTACGTATTTTAAAGCCCTTTCTGACCCCCGAGCTAGAGAGCTCCCCTCAAAGTACTCGTAACATTCTTTCCGATTTTATTTTTTTTGGTTTGTTTTCCTCCTGCTTTTTGGTTGAAAGGGTAAGGGGTAGGGTTAGGGATTCGATAAGATATGAGGCTTATGATAACAACGGGGTTAGGGATAGGTACGTATACGTACGGCCTCTAGCGCAAAACGCTTGGTCTACGTACGTACAAGTGACATTAGCCATCAAAGTAAGAAAGAAGACACTGAAATTCAAGCTGAGAAGTGGTGAGCTTGAGCGGTGTTTACATGCGCACGGAAATGGAAAAGGCAACGGAATCGTCCAAAACTCTTCAAATAGTGAAATAGAAAGAATGTTTTCATGTCTACGGAAACCGAAACGGCAACGGAAACGTCAAAAGTGGCGTTCCCATAGAAATGAAAATATTCTTCTTATTTTACTACCTGAAAGAGTTTTCGACGTCTCCGGTGCCGTTTCCGTTTCCTTACGCTCAAAAACACAGCTTAAGGCTGTTGTGAACTGACAATGAAGCTTCGATGAGGACGTGCAGATGAGCAAGAAAAATTGTCGCCCCTGTCACGGAAAGCAGCCTGTTGTATCAAATTGACTCCTCGACCGGTTACTGGAATTTCTAAATAAATTTATTACCAAAATGACAAGTGGCATTTAAAAATTGGCGCTTTCTCCACAAAGACAGCGGTAGAGCATTTCTTTTCTTTTTTTGCTACCACTGTGTTTACAGTTGCATTTGTTTCAAGATTTCAGAGGCTCAGCTGTTTTCTTGACACTTCACGTCATAAACTGTGAGCTGGAGTACATTATCAAGGAAGAACATCTACAAGTGTATTATTACGAACAGTTCTGGCGCTTTCCACAAGTTACTTCCTAATCTACAAAGTATTTCAACTCCACGGTTCCTCCATATTTCATGTTCGAGGAGATAACGAATCTTTTGCCATAATAGTTTTGATTTCATTCTCCACAAACCCGTCAGATCTGGAAATTATCAACAACAACAACGACAACAACAACAACAACATGCTATCCTCCTACACCTTTAAACCAAGAAAGGGGGACAGTGATCTTTGTTTTCAAGAAAAGATAGGCAGATTTGAAGCATTTTCAAATAATCTTACTATAATGGAGTTAGTTAGTGAACACGTAACCCACCTAAAACTTCGTGTCCATGCCATAAAAAAAAATTATGAACGTTGATGCTCTGCTTCAATTTCTGATAAAAAGTTGCGCGATACATTCATTTAGGTCAAGAACTAGTCTTTAATTATTATTTGTTCCCGATCTTTTTAACCGCAAAAGAAGAGACGCATTATCATTGAGTAGAATCAAAAACCATGATCGGAAATTCCGTTCATGACCTTTGTTTACAAATTGGTGGTCGAAAGTCAATGTCATCACATCTGTGTATTTCTACGTGAAATTGTGCTGTGACAGTAAATTCTGTTAGACATTGCATGGCTTCGAACCCAAATGCCGTTTTTAATGTGGCCTAGATCTGGGCTTGGTGCAAGGAAAATGTGCAAGATTTAGCTTGTCCGGGTCGGCTAGTAATAATAATAACAAAGCTTTTTACATTGTTTGAAATATCCAGAATGAGCTACGGCTGTCTGTGATTAATCGTTGAGCAGCACCTTTCTATTCTGGGCCTTGCCTGCAGACATTTTCCTTAGCCTCTGATGATGACTGGCCACAAGCACACAACAGTTGACTGAAATAACCCCACAGAAAAGGGCACCCGGAAAGACTCCAGTAATATCTAAAGGCCAGAAATGGAGTCAGGTCGGCCTTGTACCGGCAACATCAAAGAAGCAAAATCTGCTGCCCAATTGACAATGTTTCCTTGATCGCTTATCTATCTTCTGACGTCATTTGGGCACAAAATCGAAGCCAAATCATTCGGAAGGAATGGGTTTCTGGTCTGCTGCGCTCATTGCGACCATAGAGAGGATTCAAAGGCAATGTTGAGACGGTTCGTTGGCCACGCGCTATCGACGAGAATGTCCAGTATTTGCGTTTCCGCCTCAGACTGGCGGCCGATCGGAACCAGAATTGTAAGAGATACGTTCAGTTACACAAAACGGTGTCCCTTGATGGTGAAAACAGTAACCATTGCCTTGAAGCATTTTGGCAACAGTCAAAATGGAGTTTTTGTTTATCTTAGAAAAATATACACATATTATCATGCGACCAGCGATATCATAATAAAGTAACAAAACTAAGGCCGTTGTTTGTAAATTTTAACGTGGGTTACTGGTTTTCATAGACTGAGAGCATAATTGGAGCCCTAGTGATTTTCTTACAAACTAACACTGGACAAAATGCTGGACATCGGAATCAAAGAGCTAGGGTAATACAAATGTAACTATGAATGTCGGTTCAACTTTGGTAAACTACGACTGGTGCATGAAAAAAAAACAACAACCCAAAATACTTGAACCTATTTGTCTGTAACTATGACAAGCCTAAAATGCACAGAAGCCGACTGAACTCGATGTGTGATATTTAAAGATACTGGCTAACGTGCTGTTCATTAGAACGGTGGTCACTTAATCACAACCAGATTTCCAGACATAATTATACTTTTCCATTCTATTCTATGAAAATGCTTCTCTTAATTACGGCTCAAGAAGTAGTAAATAAACAAGATTAAAGTTTACATTTTGTCTCAAAATGGATGTGTCCACGTAACTGATCGTCAATAATTGAGGCAGGCCACACATGATTTTTGGTTACGCAATTACAAAGTTTTAGGCTGCTTACAGGTTCACTCTCTAGCTCCATTATAGTATCATGTTACGGTGACAGTTTTACAGTTCAACGCCTGTATTCATTAAACTTAAACTATTAGATGTTTCTATTTTTCGCTCTTGGTTTGTGTCTGTCTATTTTCAAGAGGGAACGTATACACTTCAACGACCACCGTGGTAATAAATAAATCCTTTAATATACCATACCAAGCAGTCAACGAAATAATAAAAGCCGAGTGGACGGAGCATTTGGAAACACGCCTTCCCGTGAACTGTTTTGATCGTTACCAGAGCTGTGAATCACCCGCTGACCCTTGGTTCACGGGACCCTGGGTTAGGACGGCTGGTCAAATCGAGATTTAAGTCCCGTTTCCATGCATCCGTTTTTGCTGACCGGCAAACCGCATCCGCCAAACCGGCAAACTAACGAACAAGTAAAGAAAAAGAACGACTGTACCCATGTTCCGTTCCGTCAATCCGTTAATCCGTTTATCTGCCCGTTTAACATGTCCGGCAATGGCGAACGGTTGCTCTTCCGTTCCAAAGAAAAAACGGATTGCCGTGCCGGATGATGGGAGATAATTCTCGGAGAAAACTCTGTGCTATATTCTCCCGCCATTTGCATTTTTCAACATGAAGAAGGGAAAATACGACGCCGGTGTCATAGAGAAACTTATTGATATAGTGAGGCAACACCCCGTGTTGTATGATGCAGCCGACGACAACTACAGCAACCAGGATATCAAAAACAATATTGGCGAGTCCATCCAGAAGAAAATGAATATGGCTAATGTGACTGGTAAGTTTTGATTTGTATCATCAATTGGCGAAAGAAGGAAGGTTGACAGTCATTTATCACAAGATGTGTGTGTGTGTGTGTGACAGTGTGTGTGTGTGTGCGTGTTTGCATAAAGAACCCTGGGCATATACAGATGACCCCATGAGGGCTAAAGCCCTCTCGTGACGTCATGAAACCTCTCGATATGCCCCAAAGACTTATTCAACGCCAAAGTCGAATTAATGTATATTATCGGTGAATTCATTTTCAGCAAAGCAATGGAAGAAAGAGTGGAGTGGTAAACGAGATGCGTACGTCAAGAAAAGGAAGGAGTGTAGAACACAAAAAAGTGGACAGAAAGCAAAGATCGTGAAGACGTGGCAGTTCTTCCATACGATGACCTTCCTTGATCCGTTCTTGGGCACCCGCAGGTACTATGAGTGTATGGATATGTGTGTGTGATGTATATATGTATGTCATTGAAGATTGAGAGAGAGAGAGAGAGAGAGAGAGAGAGGAGAGAGGAGAGAGGAGAGAGAGAGAGATATTTAAACTCGCCTGCTGTCGCAAAGAAAAGAAACAGTTATTTTCAGTCCATTTTCATTTCATTTTTATTTTAATGTCTTGTAACAGCTATTCATTGATGTCATTCAAACATGTGCATAAAAACGTTTTTGCCTTTCACTTCAATGTGATCTATTCATGATCTTTCAGTAATTTTAATCTGTTGTTGACAGGACCGAAGGAAACCTGCCACCCCCCCCCCCCCAACACAGTCGTCTGGAGAGGACTCTGTTACTGAGGGCGAGGGCGACACTGACAGCCAACATGGCGGCGATGACAACAACGGCGAAAAGAACAGGGACAACAGTAGGGACAATGAGGACAAGGAGGACGCCAGCAACAGTCTGCAAGACGCTGACAGTGTTGCCGCAAGCATCCCAAATTTGATGTCCAACAAAAGAAGATCTTGAATCAAGTTGTGATAGGCTCCTTGCTCTCTTCTTTTCCTCCACAAGGGATGTACCCAAAATTGAGGAGGGCGACGGGACTTGGTTTTCTTTGTCCGTTGGTGATGAAGTAATAAACACAAAAGCATCTCTTCCTCCACCAAAACACCCTGTTGAACCACCCTTGATTGCACTGGCGCCATGCTTCCACCAAAAAAAGGAAAATATGGCGGGAAATCTATTGCACCTCCCAGTTGACGAACAGAGAGGCTGGCGGTATAAACGGTGAACATGGAAACAGACAGCCCGTCATACGGCAATCCGTTTTTCCAGCAAGTGACGGTTTGACGGATTGACGGATGTCTTTGCCGGATGCATGGAAACGTAGCTGTTTTTATGAAAATACGATAATCTTTGCCGCCGGAAGCGTGGTCAGAAATAGCCCCGGTAAAGACAACATGGCGCAAGACACCGGCGTTCGGTACATTGAGGGAAAATACTCCAGTTGGGCGTTCCGCTGCACTATCAAAACAAATTCCAGCTGAAGTGTAACGGGCGGTTCACGAGTCCATAATTAAAAAGATACAGTTGGTGACTGAAGACTACAGATACGATTGAATGGTGAGCGAGATTACAAATTCCGGGAAATAAACGCGTCCCTTAAGTGTCTGAGAATAATAATTACAGAGTGGAAATATAAATTATTAGGATTTCGCACACCCTATACGAATTTCTTAACAGTGAGACTGTCACTCTGGCAAAGTTTGGACCTCTTATTGCTAAAATAACGCTGCGCCTGAATTTATAAGTAAATTTACCAGTACTAAGCAAGGAACACAAGGACTTCTCTGTAAGTGCTTGTGTTCACAAAAAAGCGATAAGCGTATCAAGAGACAAGACACAAAGTATTTCTTTACATTCGTTGAGTGTAGTGAAACTTCAGAACTTAAACCTTGCTCCGTTTAACATGAAACTTAAAAGTGTTCTGAAATCTAATTTGGAGCAAAGTTTAATCCACCATACTGGCCCAAAAAATATTGTTGGTTTCTTGTTGTTTTTTTTTTGAAAATATTTGATCTGAGGGGAGGCAGCGCGAATCTACTTTTTGCGTAAGGAATTTCTCCCTTTCTTAAAGAATTTTTCTCCCCAAAAACTCTTTAACTCCTATCCCCTTTCTCTCTGTCTTACTTCCTTCCTCAATTTTTCTCTGACATCGTTGCCACTGATTCCATCCCATCCTGTGATTATCATCTAGCAAGACGACAGAGTAAATCCTTACATTTATTTCTCAAGACAGAAACCAGAAAGAAACACAAGCCGTGGATCCAAAAATGAAGGAAAGGAGATGCCCGATGGGAAGCCCTTTTGGGGGCTAGAAAGAAAGAAAGAAAGAAAAGAAGGAAGAACAAGATCAAGAACAGGACAAAAGCAACCCAAATGGGAGCCTTCTTGAGGGCTAAGAAAGCCAGAGAGATGACAGCAGCACAGACACAGAAAAAAAAAAAGAACAAGAACATGAAAAAGTGAGGTGCAAATGACCAGAGTACAGATCCTCCTACAACAACAACAAACAAACAAACATCGGCGTGCTTTAGTAGATATGAGTGAATATCTCTCTACAAAGTGATGCTTCATGTTGTGGCAATGATAAAATGTGCTGTTCAGGAATATTGTTTAAATGGTCTAGCTGGAAAAGTCGACAACGTTTGTTGGTTCTTGGTCGGTCACTTCAACCATAAATTATTTTTTAGACATATTTTTCAGCATCCAGAATAAAGGTCCATGTAGGATATCGATGAAGGGGTTTCTTCATTTAGAAGTCACATTTCGGTGTCGATGCGGGAACTAGAAATCTTCGCACGGCTGAAACCTGAAAGTGGATCAAATCTACTCGGCAGACCTGAGCGTAGCTGTAAACTTGAATTTCGTAATTTTATAAATACATGATGATACATGAATATACCATCTGCAGACACTTAACAGTTTAAAATTCCAAAAATGTCCCTCATGACCATGGGTGAAAAAGCTTTTTCCTTTTCAGTGGCTTCGGATTTGGGATCCCCCCGCCCCCCCCCCCCCTCTCAAAGACGAGATCAGAGAGACTGAAAAACATCAGCTGAAGAGTCATCTTTTTACACTCGGCATGTCCATCGTTTTTTTTTCCCCGATTATGTACGTGTGTTATGTGTGTGATTTAGGATAGATACGCACATGTACGCATATGATATAAATGTTGTAAAGCGATTACAACCTGGTTTTTTGACGCTACGGAGTGCTATATAAATGCTACGCATCATCATTATTTTATTATTATTATTATTATATATTGACTGGGGGCGGAGGTCCGACCTGACACCTAAGTTTCCCTTACTTGAGTGCAGATCACCAGATTTTCGAATGAGGACTGCCTGAAAATTCTCAAAATCACTAATCACTCAGTTTCATAATTTGGCACGACTGTATAATTATACCAGTCTACCACACATGTCGCCAGATAATTTCTTCCTCAGGGGTTCACCCCTAGACTTCCAAACACAGAACGACAACAGAGTAAGCTTAGTTATGTACGAGACATCCCCCATTAGCAAAGCGGATTCGGTCTAGCAAATGAAGCGTGCATGAAATAGCTCGCCCTGGCAGTGCTGCGTCCCTCCACATTACTTTGGGAACGAGCAGCGTTAAACATTACTGATTTCTATACAAATATTGGACATTGGCTCTTAAAGCGATAAGGAAAACGCGCAAGGAATGAAAGGATTGAGTGTGGTTCATGGGAATGCCAGTACAAGATGAATTTAAAAAACGGAAACAGCATTGCCGTCAGACTGACGAAACAAAAGATCTGATAAGAAAGAAATGGTATGACAATCTTAGGTCTTGTCCTTCTTAAAATAAGATTTCAGTTGAACAAACAGACTATAGACTATGCAATAAATACTAGAGGTAATTTACATAAAATGACATAGTGTAATACTCAGCTAAAGCCAGTGGAGGTAAAAATTCATATTCAATTTTTTAATAAACACCAAATGAGAAAAATATTAAAAATGATGGACTGTTCAAGAGAAAAAAAAACTGGCACAATACATCTCTAATAATGGTATAATATTACCATTTTTAAAATTATATTTCAGTTTGACAAATTTTAATGAAGTATGTGTTTCACTCACAGATATTATTTTCACCTATTTATCATCCTTTGTCGGCTTGATATCAATATTTAGAGGCGTATGTCTCTAGTTTGAATCTTGTGTCATTTCATAAAGGAAATCTCAAACGTATTCTCTCGTGTTATAAACTTCTGGAGCAATCAGAAATAAAAATTAGAGGATGGTAGGAGAGACAGGAAGAGGAGGGGAGGGAGAGAGAGAGAGAGAGAGACAGAGAGAGAGAGAGAGAGAGAGAGAGAGAGAGAGAGAGAGAGAGAGAGAGAGAGAGAGAGAGAGAGAGAGAGAGAGAGAGAGAGAGAGAGTTTGCAGAATAGGAATAATTGTTGTTTTGGTACAATAGGGTCTTATCTCAAGTTTTGCAAAAAAAAAAAAAATGGAGATAGAATCAAACACTTTCAGAGCGACCATGTTTGCTACACAAGCGTATTCTTGCTGACGTCCATTCTCTCCCTCTTCAACACGGCCTAGAGTCTAGACTTCAGCCAAACATCGGGCACGCGAAAATCGCACTAATTAATGACATCTTTGACATTCCGTGGACTTTAATGATTGCTGCAGCACGACGCGGATGACCGCGGAGTGAGAACCAGCGGTCAAGTGGTCTGGACCGTATCGTGCACACCTGAGCAGTAAGTTGGCACTCTGGATTTGTGTGACCTCATCTTAATCACATTTTATTCAGGATCACTTCCCTGGATCAAGGCCAGAGAAAGCCACAGCAAAAAATGCCCCACTTGGAATGTTGCTGGTAGGATGCGAATTAAACATTCTAGTAAAGATTTCTAAGACAAAGTAAAATAACAAGAGGTGTTGAGGAGGCCAAAAAAAAAAGAACTTATATTTTGTATTTCCCGTGTATTTCTCTGCGTCTAGTCCTTTACTATCTCTTTTCCGTACAGTCCAATCCCCTTCAAAATGCTGACATTCACAACTGTTGGCATGGGCGCCCATTCATTCAGTCCAGATTATCACTCTCTCTCTCTCTCTCTCTCTCTGCCTGTCTATCTGTCTGCCCATCTGCCTCGTATCTGTCGTCTGTCTGCCCATCTCTGTCTGTCTGTAGTCAGCCTGTCGGTCTATATGTCTGTCTGTTTCTCGCTCCTCATTTTTCCGTTCTGATCGTCTTTCGGGTTGGTTCAATTATCTGTACCAGACAAGAACGATTATGCTACTGAGCTTGGCGTGCATGTTACAAATGCATAATTTTAAATCCTTGAGGCTCCCTGGCCTACTTTCACTCCAATCCAGTTTAAGAGATATTTTATCAGATAAAAGTCTATGATTATAGAAACATTTTAGGTGGCAGGTAATACGAGGTGACTGTGCCCAGCCGAGCTGACTCTGATCCCTCTCAGATAATTATATAGACAATGGCTTAACCAACTGGACCAAGTACATTCATTGCTCTTTCTCTCTCTCTCTCTCTCTTTCTCTCTCTTTCTGTCTCTCACTCTCTCTCTCTCTCTCCCTCCTCTCTCGCTCTCTCTCTCTCTCCACTCCAATAACTAGTAAGTTCCCGTGATTTAAGAATGTGAACGTTTATACGATGACATTTATTTACTTCCTGCCCCTCCCTTTAAACAACTTTAGAAAGCGGACCACAGTCAGTCTGAATACTGTATTCATTGAGTGACGATTTGGAGAAACAAAGCCGTCTGAAAATATAATTACATGTGCTGATTATGATGTGCAGCCTGCAATGTTTCAAAATTTAAAAATCACATGATATGTTTTTACGTTGTACGGCACAAGACATTTATTTCTGTATGATAAATTTTTATAGAGCAGTTCCAAACAGTGTTTTACTAGGTAATCTAGTCTTTTATTTCCGGTTGTGTTTTTCCAAACAATATAATTCAAACTGTCATGAGTACAGATTGAATGAAATTTCCTAAATACAGCTGATGAAAACCACAGCATCATAATCACATGGATCAGATCTTAAAATAAAAACGCTATCAGTTTTTGTAACACTTCCAATATAGAAAAGTGACATAAGCAAATCAAATCATGCCTATTTTTAGCCAGGTTTCTAATATTAATATTGATTTCACGTCGAGTCTGACTAGAGCGGTGGACAAGGTCACAGTATAACTTGCCACAAATGCAACACTTGTTGGGAATTAATTTCTCATTTCTTCATTTTGTTCATGAATATGATGTTTAAGATAATCTATCTTCGGATCTTAAATGACAAAGAAATTGTGAATCTACGCTATGTTCCTTGGAATTAACTGTCTTTTGGTTTAGAGCCACCAATCTTAGAAATTTTCACACTTCCAAAGGTGTTAACTAACCATTGTTTGGACTTACATCGAGAAATGATTGAGTGGAATTATACAGCACGAAGTGGAGCAAGACCAGGGAAATGAAGGGAACGGAAGGTAAGTGAGTGCAGACTGCCAAACTTCCCTTCCCTTACATACGTATTTTTTGTCTCGTACGCAATTGCTAAAAGGACGAACTAGAAAGTACCACAATATGTGTGTATAATTTTAGTTCGGCCCCTCCGTGTTCTAACTATATAATACAGGTACCATTAGTCAAACCTGCGCGGGAGAACATTTTTTAATACCAAATGGACATATTTGACGTTTCGCGTAAATGCGACAAGAATGTTCGCATATTTTCTGCCGACGTTCGTAATATATGTACAGTTTTGTGTGGCATGACGGTAGAATGGCGCAAAGGGCTCACATGATTGATAGACAGAAGACCTGACAGCCGGTAAGATTTATAAACAACTTTACTGTTCATCCACACATCACTGTCAGCCATAGAAGACCGGAAATTATGCAGAGGGTTTTCACTCCACAAACCTGGAACACACATACACGTCATGGATTTCGTTAGTCTTGGCCAACTAGCTGGGTTTTTGTTGTCGTATATATCACCAGACGAAGAAGAAACCTAAAAACAATGTGTTTACACTGCCTAGTGCAAAAACGCGATCAATATTATTTGAAAGAATGTTGTTACAAGTACGTTTTTTGCGCTAGGGGTCCGTATTTTAAAGCCTAATACTCCTAACAACAGCTCTAATTGTTTTTTCTTCATATTTTCTGTTTTTCCCCTGTTTTTTGGTTGAAAGGGTGGTGGGCAGGGTTAGGGATTCGATAAGATTTAGCGTCGAGGATAAGGACGGGGTTAGGGATAGGTATGTATACGTATGCGCCCGTAGCACAAAACGCTTGGGGTGAGTGCGTACTTATAACAACAGCCTATTTCAAAAGTTGCATAAACCCAATCAACTTCTATTTCTCTCTCGGGAGGAGGTGAGAGGCAGTGAAGAAAGCCCGGCAATTAGGTAAGGAAAGGAAGCTTTGCCGAGGACAGTCTGAAAGAAAAGGCGTCCAAAAAGGATTGGGAAAGAGTCGGGAGTCCATAGATACTACTCACAATTTCCATGTGGAAACTCCCCCAGAGAATGCAGAACATGTACTTCAACAATGCCCCCTACACAGACAAACAGAGGCAAGACAGCTGGCCCCGAGGTGCGGCACTACACACTTAGCTATATGGGACAGCAGAGGATCTCAGGAGCACAGCGTCCTTCATAAAGGCTACCGGCCTCCTGATAGAAACAGTCTGACACGAAGAACGCAGAAGAAGAAGACTCACAATTCAGATTAGTACGAGTAGGATGCGAGGCCCGTCCAAACTCCTCGAGATCGTGTGGTTTTATTGAAAAGCAAGCAGCTACAGTCCTGCGTACATAATTACGCCTTTGCATTTAAATTCTTGTCTACGTTCGTCTTTTTCACTTGGACGAAGTATCGCTTTAAAGCAAATCATACCGTCTCCATACAGGTTCTTGAAAACCGTTGTACTATGTGAACGCCCATCAACTCCGCTGGGTTGACGTCACGGAGACGTTTTTGGTGACGTTTTAAGCTGTGTGGCTGCACATCATGGTTAAATGTCATCCGGAAATGTTCACATCCTGGACAGTGAAAATGCGATGGTTGCAAGACTCACTTAATATTTAAGAAGAGTTGGCAGTCAAAGCGTACTGAGTACAAAGTTCACATTTTTTTTTAGAAAACTGGATTTATTTGTCCTGGTTACTTAACTCATTTGCCACGGTAAGCAGAATATTCGGCTCGAGTGGACACCGATTTGCCAACACTAATATCTATGCCAACTCCTCAAACTATTGAATCCCACCCTGATTCATTGATTTTCCTTTACTTTAACATCTAATGAATTACGTCTTGTATATAGACTGAGTGAAAGAAAAAACATCTTGAACTACGTAATATACATTTCGAACTGGATAGTGTTGAGAGTTCCCGTCCACACCCACAAAAGTTACCGTAAGGAATGAGTTGAAGTCATTTAGGTTAAACGAGATTTTCATCGATCTTTTCTAAATAATTCTTTTTGCAAGTTTTCGATTTTCAACATTTTCAAGCAGAAGATTGTATTTGATACCAATTTTCTGAATGGCAAAAAATCGGTAGTTAATTCGAATCATGGCTATATATATTGTGATTTTTAATTGCTCATACAATTTGGAGTGAAGCATGTCTCCAAACACAGCCATCGTTTACTTGATCGCAGGAATGTAAAGAGGCTGGCCCATGATAGAGAGGGATGGAAAGTGTTTGTTGGTGGCCTATACCCTGATCCAGGGTGAGAAAGGCAATGATGATGATGAGGGCCACAAACAGAACATGGGCACGTAATTGTGAACATCAGTGTCTCCAGCCATCAATTTTTGCATCAATTTCGACTCGCACAAAACTTGTGGCGGAGAATTGAAAATTTCTTTTGCGTTTAATACTGCGTGGTATATGTATGGCGTCCAGCGTAATCTGATATTAAATTTGCCAGTGTAGAGAGAACACTGGATCTATTTACCTACCAATCACAATTCCTGGTTCTTTCTACGATCTCGTGCATTTTCTTGTCTCTTTATCTTCGCAACATTTTTTTCTCAACCATTTCTCGTTTGCCCATAGCCTATCTTAGTTTTTCCAGAGACATTAAATGTGGGAGACAAAAAGAAAGAAAGAAAACACGAAAGAAAATCTTATTTCGAAACGATCGTGAAAGGGCAAGACAGGTTTACTTCCTTCCCCACCCCGCCAAACAAGCAAGTGGCGAAATTTGTTCTTTTTCTGAACCATCGAGAAGGATCACACCAGCAAATAAACTCTATTTCTTCAAGAATATTTTTTCAAATAAAAATGAACAACTGTGGAGATTCTGGGGTTTTGTTAGGTGTTTTTTTTTTGCCGCCGAACTTGCCTCTTTCTCTATCCCCCCCCCCCCTCTCAAATAAAATAAAAAATCCCTGTGGTTTTGTAGGGCATTATTATCCCTTAACGTGGCAAAGATATTTCTTTCGCCACGGTACAGACAGAGCCCATCAAATATTATTATCAGTGTAAATACTCTGTCCATACAGAAGAATCTACCTTCTGGCGCTGCCTACAACTTGCCACCTCTGGCTAGGTATTGAGGCCCTGGAGTTGGCCAGGTAGACGAAGGCGCTCTGGGCTAATGGAAGTGTTCGCGTGGTCCGCTAATCCAATCACTCTCACATCATTTCCAACAGACGGCGGGCGGTCTGTGGAGCTAGGACTTTCCGCTCTTTGGGTGGTCAGAGGGAACTCAGCCAAATCGTTTTTCAATCGCCCCCATTCGTGAAGTAAAACATCTTTTCTTCGGAAATCTAATATGCAGAATACACTTTCCTTCCCTTTCTAAGAAAGGATAAAAAAATAAAAGATAAAAGAAAAGCAAGCCTTGAACAGGTGCCGACTGAACTCCTACCTTTATAGATGTTTTATCTCTTGTATAACAGAACTGAAGCTCATCTATGCATCTCATAAAAACTTCCATGTGTGTTTGTGAGTGCATTGTTTTCTTGTTTTTAAGCAGCATGATTTCCCTTAAGAAAGAACTAATGATGCTTTTAAGTGTAATTACTTGTATTGGATTATCACACACGCACACAATTTTAAAGTTCAATTTCGGAACTTTTTTAAAGATAGTCAAACCTGGCAGGTAAATAACATAATAATATAGTATTATACAATGTCACTTTCTGTCGTTTGAACACGGTATGTTTATCATTGGTGTTTGGCATTTAGGCTGTTTCCCTCTCTCTATTTTTCCCCCCATTTCAGCCATAGATCATGATGAGCTCCAGAAGTTTAATACTAAGACGGTTTCTTTTTGCTCAGAGTTTACACCGTTACCAAAACAGACTTTTTTTTTTCTTTAATGAGCAGAAAGTCAACAATGCTGAAAGCAGTAGTTATCTCACAACTTTGACCGTCTCGTTTCAAACCGAGGTTTTTCCAAATCGTCAAGCCCCTAAACCAGGTAGTAGGTGTGGTTGTGGGAAACTTAACGCTGGCTAGGAGGGACGGGTGATGATTAACTCAGAGTCGCCCCCACTAAAAATTGCCTTCATCAGTTCATTACAGCGACTGTCGGCCGTCTAGCACAACAGTGAGCGAGCCAGTCTATTGGAAACTCCCAGTTTCTGGCCTTTCGGACAGAGAAAGGTTGGCTCCATTGCTAAGGATCTTCCTAGTGTCAATTGTTAACCTACCTACGCTAGTGGCGGTTCTGCCCGTGAAGTGTCTTAGAATCTTAAAGAAGAGGCCAATTTACCTACAAGCTTGACCTCACTAATGACGGTCGATTACTGGCCACTTCACATTGTTCACTCTCCTCGCCCACTTTTTCGCTACTTCTCATCCTATATCGCCTCCGCAGATTCTACCACTGTGGCCTATCTCTCTAACTGATCTTGGCCACAGATTTCTCTTACCTTACCAGAAACCTCTACAGTACCTGCCCTTGTCGTTAACTCCTCCATCAGTTAAATTTTCCTTCCTTCTTTCTTATCTCTCATGGACATTTTCTCTATTTTAAAAGAATCTCTAATGTTTATCCCAATTTGTTCTTTTAGATATTACATGTTCATTCTCAACTTCTCCTTCCCCATTTCATTTGACTACCTTATTATTTTGTCTCCCTGTCTTCATTTCTCCTTCGCCCTGTACCTCCGTTTCTTTCAGATGCATTATGGGGAATTCGGTTCATTGGTAACAAAAGTATCGGCCTTTGAGCAATCAGGCCCGTTTGGCCGTGCACTTCAAACGTCCAAGAAAAGTGCTAAAATAGTATGTGCGTATTATTACAGTGAAAGTCCTGCAAAATAATGGCAGCAATGTAGGTGGCGGTTATCAAGAAAAGCAGTACGTTACAGGATGTAAGGACCTCAAGATCTCCCGAGAATTCGTTCTTTGTATATATTGAGATTAGTTTATCTAAAATGATAACACTGCATTTTTGACAACCTCAAGCATGGTAAAATACGCGCGTTCAAACGGCTTCAGAAAATCTTCACAAATGCAAAACAACAATCCACCATCTTTCTTCAAACTAGTAAGATTAGGCCGTGGTGGACGGAGAAAGACTTGTACAAAAATTCCATGACGCCATTCCGTTGGTTTATGGGTGCCAGTTTTATACCTCACAGCATGAGCTTACGGGCACAGTCTCTAGCTGGGTCTATCACTCACACACTAGATAGATGCTCATAACTACTGTCTCCCGGGGATTGGATTGTTATACAAGTGTCCTGGAACAACAAACCAGGCATGCATGTGCATATGTGAGAACGTGTAAACAATCACGAAATATATGTGAACAGAGAGTGAGCTGGCTTGAGCAAACCTTGTCCTGGCCGCAGAGTTATGTTACATCCCTCTTCCAGGGTGGTAACACCAAAGTAATTTACTGGAGTCATTAATTATGTACGCAGTTTTCGTTATGGGCTACACACTTTTTCTTGTATATTAATGCCACCAAGACAGGCCAAAAAAAAAAAAAAAAAACACCAGGAAACATTTTACAAAGATGAATAACCGATTTAATCGAATTGCATGGGCAAGAAGAGTTCTGCCAATACATCATTGTAAATTAATTACCCATCTCGTGTCCGATTAAATCCTTTCAAATAGAAACTTAAATCATCTGAAAATTTGATAATCTGACTTTGGGTATTACGGGATATCGGCTTGATGGCGGCTTTATCTATTGCGCCCCTCACAGAGCTCAGCTGTGTTAGTGTAGAAATCTCTTTCCTGTATTATGTTCATTTCTCAGTCTGTCCGCCGATCAGATCTGTTTCCTATTCATTATATGAGCCAAAAAATATTAACATTTCGCAAATTCCCCAAGGAAAACTCTCCACAGGACCTACACGTCACTCGCCGATTTCTGAACAGTAGGATTTTTTTAATATATATATACATAAACATGTTAAATAGTTCGACGGTCCCATTTCCTGGACATCAGCACAACATGTCCAGACAACCCATATACAATCAGCAAATTCCTACGTTCCAAATCAAATCTAACGACAATATTCTGACTTGCCCGACGACCTACATATCCACTCCACCCTTATCTTCACTAACCACAAGAAGGACTTCATTATGGACAAACTCCCCACTGCTACTGGGACATCCAGACCTAGAATCCCATATCTTATAAACTTGCGCGCTGGTATTCAAATAAAAATAAACGTCTAGTTTGACAGCCGATATTCGCCAGATTAGAACACCTCAGTCCCAAATGACCATGGAGGATCAAAGGCAAAAGCTGGCCTGCCCTTTGAACTTGGGTCTCCGTAATCCCTGGGCTGGTGGGCAAATGGGAATTTCATATAGATCAGTTGACAAGCATTGATAGTGATCAATAACATAGTTGCTTTAGTCGCTGGGAGCTAGTCATGAACGGCATTGGTACCTTCAGATTAATAACTAAGCCGATATTTTCAGTAAAAATTGAAATATGGATATGGATACTTATAACATGACAAACCAGTTTGTATTCTGTGTGTAGAAGGGAGAAGGGGAGGAGGTAATATGCGAATTCCATGCAAAGAAACTCTGGCAATCTATAGCTAGGCCTACCATGGCTATCCTGTATTGTATGACAAATGTCATTGTATCAGGCTGGTGGTAGTACAAGAAGTACCATAGGTTGTACAATTAACACTCCATGCGCGGAAGCCTGAACGATACACTAGACAAGTATTGTGCATTTTTGTACAGTTATAATTATCTTCAGATTACCGTCACTTTGGTTTCAGATTAAAATTGGAATTATATTATGAATTTAGGGCTCCCTTTACTTTTATCAGTTGCTATAAATAGCGCACTTTCCTTCTGAAAAGAAAAAAAAAGGACACAGGCAGATCAATTCGATATCAATTTGTGGCCCAGTGCTAATTTCAGACATTCTCTCAGCTATAAAGCGATACTGAATTTGGCCAACTAGTGTCCTTCCTAAAGTGGACTCTTAGAATCAATATTACTTTAAAAAAAAATCTTTTACAAATCTGAATTTGTCTCGCACTGGTAATGGGTTTTGCCCTGTTCGCTTTTAAAATGTTGTCATACATTATAAGTTTAGATGGGCCCACGACCAGACGTAAGATTTTCTGTAAAAATTGTCTGTCAAGTGATTTGTCAGTAAACTGGGGGTCTCTGTCAGATCAGCGAGCTGAAAAATCCGAGCGACTTCGATAGACCAAAAATGCAAAATTGAACAAGTCGAGGGTGCGATATAAAGGTCGTAACTAACATAACCACCTATTTCACCGATATTTCATTTAGTGAGGTAACACCAAATCGCAGAGTCGCATAACTGTTACATGATGTGCACTTATTTCCTTCTGTAAGTCATTCAGATCAAAATAAATATCTATTATTGTGCCATGACCTCATGACACCAAAAACTCTTGTTAAAAAATTACTGATTGGAGATTTGTTCACAATAAGATGCCAGTGGACAACAGACAGAATTTCTCCCGTGGGAACTTGTTCTGGATACGATTATAATAAAGTATTGGGTGCTTCCGGCTTCAGTGCGAAGGCTTTTCAGTTGTATTCATCAGCTTGTGAGCCGCACATCAGTTGACGTGCAATTATAAAGCACGATCCAGCAAGATACGGAGCTGAATCACTGCTGTTTCTAAGTTATGGCAGTACTAAATGGTTCAACATTTTAAAACATTTTTTTCTGTTATTGAGTGTCTGCGTCGCTAAAACAAATGCCGACAAAGACTGGTGGCGAGAGTAGAGATGGCTGTTCCAGCTATGTTTACAGTAGTGACTGCAGTCAGTAGTTTTCATGGCAGTGGACAAATACTACGATATATAGAAAAATAAAGACAAGCAACCACACAACCCAAATGTAGAACTTACGTCCCTGTCATAGCCGACGGAAAATTTGAAACACTGCTGTTGTTACCTTCAATTTTCGGAACACGAAGTGAATGACAGACTTATGTAAAATCATAGCTCTGTTCAAACTTGTCAGCTCCAAAAACGGATATCTTTTTTTTCCCACGGGATATTGTCGCCATATCTACCACAAGTGCCGCCGTCTTGAGATAAAAATTAGCCATTTTAGTCGTTAGACTGACTAATTTTCGTAAGTTGGAAATTCAATGTCGGCCTTGAGCCTAAAGTGCCTCTTGAAAAGGAAATCGGCATTTTAAGTTTAATTTCTGCAAATTGACAAGTAGAAAAAAAGTTCTGGAAAGAACGACTAAATAAGGGTCAAAACTGTCTGTTTTTGGGGATCATCGAAACTGATGCAAAAGAGTTTGAAATAAAACAAAGCCGTCCCCAGCCTTTTTGAGCGCAAGTCCGTTTCCAACTCAACTCATTTCTCTCTGAGCTGACCGGCATATTAGACACTTCTACCCACCCCCGAGCACGATTTCTTCCACTCCAATAATCCTTCTCCCATCAGCATGCTGGAAGTTATGAAGCTGTTTACTTTCCCAGCTCTAGATTAGCTTCAAACGTTTGTAGAAAAAAAGCTTCCCACAAAATAATCGTTCGTCGATGGGTCTGGGGGGGGGGGGGGGGGGGGGAATTTCAGTTGGTCAACAAAGGTTTTCAGGGATTTGTTCAGTCGCTGCGTGGAACAACATGTGGCAGTCACCACAATGGGCTTGGGTGCTGTATGCAGCTTTTGGCGTTGAAAGAAAGAAAGAAAACAATTGCGAAGGAGTAACTGCTTGGGTTCGAGGCAGGAATGAAGTTTGATATGAGACAGTTTGCAAAGCTGCGTCCAGTTGATCTTTCTCTCTGCATGTGGGCACAAATAGCTGGCGAGTATAGGATAGTCAGATATTCTTAGAAACACACAGATGGACATAACGACGGGCTGAGTGACTGGCAGACCATGAGACGACATACGAGGAGAGGGACAAACTGACAGACAGGCAGATACATAGGCAGACAGACATACATACATATAGACAGACAGACATACATACATATAGACAGAAAGACAGATGGACAGACAGACAGAAAGACAGAAAGACAGATGGACAGACAAACAGAAAGACAGATAGACTGACAGACATATAGACAGACAGACCGACAGATAGATAGATAGATAGATAGATAGATAGATAGATAGGTAGGTAGGTAGGTAGGAAGGTAGGTAGGTAGATAGATAGATAGATAGATAGATAGATAGATAGATAGATAGATAGATAGATAGATAGATAGATAGATAGATAGATAGATACATACATAGATAGATACATAGATAGGTAGGTAGGTAGGTAGGTAGGTAGGTAGGTAGGTAGGTAGGTAGGTAGGTAGATAGATAGATAGATAGAAAGTTTCTTTCTTCACTCACACGGCCTGCGCCATAATTTTTTATTTATTTCTATGAACAATGAAAGTCGATATAAAGCGTCTCCCTTGTCTTTGATTGTACAGAACTACATATTTCAACCCAATTCTTTGCCGGATAACAATTGCAGGAAATATTACAGAGGAAGATGTGAACAATACAGAGCGGCAACCACTTGAGAAAGATGTAAAAGATAATGAATGCTCTCAGAAGTGCTGGAGTCTTGCCAGGACATTAATCTGTATTCCCCGTAATCCAGGAAATGAATTATATTACAGATTTTATGAAAGAAGGCAATACATCTCTGTCCCCATATCCCCCCCCCCTCCGGTATATGCGTGTGTGTGTTTGTATGTGTGTTTCTTTTCCTCTCTCTCTCTCTCTCTCTCTCTCTCTCCATACATATATATATATATTATGTCGGTCTCTCTGTCCTTCTGTCTGTCTGTCCCTCACTCTCTGTCAGATGCACTGTGTCAGTCAGTCAGTCAGTCAGTCAGTCAGCCTGTCTGCCTGCCTGTCTGTCTGTCTGTCTGTCTGTCTGTCTGTCTGCCTGAATGTCTGTCTCTCACTCTCTTACAAATGCATTCTGTCTGTCTGTCTGTCACTCACTCTCTGACAAATGCACATACACTGTGTGAAAGTGAGCGAACAGAATAAAAAAAAAAACAACTGAGCGTGGAAAAGTAACGATGATGGACAAACAAAAGGAGGATGGGGCACGCAGAAAATGAGAGAATGAAAAAAAAAAAAAAGCAAGAAAGAAGGAAATACAGTGAATACATGAAAACTATAAGGATAACGAAAGTATGAAGATATAAGAAAGAATGAAATATCAGAAGGAGATCTGCGTTATTCTGAATAAATCTGAGATTTCCATGTCAAAACATGGAATTGTTCAATTCCCTGTCTACAAACCACAGTGTGCCCTTGTGGATCAAAAGACAGCCTACAGGTATTCAGGTTTGGCAGTGCATAGTAAACAATGGATTTCCAAACGGTGGCTGTTCTAATGAAAGTATACAAACTGGCTGGAACTACTTTATAAACACGTCAGACACAAGACTCCGAGATCTTGTAGACAGCACAGAGATCGCACACAATTCATGATGGCACTTTCATTCACCGAGAAGCAGCCTCTATTTCTCTCCTCTCCATCTTTATTAGAGATTGGAGTTCTCTTCCTCTGGAGGTCTCTTGTAATCTCGCTCTCGCAAAGAATTTCAAGTTTTGTTGTGTCTTTACTAGCAGGCAGAGTTGGTAAAACAACAACAACAATAACAACAAAATTGAAAATCCCGAGAGAGCGAGACTACACGAGATCTTCAAGGGATGTGAATTCCCACCAACAATGTATCATTCAGTCCTTGACTACCTTTTCCCCTTCTTGCCTCAACAGTTTCATGATTGGTATCCTTATCTTCCTCATTTGAATTACCTTAGTGTTTTTTTTGTTTGTTTGTTTTTTGTTTCCGCATTATATACAAATCGTCTGGCATTCAGGCAAGAGGTTGTCACCGATGCATTTAACTGCTATTTAGCTTAATTTTATTGATTTTAAAACGATTTCGATTCATTAAAATGCAATTGCAGTTTAACAAACGCAGACGTAAAAAAAATAGATAAACAAAAAAATATAAGCAAAAAAAAAAAATAAAAAAATTGGGAAATGGATAAATATATAAATAAAATAAATAAAAATGTAAACAATTCTAAGTATTAATCTTTTCTTACATTAAATTTATCGCTACATAAGTATAAATAAAGAGAAATTCTATTTTGACATTGTGACAAATTTTCTCTCTCTCTCTCTCTCTTTCTCTTTCTCTCTTTCTCTCTGTCTTCAATATTATGAATGCTCAAAATGAATTTCGTGAATAAAGCCCAACTTCAAATATTGATCAAATCTTATTTACTGATTTGTCAAGATAGGTTCCACCCCTCACACCCCCCCCCCCTCCTTTTTTAAAAATTTATACCTCCTGTATAAGTAGAACTTCTTCCTGTCTACTCGCACACGATGTGGCAGAACGTTGGCTACGCGTGTAGAATGTGAGCAAGTATCTGAAGCTTGGTTACAGCGTTAGCTCTCCCAAGCCGCTCACTGACAGCTTTATCTGTTCTGTAACACTGTGAAAGGTATCTCATCACAAAAGATCATCGCAAACACTTAACATCCTTTCTCACAGGGGAAGTTTGCTTTTCTAAGTAACCACAGAAATGGTTTTGCCGAGGTAAAAATGTGCGATAAACGCCGGGTCTCCAACTGGGATTGTCTACATGTTCCTTGCTGCTGACTCTTCAATTTAAACATCCCATAATTTTGTGATCTAGACAAATACTTCATTCCTTCAAGTTTCTTCGTTAACAGACGTAAGTCAGCGGTTTTTTTAAGATGCGGGTGCCATTTGTGTGAATTTGTGTCTTTGTTTACAGAATATAAGTCAGGCTAAACACCCTTAAGCGCTTCCTGCGTAAAGCACAATTTTACAACTCGGGTGAAACGTTAAATCGAGTAAAACGAATTCCAATTTAGAAAATATGTGTTTAATTGCGCGTTAAGATGGCCTGAAATTGGCCAGGTAATTAAATCTAATTGCCGGCTGGTTGATTGTTCAGATATCCAGACTCTTCGAGAGGTCTTCTCGTTAAGAAAAACAAGGCAGTCATCCGGGAGACGGGCTTTTCAATGTGCCAGGTCATAGAACTAAAGTAAGGGTGAATTTAAATTTTGAACTGTCAACAGATCTGTTTGACGGCGGTAAAGACGGTATACTATGATTTAATGTCTTCAAAATGATCGACATACCTCTGTGGGCAATGGAAGAATGAGTGTGTGTGAACTATGTGTGAGGAAGAAGAATCTCATGTGGAGCGAGGGATAACAGGAGTGATATTTTACCATTTAATTGTCTGAGAATTGTCATGAAAGAAAAGTAAATCTACAATGTAGAACTGAAAATTGTTTGCAATTCAGTCACCTGTTTACTCAGGCAAGAGGGTTCTGAAGTAGAGGGCGAAAAAAAAATTAGGAGAAGTCAAAACCGCCGTAAGAACTGGAATTGTGGTGTTTATTTTCGCTGTCTTTTAAACAAACCAAGGACTCTCCTCTCATCTTTATTTCTCTTCAGAGGCATTGATTTTTTATCTCTTCAGATTTTGATCCTAAACTTTTGTCACTTTAAGCTTTTACTAAAGGCTGGCTAATATTCAAAACTGCATCTTTCTAAAATATGCGTTTAATCACCTAGAGAGACCTAAACCAATAGTCCTCAAAGTGGCTCAGGACACACTGGTGGATCGCGAGGCTGTTGGCCATAGATCGCAGGCTCTTTCTTTCTTTTTCTTTTTTTTTTTTTCATCTAAAATACATTTAGTTTCTTTGGGTTGATTTTTTTCTTTTTCGAAAATAATTTCATAAGCCTAAATTTGTTGAAATTATATTATAGATCTACTTCAATTTTAGTTTTAGTTGTTGCGTGATTTAACGCTATAGTGTTGGCGGACGGGGTGTATACCCTGAGCTATTGGGTTGGAAGCGAAAAAAAAAAAGTTTGAGAAACACTGATCTGGACTAAATAGATCAATTCAGCTATCAGAACTTATGGCTCAATAAAAAATGCAATTTTAAGTACCAGGCAAATTATGTTGTACGTTTAGCAATATATTTAGTATATTTTGTGGTATGTTTGGCACGGAAGTTGTAAAATTTCATTAAGAACGCGAATGTTTACTTGGCACCTTCTTATATCAGGAAAAACAAATAGCCTTCGACAAGAAGTGACATCGTTGAAATGGGGGTTCTCCATTTGACTTACATGTATAGACCCTCTGCTGTTACTCGGTACATTTACAATGCAATAACACTTGTGTAGATGTGTAGGTGTGTCCTATCACGCGGACCCTCAGACAGCTGATAAGTATATTTGACTGTTGTTCTCATTGGTGTTCCGGCCGGGGTCTTCATATCAGGACCTGGAGTATCAATAATGTCAACATAACTTTTCAATCGACAATCCGTCTCCAGCCGCGCGATAGAGCGCCCGTATTGACTCTGTCAATAACGGATTATAGCAGTTTGAAGTCTCTGTATAGATAATACATAACATATTCTCGGGTAAATTACTTTGTTGCCTCTTGTTTAACTGCACTTCGAAAGAATGCCGCTATATTTTCTCAGCTCTTAACAAAATATATTGTCTTTCAAGGTATTTGTTGGAACAACAAACTGTGCTTAAGGACATGTCTAAAATGTGTCTCTGAGTTTCATGAGCCAATATTTTACGTGTCCACACCCAAAGCGTGGTGAGATATTATTGTAAAAGTACTACTGGCTATGCATTTTTTAAATTTGTTAAATATTTGCAAAAAAAATCAAGTTTTACGTCAGGAATTACAGCATGGTATTTGCATCAAAATCATCTACTACCATGGCACTATACCCAGGCCAAGATCAAACTAAGATGTCCACTGACTATCTTATTTAAAAAAAAAAGAAAAGCAAATTGCGATGTGAGTTCTTCGTTTATAAAATAATTTTTCAGCTTTTATCAGATAGATGTGGATATAGATCTACATGTAATATTCCGAGTTTAAAAAAAGTCTGTTTGGAAACATAATATTTTCAACTTAAGCCTTTCTTAAATAAAATGCATTCGCAGATGACAGGTCAGGACAACGTAAAGAAAAACGCAGTATAATTTTATGAATGTCTATTCAACCGATACACGGGGGGCACATTCCGGGGTTATCTCGATTTCCACGGAACTCGCAATGATTCTGATAACGCTCACAAAAAGATCTGGCATATAATGAACAACAGAAAACGATTTATGAGACAGTATCGATACATTTTTTTTATCATTATATACCATTCAACGCCGGGCATTATGGTTTTCCTGTATGCAAAATCAACATCTGCAATGCCCGTCAAGTTTCATGCTCGAGTATCATAAATGAAAGGAAATCTTACACTTACATAAACACGGTTTTAAACTGGGTAGTATGAATCGATCTCCTGCAGAGCTCTTGAAAACAGATACATGAATTTAAAAAATAAATAAATAAACAAACAAATAAATAAATAAATAGATAAATAAATAACAAAGCTTAATCTCTCTGATTTTCTCTATTGAATTATGATTGACTGACTGATCGACTTTGCGTGCGATACACTTTTGAGGAAAAACGTGGGCCCTGAGGTGAAGAGAAAAAAATATCTTCCATACCCTATTGGCAGATGTTGTGAGCGGTACACTTTCCCTACTGCCAATACTTGATTGATATCCAATTTTCAGACACAAGATTATCTTTATTTTGTCTTAGTAATGGCCGGAAATAGAAACAGCTCTTCTTTATTTGCTTCTGGCATTCCCCCTTATCACACACACATTCTATTTTTAGATTCTGTATGTATGGAATTGGGGGACGTGTACCAAAATAAACACACAATGTGAGAATTCCCAGTGCCAATTTGTTCTGTGATTCTGTATTTGTGTGTGTGTGGATATGTATGCGTGTATGTGTATGTGTGTGACGTGCGGGCATTATTTTATGTTGTTTTCTTTTTTTGCTTTGTTTGCTTTTTTTTTTTTTTTTTGGCATTCGTGTGTTTGTTTATTTTTCGCCCTGAAACAGTTGCTTTAGTTTTCATCCACAACAAAACAGGTGATTTGCATCACATTTTCCAGTGATTTTCTTTCTCTCTCTTTCTTTTCTTCCCTTTTTGTTTGTTTTATTTTCGGCACAGACACAAAAGGTGCAAGTTTGTTTATATCTTTTATGTGGAAAAATTTTAACGCCAACAGAATGCCTTAGGGTCTAAAGAAGTGATAGTCACAACAGTCTTAAACCTAAAGTTCCTCGAGAAGTGGCCCATGCCGTGTTACTCTGAGCAAAAAACCCTCCCAATTAACCTTTCGGCGCTCAAGCATATACTATCTTATCAAAAACTTCTAAAACACGTAAAACTAATTTAACATTGTCAAATACATGCAAAAAATATAATTTTTCAACATTGTTTGTTGATAACTTTGAAGTGTTCCACAAAATAAGGATAAATGTGTTTCAGGAATGGAAGCCCGGGAACTGATTGGCTAAACGTGATCGTGTGTTGTAGCGTAGCAAAAACACACCTCTGGCCTTTATTAAAACGTTTTGAACTAGAGCTACCCGGTCCCTTTTTCTCAACGGCGTTATTGATTTTGTATGTAATGGAGTACGTCACATTGAGATCACTGTGCAGATAATAAACAACACAGGGTAAATTATCCTGATTGCTTCTTGTTTAGATGCTAGCGCCAGGGTTCACTAAATCCAACACTACCAGTAAAGGCAATAGTGATGATATTGGAGAGGAGTATTCACCAACTAAAGCTAGGTTTCCATGCGTAAAGCAAGGGAAACGCTAAAAATCCTTCAAGTGGTACAAAGAAAAAGTGTTTGATTGTGTACAGAAACGGCATTTCCTTACACATGAAAACATTCGTTTCATTTCACTACCGGAAGGGTTTTTGACGTTTCCGTTGACGTTTCCGTACACATGAAAACCCTGCCTAACGCTCACCGATATTATGCAATGAAATTGGCTACACAGATACAATACATCATAAAAACCAAGGAAAAAACGTCCCCGGTGATTATAGCTTTGTGTTTTGTACGTTTTTTGTTTTTTTTTTCAATTGATGATGAAAAAGATACGATAACAAAAGTGTAAGACGACGCTGCCTGGCAACAGGTAGAGAATTTCATTAGCTTAAATAATAGGTTTAAGTAAACATAATGAAAAATGTAGACTGGGATGGAACCAAAGTGCAGTGTGAAAAGATGCTCCGGAGATATTGGCGGCAGACGAAAAGAGAATGTGAAGGATTTTTTCAACACTTTTTTTCTTTTTAATTGATTAATTTCATACAGCCCTTGTTTACCTGTGTTGATAGTGTTTTGACTGTGAATCACGTTTAATAGAATGGGAATGTATGAAGATTCAGTGGCATGCAGGAAGGGGGCAGAGAGAGAGAGAGAGAGCCATGACCCCCCAGGCATCAGTTTCAGGGGGCATCCAATCAAAGAGCGTCAAGGCGCTATACTTGGGACATACAATCAAAGAGTTGGCCCCGGGGACGATGGGGCATCACCAAGCCTCTGCACGCCACTGTATGAAGAAGTTACCTGTCGTGTTAGAATCGGCGAAATTTATGGGATTTGGCATATACACGAGACGATTAGTTCAACCCCTTATTAGACCTATTAAAACTATGGGAGTTCATGACTTTTTCTGTGTGTGCATAGATCTGAGGCATTCAGACAGTTGTAATGAAGTCAGACTAGATGAAAGACGAATTGTTTATGTATTTTTGAGTGAGAAGGAAAGCGAGAAGAATACAACGTGTACCTTACTGCACAAATACCTGCCGATAGCCATGCAATACTCTTCGTATCTTACATTTAAAAAATTATAAAATCTATATTATGTATAACATATAAAAACGAAAAAAGAATCATTCGAAAAACGCCAATTGCCATTATTCCAGACTGTCACGAGAAAGCACCCATATCGAGGGTTATCAATCAGAATGTGTTATGTCCAATTTTATTCATTGCTCTTAAATGCCTGCAGATATCCAAGACACAAGGTGTGAGACTTTGTTTCATACAACCCAATAAAACTATTCAGGTGACTGTGTTGACGCTATTTGTATTTGTATACTTCTTTAATCCCATTTGGGAAATTTGCCTTTGTGCCATTGCAGCCCAGTTATTGTAGTTATTTAAATTTTTATCAAAATTACAAATTTCAAACTCGTTCTTTCACGGTTTGACTACTTTTAACTTTTGGTTGCCAACTCTTGATGAACTTGATTGAAGTTTCCAAGGCTGATACAAGCTACAAATACAAATTTATGAATATTAGATCTATAATTAATTAAACAATGTAATCACCTGCAGCTCAAAAACGCTCGGCGAGGGCACAGTAATATGGCCCCTGTCAGCATTTGGGTAAAAAAAGGCCAAGACAAAGAGGAAAACATTGTTGCATTTCGGAAGTTGATATTGTTTTGATAACCGAAACCGAACCTGATATGTTGAAATGTTGATATGTTAAAAGAAAACAATACCGTAGTTCTGGCGCGTGGGTGGGGAAGCTGATACCAGCAGATGCACAGGCTGTCGCCCTGGGGTAACTGTGTGCATTGCAAGTGATGTGATGACAGTTTGTGTAAAATTAATATCCGACTGTACTTTATGAAATGCATCCACCGCCCCTCCCCCTTTAAAAAAAAACCAAAAAACTAAACACAAACAGTAAAACAAAAAAAAACCAAAAAAAAAAGACTGCGTTTTTACTTCCGCAAAGCTGAGAAACAGTCGCTAATGAAGACATTCGCTCAATGGAATTGACGACCACCTTTGACTAGCCACACACATTTCACTTCGTGCTCGCTCGTGCACGCCTATCTGTCTCGGCAGATAAAAGCGCATTCCCAACGTATCGTATCCACTACAACGATAGATCCCTTTTGCGCTAACGGGCGAGCTTTATGGCGGTGAATCGGGGGTAATGGGGAAATTATCTTAGTTTTAAGGGGCTGTTTATGCCCGGGATCGCTGATGGACGAATCGGAAAGCCGAAAGACACGACCGTACATGTAACCCCTGCCGCTGGGCCCACCAGGTTCTGGCATAAACAAAAGGAGAAAATATAACTTCATGCAATGTAGCCAGTCATATACCTCCCCCTCCTTCTTCCTGTGGAGGTTGGCTATTGCTACTTGTACGTACGTACCCTCAAGAGTTTTACGCTAGGGGCGCGTACGCTTACGCACCTATCCCTAACCCCGTCCTTATCCTCAACCCTAAATCTTACCGAACCCCTAACCCTGCCCCTTACCCCTTCAAGCAAAAAACAGGAGGAACACAAAAACAAAATCTGAAAGAATAATATTAATTACGGCTGTTGTTAGGAGTATTTCGGGAGGAGCTCTCTAGTTCTGGAGTCACAAAAAAGCTTTAAAATACGTCCCCCTGGCGCAAAAAAAAAAAACAACCTGGGGTACGTCCGTACAAGTTACGACAATCTTGAAGTTTTGCAGCTCAAGAAAGATGTTATTTTTTTCCTTCCTCTAATCACATGTCACATTCGCAAGCATCCTCTCAATAAATCATTCGCCCCAAATGAACCCCCCCCCCCCCCATACACACACATACCCACCCCCCGTGCTCCTTTCAAGATCCGCGCAGAGCCACACCTACCATTTCTTTCTCCTAAATCATTCAGAGTTGACCCAAAGAAGACACGTCTCCGTTAATCATTTTGGGTCGTCACAATATATTATGAGAAGACGCTGCATCCCTCCGCGGTGATTATTTCTGAAACTTGCATTCAAAACAACGGACGTCAAAAAAAGCACCGTTATTACTTATTTATTTTCCTATCTCCGAGCCACCTTTCTGTACTTGGCTTCGTGAGACTACAAGCTCTGGCGTGGTACGGAAAAACAGTGCATAAGCCAAAACAAGAATTTTTTTTTTTTTGTATTTTGTATTTTATATACATATACTTCTTTAATCCCATTTGGGAAATTTGCCTTTGTGCCGTCGCAGCCCAGTTACAACTGGAGCAGGCAGGTAGTCGCCACAGTGCAGCGCCGGTCGGCAGATTATTATTTTTTTGAAGGGGGGAGGGGAGATGAGGGGGAGGGAATGGTAGGGATAAATTTCATTAATTTTGCCCGGGCAGCGGCCTGTTCGGCCTGCTCTTTTCGATTTCCAACTGCCAAGGTATCTTTAACGTGCGCAACGTGCACACGGGTCCTCCGAATTTTTCGTCCTTATCCGAGAAGACTAGGTACTCGATCCTAACCCCCTAATGGATCAGGGGCAAGAAAATATGAGAAAAATTCCAAACTTTCAACATGCCTGCACGGGCCGGGTTTTGGGTTGTATGACATTTGGAGCACTACTGCCGATCAAAGAAAGCCGCCATGTGATATTTGGAGCACTAAATTAGTTCAAAGAAAGCCGGCATGTGACATTTGGAGCACTAGCATTTGGGCTGTGATTTTATCGAATAATCCTTAATCAACATGTTGACTATCGATTACTCTACGAATATTTTGCAATAACTTGCGGTGGGTACCACAGGGATAGAAAGTTTCTTTATAGGCCTAATACACTCTCCGTCAGTCAATTCCAGATGAATAGCGACTAGTTAACGTTGGCAAAATGTTTGTTGGAGCGTTTTAAAACTTGCAAAATTATTTTGAATTTATTTGGGTATCAGGATATATTAGAATCCAAATATGGATTATTGTAAGCATAATTGAACAAAGAAACATGTTAAATAGTCCATATTTATTCATCGATCGGTTTTATATTTCACATTTTTTGCGTTAAAATCTTAAAGCCGTTCGCGTTTTGAATAATTTAATGTTATTTTTTAATAAACATTTTCCCTCTGCGTTTATACAGGCTTGAGACTGTCTCGTGAAGAGGCGCGAGTTAAAAATGTTTATTTTATTGGGTTTTTTTCTTCTTTTTTTGGTTTATTATTTTTTTAATAAGTGATTGAACAAAATAGATAATCTACACGAGACTTACACTGTTGACGATGGCCTAAGGGAAGAATAAGCTTTGTGGCACCCAACAAAAACAAAAGGACAGTTTTATGGAAGGAATTGGACACAGAGATCAGAAACGCCACAAATAGTGGCCATGGACAAGGACAACAACAACAACAACAATAATAATAATGATGATAAAATATTAATACCTGTAATAATAACAATACCTGTAATAATAACAATACCTGTAATAATAACAATACCTGTAATAATAATAAAAGTAATAGTGATAAAAACAACAACAACAACACCATCATCATCGTTATCATTTATAGACCAGTCTTTTTTCACCTAATTCATGATGATGATGATGATGATGAGCAGAACAAAATTTGTTGAGTGTAAAAGATAGGCATTTTTTTCAGTAGATTTGCGACTTGATGTTGATACGAGTCTGTGAAAATGTAATCGAATACCAGCAGCAGTATAGGTGCGCCAAATGTCATACTGAAATTTTATTAATTTTTGGTAGTGCTCCAAATGTCATACTGCAATTTGACCCAGATTTAGGCAGTGCTCCAAATGCCATGTTTTTAAAATTTTGGTGCTCCAAATGTCATGCTACCGGGTTTTGAACCCGGTACCCTTGGCATGAGTGGCGAGCATCTTGTCTCCAGACCACCTTTGTACCCTTGTTCACATGTTCTCGTTGAGACCAGCTTTATTCTTCGTGCAATTTCTGTCTTGTGGAAACTATTTAGTGGCTTAAAATCATAACATCAGATTGACACTTGCTGAAAAGGCTTTTTCTGTTGGTAGGCCTAAAACTGTGAAACGACATCAGCGTTGACACCAGGAAAAGTGAACACATCGTCACATTTCAAAATTAGGCTCGAAACTGAATTGTTTAGGACTGCTTTCATTGAAACTGAATGATGTTCCTTTTGGTCTCAGAGGTTTGAGGATGAGAGTAGATCATGTGTTTGTTAATGTGTGTGAGTGGGAGCATGACGTATTGATCTTATGTTAATCCTATTTTTAATTGTAGTTCAGTGCCTGGGAGCACATCATTTTTTCTGGATTTGAGCGCTATACAAATGTCTGCAGTGTGCATTTCCATTCTCATTCTCTTGATAACAAATTATTCAGAGAAGATATAACACTGGCTGTATTTCATTTCATCAATACACCCTTGCCTTCGTCCAATATGTATATCGAAGTGTTTATCCGCCGATAATTGGTTTAGTGATGTTTGCTTTGGAAAAATTTCTTCACAATTATACAGGGTCCGCAATAACGCAGTGGTTACCATCTTCGCCTGTCAATCGGGTGGCTGTGGTTCGATTCTCGGGCGTTTTTTGTTTGTTTTTTAAATAAAAGTATCTTTAATTAGGAATCAATCAGTTTAATTTTTGTTTTTAATCCAACAACAATAATAGGGAATAAGTCCAGGTTTTTTTTGTTTTGGGGGGGGGGGGGGGGGGGGGAGGTATTTAGTCAACACCAATACTGGCGGATAAACCCGGGCCGGTACTGTTGGCGGATAAACCTGGGTAGTATCCGCCGATAATGTTGGCGAATAATGGCAACCTTTGAATATAGCTGTTCCAAAAACACAACTCGGATAGTAAGATTGTCCACAATGCTATTGTATAAAATGATGTTCAAAATTGTACTTGACTTGGAATGGCGTGCGGAGTCTTTTCCCGTGACACAGCACAACTGCACTCTTAACCGTTCCTGGAGCGACAGGTTCACGGGGTATAATTTCCAAGATAAATACCGGGGGGTGAAGAAAGAATCCTTGTAACATCATAATTATGACTTGTTATGAGACACCGACTGAGCCCTTTTGGCTTTTCACAATACAAATGAACACTCTGAAAGAATATAGTCGTAGCAACAAGAAGCCACAGTTGTTACAGGCGCTCGCAATGGCCAAGTGTTGGATATACAGTAATAATATGATTCCTTAATTTATAACTGGACATAACAGTGCTTTTCGGTTATGTTTTTCTAACAAGCACTAAACTATTGTGGTATTTTCAAGCCACACCTTGAAGTCGTTGTTGGATGATGGTGGAATAAATCATGTTTCTTCTGAAGGAACTGAACATCGCCATTCAGTAATTTAGGGAGGGGGGGGTGGGGGGGGGGGATTGGGAACTCAGACTGAAAATGAACATTTCAGTTCTGTCAAAAAAAAAGAAAAAAGTGTAGGTCATGTTACAGAGATAATGACAGAAAGAAAGAAGAAAAGAGTCACTTAAAGGCGTGGAGATCTCGGAGAATCATATTATAAAGGAAGAAATTAGGCTTAATGCGCTACTGGAATACAAAAAACCACCGAAACTCCATGAAGTTGCAGCCGTGCTTGGAACAAACTTCAAATACAACCAAAATAAAAAAGAGAAAAGGTTGTATGTTACAAGGACCTGCGTAAGGATATCGTGTGACCGCCAGCTAAATGTCTGCTACATTTTAATAGAATGTGTGTATTCGGCCCATACCCGAAGAAGGCATTATTCCTGCTGATCTATGAAAGAATAATTTTCTGACGTGGACACGCAGCGGGTCTTTTCGTTTCTGAAGGGGGCCGAAATCTACAGGTTGATTTAAAAGATTTTTAAAAAATCAAATTCACAAACTTCATAATTGTTATAGATCTATAGACATACTTTACAGTAAGGGCCTTTTCCCGTTAGATTCTTAATTTCACTTTTATTTGATCTCTATATCAACCGTATCTGAAACACACATACCCACTTACCCACCCACACCCACACCCACACACAAAGTGTATGCTTAACCAAGTACAGCAATGCCAATTCTGGCATTCCATTCTTGCAACTAGGTACAGGCCCAACCTTTTTCCCCATTGCAAGTTCCAAAGCGTATGCTTTACCAAGTACAGCAGTGCCAATTTTGACCCTTTCAGAACGGAATGTCTTGCAGCGAGGCCCAGGCCGAACCTTTTCCCCATTAAAAGTTACATGGCAGGCTATTATCACTTGTCTCTATGTCCTGTCAATCGTTTCTAAGAAAGCGACGGTGCCTTTCCGCGGTGTCGAACCGAGTTACCGCCTAATAATCTGCAAAGATTGCACTCTGTGTTTCCACTTTCATTCTCTTGATAAACAAATTATTTTGAGAAGATATAACACGTGCTGTATTTCATTTTATCAATATACCCATGTCTTCTTTCAATACCTAAATACGACAAAAAGGAAAAGTTCTTTGTAGCAATATGTATATAGCTGTTTCGAACTTTTGAATAACTTACATTGTTATCTATTGATTTCATGCCCTGTCTGAAATTCTAATGAAATTGGCGGCTCCTGTGAAACGTCTTGCTTGACTGGGCAGAGTGACACACAAAGACAGGTAAATAAAGTTAAATGCTGTCTTTTAAATGGTGTTTTGCGACTATACCCCCCGTCCAACTCTCGGTGTGCGAGGAAGCCGGTGGAAGTGGGTGGGGGTGGGAAGAAAAAAGCCGAAGCCTAAAGTCAGTCAACACCGTCAAAGTCAATGCAACAGTTAGCAAGAGCCAAGCGAAAATTTTCCACGAGTGGGACGGGCGATCAACGACGCAGTTGGGACCCAATTGATGAAAAACACTAGTTTAAGCTTCTCATGGCATTAAGAAAAGTCGACAAAAATGTGACCCTGGTCAGTTCTCCCCCAATTTACTTGTATATTTGCCTGCAGTCTGTAGATTGTTGTTATCTGTACGTACATACCGCAAGCTTTTTGCCCCAGGGGAACGTATTTTAAAGCCTTTTGTGACTCCAGAGCTAGAGGGCTCCCCCTGAAATACTCCTTACAACAGCCTCAATTAATTATTTTTTTCAGATTTTCTTGTTTGCTTTCTTCCTGTTTTTTTATTGAACGGGTAAGGGGCAGGGTTAGGGATTCGATAAGAGTTACGGTTGAGGATAATAAGGACGGGGTTAGGGATAGGTACGCATGGGTACGCGTCCCCAGGCCTAGCACAAAACGCTTGGGGTGCGTACATAAGAGTAACAACAGCCTATCTGTAACATGTTGTAAGCTCGGACCATCATAATGTCAGTTGCGGACGCGGGGAGGGGGGTGGGGGGGGGGAGGGGAGGTAACAAAGATTGCTGGGATGAGAAATATAAATATAAACAATTTACCCTTTTCAGTAAACTGATTCTGTGTATTCAAGTGTCTATAGCACAGACTTGATACGAGCTGCCGGGTATTTCTGCACCTAATATTATAATTATCCCAGATCTACTGGTTGCCAATCGATGGAATTTCTTTCAGAAAAAAAAAAAAAAACAGAGCTTACTTCTGCTCCTGCCAATTCCGTTTGATTAAATTTAAACGCACTAGACTGATCTTGAGGGATAAATAAACATGAAGAGAGTTTTGCCGGTTCAAAGCAATGCAAAAGGCCGAATTTTCCGTCGGAGCACAAGAGTGGCACTTGGCTTGTATAATTCTGTAGAACTGCTTAGAAGTCTTAATAGTTATATCTTCACTGGAACTTTCTGTTTTTTGTTGTTCTTTTCTCCGTCGTTCTTTCGTGAAGGTGACGGAATGAATGAATGAATGAATGAATGAATGAATGAATGAATGAATGAATCGATAAGATGGTTCGACTCATCAATATTATGAAAATACGAGAAAGAACTAAATAATGGCGGGGGGGGGGGCAGGGAGGAAGAAAGGAGGAAAGTACGGAGAAATCATGGATAAGGGTTGCCGTGGAAATACAGCTTGTCTATTACTTACAGTCCAGTCTTCGGATGGACTAGGACAGCCAGACATAATAAATTATCATCAAACGAACCAAACCCACGCCCGTGACCCTGTGTGTAGAGCACTTGCCCTGGACGCGAAAGGTCTCATGTTCGCATTCCGTCCGGGCCGAAATCCAATCTGACCCACTTCTTGCGAGAGTTTTAAGGACTTCACCTGTCGGCGACCTGGGAGAGGGGGTGGGGTCTCATTTTTTACATATAATGGCCTCACTGTGCTGAACAGAGGAGCACCCCCCCCCCCCGCCAGCCCAAGAAAACACCTTATCGAACCAAATCCACCCTAAAATTAACACAAGTATACCCATTAAACCGCTACATTTATGACCTCGCCTTAGCTGAAGCTGTTATGCCGCTCACAATGACTATTAGGTTATCAGCTTTACAATCAAAATGTATATCTGACCTTCCAATAAATAGATCTAAGTACGATAAACAGCTTCATTAAAAACAATACCATGGTACCATCTGAAAGCCGAGACGTGGGCTAAATCGAGAATATGACATTGTATTACAATATCGCTGATGTAATATTTGCAGTCAATGAAAATTTTGTCCAGTTTTACTGTCACATCCACCTATAATAGTATTGTTAATGTAACACTAGCAAGTCCGCGAGGAAAGCGTGAAACAAAGGTCACTGGAGACGATTTTTGTTGACTTATCAGAAAAATCAAAATTAACGGTTGTGTAGAATCTTACACGAGTATCTAACAAGTAAAGATTACAAAGCAAAATGTAAGATACCGGTAGCTCTCTGAATACACTGTTAAGTGTCTTATTATGCTTGGACAGTGGAAGAGAAGGTGTATTATGAAGTACAAGCAAGCATGGACTCGGAAAGAATAACAATTTATTACATACACACGCTTTCTGGAAATAACGGGTGGGCAGCGTATATGCTGTCATAAAGTTAAGACATTCTTTCTTGGTGATTTTTTTTTATTTAGTATTTTCTTCTTTTACCTGCAACGTCTCTAATCTACACCAAGTCTCGCGGCCGAATGTGATATCTCTGTGCAACAGTATTGCTGGGGCCGGAATCCTTTATCGCCCTGCCCTCAAGTTGACAAGAGGGGGGTGAGGGCCGGTAGGGACTTGGACAGCGTCCAAAATCTTCAGGGTTTTTCCTAAGTCCTCCTGAGTCTTCACTATTTGTCGCGATTGATCCAAAACTTCACAATGGATTGACTTCTACCAGCGGCTCCGGTAAACACTTTTATTTGCGCGACTCTCAGTCTGTTATTTCGTGACGAGGCCACAAGAGGCAGCTTTGTTGATAGCCGGGTTTTACACGATCACGGCCGGGCTCTCATTATATGGATCAGACATATTATTTTGCGGACTCGGCGATTTGGGTCAATTAGACTGGATAGTGTACCACGAGTGTGTGAAACCTACATTCCGATAGACAATATGATCTCCTATAAGCCCGTACTCCAATCTGCCAACTCAAAAAACAAGTGGTTACCAGTCCACCTCCCCCACATCGACTTTTCACGTCAAGTGGGCTATCACCCCCTCTGTTCCTTTATTTCTACGTGTCCTCTTCTTTTCTCCTTGTACAAAGCAAAAATCTGCTGGCTGTACTTGCAATTTACAATACCTCTTTACGCACCTTACCATGTTGTGCGTCATAGTACAGTGTCAAGTATACTGTGACATCTAACGGTACGTAAATGAATTTTCGTAGACTTGGCACTAGGAAGTGGCTTACTGGATAGATATAGTGGGTACGTCACTTTACTAACGTGCAAGTGACTGAGTTCAGAGAAAATTACATACATCGGGCAGAAGATGTGAGTGTAATGAGAAGCAAGCTACGAGGTTGAAAAGACGTTATAAAGACTTGAATAATTTTGATACATAATTCTAAGGTCTCTAAAATCATATCAAACATTTCTTCATTCACTGCTGGCCGGCGCAGACAATGGCCTTGTAGTTAGAGTATTGACCACGGATGCGAGGACAGGTTCGATCCCCGCTCCGGGCGATGTTCAGAGTAACTAATTTCTGGCGCTGTTTTTCGCTCTCTCGCTCTTCTCTACTCTAACCCCTCACACTTTCTTCCCATAATATATAGGAATACAGGGTCCAAAAACAACAACAACAACAAAACACAAAAACATTTGAGTATACTGGCTGAACAGAATTGACATAATATTATTTTTAAAAACACAGAAAATGTGTAGGGTCGCAAAGCCAAATGTGGCAACAAGAAAAGGTTGTATGCTGTAGAGTCCAACATAAGAAATGATACAGAAACGATAGAATCAAACGCAAAGGGAAAGGAAAGGCGTATCAAGCTTTCGGTATATTAACTGTAGTCAGGAAAAAAAAAAAAAGTGTAACACGACAGAAAATTCAACAATTGAAAGAATCAAACTTTTCCTTTTCGTTACACCGAAAGCTTGAGTTGCCTTTCCTTTTCCTATGCGTTTGGTTGTCATTTTACACAGAAAGAATTTTTTGTTCCAGAATATTGAATATTCTAATTAATCTTCCGATAAAACCCATGATAAAGTGTTGTGGCCGAATAAATCCACAAAATTCATGCTGTTGAATTTTTTTTTTTTTTCAAAACTGACCGTGGGGGGATAGGACAAGAACATGCACTTATATAATCACAGTCAGCTGCCTGTAGAGAAGGTGGGTAATAGTTCTAGGCTCTCAGCAGAGGGAGATCGCATGAACTTCAGACCAGACAGACAGTAAGTTAGGCTAGACGAGGCTTAGTCTGTTAGGTACAAAATCTGACAGTCAAAGAAAGTCTGTCAGCGAACAATCATTTACATGGCATATATACGAGTAGGAAAGGGCAACGAACGGAATTTTGATTGTCCTGTAGGAAACAGACATAGCTCTGTCTGTAGCAGTCTGGTTATTTCTTCGTAAAAATAAAGAAGGCCAACAAATTTAGATATTAGTAGAGCATTTTTAAAGACACTGGACAAAGAAAAAGTCTCCTCGTGCAGTCGAAGAAAGTTTATAAGTTATGATATAAGTATGGCATTTATAAAGGCACTGCACAGACAAACGAATCTTCATGAAAACAAAGAAAGATTACGAATTTTGATAATAGTAGAGCAGTTTAAAAAGGCACTGGATAGAGGAAAAAATCTTTTCGTGCAAATAAAGAAAACTCACAATTCAGAATACAAGTAGAGCACTTGTAAAGACAGGACAAAGAAAAAGTCTCTTCGCGAAAACAATGAAAGGTTGTGAATAAATTCGGATATAATTGGAGCATTTTTCAAAGACTCTTCTTTGACAGAGCCCTTAAGTGGAACTAAAAAAAAAAAAGCTTTCATGTTCAGATATCATCTGAGCACTTCAAGTAAGACTAAGTGATTAATCCACACGCACGCAGAATCTAAGCCAAGACGAATAACCAAACTAAGGACCGCTACAATAGACTATAGTACAACAAAACGGTTCAAGGCCTATCCAGTGGCTTATATGTGTCACGGATTAAGTTGGGAGGTAAATAAATGTGTAAATAAATACAGAATAAATAAGCAAGATGGCGCCCCTCAGTTGGCAAGATGGACTGCTACTACCGCTTTCGGGCATTTGACATTGTTGTCGTTACAGGTGTAGTTTTTTTTTTTTTGTTTGTCCTTCTCCTGTACAAATGTTGTGAAGTGTCACCTGAGATTTGGCAAAGTGACACTGGCGAAGACGGAGCGGCGAACTGCGAGAGAATGAGCATGGATTCCTTTGGATTGTCCACTAAATCTGCACAGCCTGGCCAGTAGGTGAACTACTTGCCTTGTGTCATGCTGACTATTCTGTCACTGTGCAAACATAAAGGCTTATTGCATCTTTCATAGTTTTTGAAAAAACAACTACAACAGCAACCAATAAACTGTGTTATCACAGTGATTTTTTTCGGTCGGGTAAAAGGGAAGGTGGGGTGAGTCAGCTGTTTGATTCATTATTGCCGGGATGGATTGGCGCATCTGTTTATTTGTTCACATGACAGTGCTTAGCTTGAACCTCAAGAAGAACAAGAAATGCCATTGCAAGTGTTGGCCAAGGTCTGACATATGTCATTACTTTAGCACGATGGCGATCTGGACTGCGGAATCTTGTTCAAACTCATGCTTCTGATCGTGGTCTATAAAAAGCTTGCCGACATGAAATTAAGTTGTTGTTTTTTTTCTTTTGAGGTGAACAACTTTACAGGAGGTCAGTTAAATTTCAATTTTCAATATCGAGGGATGCCTGCGCAAAGACCGCGTCGCCAGTTTTGTAGATATTACACGAGAGCGATTTGAAAGTTTGACATGAAATATCAAATGTCTGTTGGAACTTTAAATCCTCATCAATAATTCTGTCAATTACCTCGATAGTGGAATTCGCATCATGTCAAAATGTAGTACTTACCAAGGCAAAACAGAATAATGCAAAAAAAAAACAAAAAAAATGAAAATTTTCGAGTTACGGTGATTTGCGCAGGCACCCCTGCCTCGATGTTATTAGAAAAAAAAATCATTAATAAAAGTAGTTTTCGTGCCACGAAACCACTGCAAAATCAACGTAAAGTCGTAAATCACTACGGTGCGTGGACCGTGGTAAAAGCAGCGGGCCTATCTTACATGGAGAAGCCGTAGGTCAAATGACAAGTACCAGTGCTGACAGATGTGGAGGGGTTTGTTTTGTTTGCGTTGTAGCACATCGCCCCAATATCACACAAACAAACAAACAAACAAACAAACAAACAAAAGGGAGGGACCAGACAAAACAACCTAAAAAAAAGAAGGAAATGTCTAGCGAGACTACGCATTCTGCTCTCCCTTGCCTCTTCCAAAAAAGAAAAAGTCTGCACCTGCCTTTGAGGACACTTCACGCGGGGCCAACATCATTTTCATCTATAAGACAAAATGTTCATGGCAATGGCTTGGTTGACGACCATTGCAGTGGGTTCAGACAGGTATCTTTGGCCATGAAAATTATGTCATTCAGCAATATGAATGTTTATAAATATATCTATTTCTTATCTCTTTCTCAGACAGTTCGGCTAAAACGTAATTCAGACATTTTTTTTTCTACTCCTGTCATTTCAACATACACAAACGAATTTAATCCCCTGACTTTCAACCGACAATTCCTCGTTAGTAACTGATGTCCAAATTCCACACTACAGCATCAAATCAGTTTTTGTACATAATTATATACGAGCCGGATAACGGTGTGGGGAAGTCCGCCTTGAGGCTACAGTTAGGTTTATAATGTTCCAAGTCATGGATGCAGTGGATGACTAATACAAGACCAAGAAAAGGGCTTAGTTCTTTAAAGTGCCTAAGTCACAAAACCTGAAACTGAGATACTCAGCACAATGCGGTTTTTTTCTTGCCTGGTATGATTCTGAAATTTCAGTTCTTTTGCGGCATCTCTCCCATTCTGGGTAATGTGCATTGCACATACTCGTATACAGTATACTCGTAATCTTTAAGCAAAACTATACTCTTTGGTTTTTTTTCTTTTTTTTTAGCGGATTTACGCACGTTCTAGAATGAACTCATTCAATTTTTAACGCCTTCATAGTTTGGTTACCGGGAAAGAAAGAGGAGTGTAAAAGCCCAGACACAGTGGTTTCGGTTTCGTTTCGCTTTGGGCAGTTTTGCCGAACGGCGTCATCGAGACGACGGAAAACGAAACGAAACGAGCGCGGAACCACTACACGCTCCAAAAAGGCACTGTGAGATTTTGGGTACCTTTTTGGCTTTTCGGCAAGAAGTGACCGACGTCATTCTGCAAAACCGCCGAAAGCCAAAACGAAGGTGAAGCCACTGTGTCTGGGCTCTAAGACTGAGATGTGATATTTGAGGGTTCACAATGAGTGATACACGTATAGTCTTACCATAGATTGGTTTGACTTCGTAGGTCCCCGTGACTTTGTCGTCTTTAATCTGGAGGTACTGGTCCTCGTTCGAAAGTAAGTAAGCCATACGACCTTGAGACTGCTGGCTCCAAGAGCTTGGAGTCTTTTCAAAGTCGTCCATGTCCCTAGGAGGCTCGTCTTTCTGGGGCCTGTCGCTTTGAAAATCCGTAATGTTTGAGTCCCACTTACTTCTGTTCAAATGTTGTGTGCCGTTGCCTGCAGTAATGTACAGTTTAGGACTGGCAGTCTCTGGGGCTGAGCACACTAAACAAAAAAGCGCCAGGCACACCAGAATACGAAAAAGCGTCAGCACAAATGGGGATAACAATGATTTGAACGACAGTAACGATGGTCTATTCCTGTTGTAATCGATTTGCACTGGAGATGATGATGAGGGTGAAAATGATGAGAACGAAGACAAAGACGACGACACGGCGGTTGTAGAGGAGTTCAGTGGAGACAGACGTGCAGATGATAGCATCTCCCCAGCCCAGCCCCGCGGTGGGATGGCACTAGGCTGGTACTGATCCCGTTCAGACCCGGGGACGATCGGTGGAAAAATATTGCAGCAGCACGTGTTCTTTCCGGAACCTCGGGAAGTACGAGCAGTGATGTAACAACTTGGATAAAAGTTTCCTGCGATGATTTCACTAGTGAGGCAAGAAATAACACAAGATCTTGGAACAATGACCAGGTCCACGAGTTTGAAACGGTTAAACTGGACGTTGCGTTTTCCGATTTTAATTCCAGAAAAAGACCCCAAAACGGCAACTGTTCACATGGCGCACCTTCGCTGGTGATCCGTGATGTGGGAGTTTGAGGAATTTGCTCCGGGGCAGGTTCGTTCCTGGGGCAATGTCTGAAACGTCGGAGGTGCGACAAAGATGGACTAGGATGTAGCTGATGAGGAGTGCCAGACACGTGACGTCCAGGTGGACTCACAACTGCAACACCACATTCGTGTGTACCATTCACATGGGAATGACTGGGCCCACGTGTCTTCTGATGACCACGTGCTTTTGGACTGTCAGAAGATCTGTGTGAGCAGGGGACACACATTGAGACGGCTCAGTGAGGAACCGTTGGCGTCAGGATTTGCAGCTTGAGTTAACACTGACGTCGACGACGGCGCTGGCTGTGGTGTGGACGTCAACGTTGCTGATGATGGTGATGATGATGATTCATGTGTCTGCGTTGTTCACAGTTCTGAAATGACATAAAGAATACTTAGGACAGTGATATCTCACTCCCAAAATACATGTACTTTACATTAACAGTAGGAGAAGCTGTTGTAGGATTTGTCACTGATGGATTGGTGCTTTTGCTATTGTTAATCTAGTAATGACGGGTTTTGTTGTCGCTGTCAATAAGACAAAGGAAGTAACGCAGTTGTAGAACAATATTAATAACAATAGCAGTTGCAACAGTAGCGATTAAAGCTGTCTTCACTGTCAACACGCGTTCGGTCGCAGTCCAACGAGTCTGTCCCAGAATAGACTCTTGTCGTTGTAATTTTTGTTGCTGTTACTTTTAAAAAGAACCAAAAAAAAAAACCACCCACAAAACCCACCACTACAAGCATTCTAGAACAGCGTCCCCAGGTAAAAAGATGTCTCTACCAACAAATCAGTTTGGGAAAATTCCAGTAACCTCCTCTCTAACATTGATTCTCTCTCTCGCGAAGTTCTCAGATATTGGTTGTCAGTTTCAAAGTTCCTCCAGTCTCAGGAAAGCGTTCACTTTTTTTTTTTTTTTTGTTTAGAAAATTTCACAAATAATCAACCGTTGCCACCACCGACTTTCTTTTTTTCTCTTTTGGTACGAATGTAAATTAACTCCACTCTTGCTAAACAATCGGCTGGATTGGATATAGAACAGAGATATAAAACTCAAACAACCATCACAGTCGGGTTTTCCAAGACGGCTTTCTTCAAAATTCATAATGTTAGTTTTGAGATTACAGCATCAAGAAACATTAGAAATAGAACAGATTATCATGCCGTGTTTACATATGTACGGAAACGGAGATGTAAAAAATCCGCCAAGAAGTAAAAAGTAAGAGTGTTTCCATGTGTACGGAAGCGGCTTCTCCGTACACATGAAAACATTCCTTTTTATTTCACTCTTTAAATGGGTTTTGACGTTTCTGTTGCCGTTTCCGTTCACGTGAAAACCCAGCTTAAAGCAGTGCAGATCTTCAACGACCTTAGATATTATTATTTATTTATTATTCGCCGATGGTTGAGAAATTAACACTCATCTATTAAACACCGTTACTTTAGCCGGCACTAGAACGTGTACACCTGTAAACTACTACTCTTTTCGCTACTACATGTAATTCATTTCTACCATTTCTAGTTCTATCACTGCTATATTCCTTCTTCCACTATATGTTCACAAACTGCGCGCGTATCAATACGGTGAGTACTACTCTTCTTCGTCCAATTTTAAAGGGGTGTGGTGCCAATTGCTGCACTGTTGACATCGATGATACGCGCGCAAGTCGACGGGCAGAATATGACGAATTGATCCGCCTCGGTATCTTGTGTCTCGGATCAAACACAACGCTATTAACAGCATTACTATTTTTATACGATTTTAAAACTATATCTTTTCAAGAAAAACCAATCTTGATTTAGCCTGGATCAAATGTAAATTCCGGTTTTTAAAGGTTTTTAATCTACCGTGGAACCATCTGAAATAGATATTTCTCCGAGTGGGACCTGCACAAATTCAAACACATTTTTTGTTCTACTTTTGACTCTCTCACAGACGCGGCTGTCTTTGAACTCTGATGTCGGGTCACATTAAGATAAACAACAACTCATTTTTACCCGTCTGACAGTTTCTTTTTCCTCCACATTTCTTACGCTCGCAAGGTAATCATCACGTTCTTCAGTTCAAGTCAGAGGGAAAACAGGGAGAGAGAGAGAGAGAGAGGGAGAGAGAAAGATGCGCTCACTATGTTTAGCCAACGTATGATGGAAGCACAGCGGTAAATGACGTATGCTTTTTCACGGGAAGAGAGAAGGTGGAATCTTCTGTATCATTTCGTAAGTAGCAGGTTGAAAGAAGCGTATCGCTATAGTTTTGCGTCAGTTTCAAGTGTTTCTCTTTTTAAACCTGTGAAAAACAAAACCAAACCAAAAAACCCCTTGTGCTTGCTCTGCTCACTGATCGGTTGATACATAAAAATAGGTTTACTTGGCTGTGAGTTGCAACACACATTCATTCCTCTACTAATGAGTGTTAATAAGGCACGGGAAGACGCGAACAATCCCCAATTTTGCTGCTAATTTTCAAAATATTATACACGTTATAAATTTCAGCTTTACTCCGCTGTGTGCGACCTGCTAAACCTGTGTGGTCTGAAGGTCTAAATTCAGTTTGTTCAAAATTGATCGCTAAATCAACATAAACTACCCGTGTTGTTCACTTCCCAAGCTTCCGAATACTTGATTTATGTATACACATTTCACACGTGCATAAACAGCTGCGCACATACATTTTCCAGGACCTCCGCGCTTGTTTCAGTCACCATAACGTCAAAGAATTCAGTACCAGATGGAAGTCCCACGTTATTGCACATATAACATCTCCTGTTAGTACGTCCCCCTTCGCTGACGAATAGTTCCACATTCCTGCCACCATTTGGCCGTTTCTTTTCCACGACCCTTCCCATGACAGCACATCTGTGGGAAGTCGTATTTTTTACTTCCCACCTCGGCGGCCCCATAAACTTGGGCTAACAAGGCTCCCCCAAAAATTATGTATAAATATTTAACCACTAAGTGAACTCACACGAGCTTACCACAGAGGGGCCGGGATGCCAGAAGAGACGAAGCCGGTGTATCTCCGACAGGAGTGTGTACACACTGCTTGAGATATATCAGCTGCAACCAAATCCACCTCGTAATCTGCGACACAAACCTCTTGATGAGTAAAGTAAACGATGTATTCGTTCCTGACTTCTTCCTTCTTTTTGTCAGTCACACTTCCTATACTCTTTTTTTACAGCTGAGGAAGGAAAACCATCAGCTGTTATCTGAATCGCCGGCAAAGCTTATCTGCCCGTGAGTTTGCGTATCTCTCTTTATCGGGAGATGAATCAAGGATATACGATGTTCTGCCTTCTAATGTAGACAATGATGGAATGACTTCTTTGACACCGAAGACAGGCCGAGTTCCAACATTTATAAAACGAGTCATGAACTTGCCAAAATAACGTAAGCCTTTCGCGTGCTCCAGAGAGCGACTTGTGCGTAGAGGTGATCGTTCAGAAGGGTACGGGTTACTGACGCCACGTAGGTGTGACGACGCAAGGCGGTGTACGGTAGACTCAAGGTTGTCTAAAATGGAAGCTGTGACGTCACTGTAAGAGTTCCATGGTTTGAGGATAATATCCATGTCCCGGTTTGGTAAGCTTGATCTTTAGTCATGTCCTATATCGATGAGGGTGAGCGGGACTGTGGATATAATTGCAGGAATAGAGCCAGTGAGTGAGTGAGAGTGAAAGAAAGAACGAGAGAAAGAGAGAACTAAGGAATGAATGATGAAAGTATGAATGAATGAGTGAGTGCTTGAGTGAGTGAATGAAAGGAGAGAGAGTGTGTGAGTGAATTACTGAATGAAAGAAAGTGAGTGAGTGAGTGAGTGAGTGGAGTGAATGAGTAGGTGAATGAGTGAGTGAGTGAGTGAGTGAGTGAGTGAGTGAGTGAGTGATGAAAGAAAGAAAGAGAGAGAGAGTGTGTGAATGAATGAGTAAGTGAGTGAGTGAGTGAGTTGAGTGAGTGAGTGAGTGAGTGGGTGTGTGGGTGTGGGTGAGTGTGTGGGTGGGTGGGTGAGTGAGTGAGTGAGTGAATATGCCATGGCAAGACTAAGTGGCTACAAGACAGCAAGGTAGCAAGTGAATGAACGAGAGACTGGGTGAAAAAATAACTCAGTCAATCAGTCGGGGAAACTCCCTATCTCCTCTCATCTCTCTCATAATTATACTGGATAGAAAGACCGTGACACACATAAAGTACGCGTTCCTCTATCTTGCAGAAACACTTATCTCTGGAAATACACAGCGATGACTCCCCTTATAAACCATGTTTATTTGTTTTTACACTTTGCCGCCAACTCACACTGTAAGACCCCGTGAGTAGTTGGAGCGGGGGAAAAATACCTATCAAAACTATTTTTAAAAACAAGATACCCTGAACGTATTTCATTCTTATTCTTTTTATACGTTACTGTTCTAAATCACTTCTAAAGTCATTCCTGCTATCAGGAATCGAGGTGAGACGCCGGGCTTCTCTCACAGTATGTTGTTGGGTTTTTTTTTCTTTCACCTTTCCCTGCTGTATCAATTAACTGAAATACAGGTGGAAAAATATCACTTCGATTTCTGCACAAGATAATTGTGTGGCAGCCACATAAGAATCAAAAGGAAACATCTCGAGGGCAGGTCTATGTGCAGCTTCCTGAAGTGGTTCTTCCAGAACTGCATACGTTAGGCCTATTCATTTCCAGGGAATATTGAGAAAACACAAATCTGTAGCCACCCGACAAAATGAGGCACATTTCGGCACTACCCGATTCGAGAAAACCGTTAAAAGGCATCATAGGATCAATTTGATCGATTTTGCGTTTTCAGTATTTTCGAAAAGTTTGACCTCTCTATACTATTCCTTTTCTAAATGATAATCCTGTTTGAGAAGGGCAAATGCCTCAAAACTGACTTTAAATCAAGTCACCATCAATAATTTTGATGAAAAGCTGAAACTTTAGAAGCGTTTTTCTCAAAACTGTGGTTGTGTCACGCCCTGTCTTTGAGGATCCTATTCTCTTCTGCTAATTAAATTACAGCAATATTTTTTCTACCAAAGCAAAAGGGCTTTGAATAACCTGTCTGGTGATACCAATATCTCCATACCACCGAAATGCATGAAGTGCCTCATTTTGCCGGGCGGCTACACAAATGGTTAAATGTTGTTCTTTCATAACTGTCTTGACACTGTCTGCAAGTCTGATGTTTGCACTGGTTGAAGAGTTCCTCGTTTGTTATTATTATTGTGAAGAATTAGGCTGGTAGTGCACTGGGTCAAGACACTTTTGCGTCTACTTTGGACTCGGTGCGCTGGGTCTCCTTTTCTGCCAGCTGTCTCAAGACGTTTGTGACGCACCCAGACTAGTGCGACAGATTTGTTTCGGCGTTGCGAATGCGCGATGTCCCATTCAACTCCATAGACCACATCTCTCTAACACTAAAACCAAGATCAAACAGACAATCAATTTAAGACGTTTGGGGATAGCAAGACGTCAGAGGATCTCCGGAGGAAAGTACTTACATTAACTCTTTGTGCGCCAGTCACCGATGTATCGGTTCTTCCGCTGGTCACGTTTGTGCCAATCACCGATGTATCGGTGCACGAGAATGCTAGGCTAATTTGCTTCGGGAAGAAAGAAAGTCGATTTCCTATTAATACATGTTGCTGTAGTTAGTGTTAATTCATCTCCCCCACTATTTGGTTCCTATATCGGCAAACGTGGGAAAAGTTCATGGCGCACAAAGAGTTAAACACGAATTTCGGCGCTTGGCTTCCTTACATTATTTTTTATACTACATTTTACTCAATATCAGGAATGTCTCCGGGTGACTTTAAGGTCCGTGGTAAAGTTACGATGTCGTGTATGGTTCTAGTGTGCTTCTACTCCAAGCAACAGGCAGGGGGTAATTTTAGCCTATCCCTGGTACGATAACGAGACCGCCCATGTGTGAGATAAGCAGGAATAATTAATTACACAGAGTTCCACTGACCCGCACCTTCAATAATTATACGCTGGTCATTATTCTCGCGTTGATAGGTTGTGCATGCAAGCTATGTTAACCAAAAATTCCCAGATGCCAAATCTCCCTTCTTTACCGGCTTCTCTGGTACTTTCAAGGAAAGAGCTGCCGAAGAACTCTGTATTTCTGGCGCTTTTGACAACAGTGCACAGGTGGATAACATGAGCACAGAAGGATAGCTGTGCACTTAAGGATAACAGTACACATAAGGATAACTGTGCGCGTAATTCGTGGTGTCTTTCTCGCTTTCTTTTGAGTCAATGCTCTCAATAACCAGAACAGTCATGGTTATTTTCTATCAACGAAAATTTCATTTCCACCTAACCTGTTCATCGAAAGAGAGCAAAGATCTGGCACTTAACGCTATCTTGATGTTAAAAACATAAATAAATACGAAAGAAAGCAGTTACACTAAGCAAGGCCAGCGAATCGCCCTTAGGCCCAAATGTTCACAGGCGTGCATAGAAGTCCAGCCGTGCCTCAAGGTTACGCAAACGGAGCGATGAGGCATTCAAACTGCGATAAGGCTTTATTTAAACACAAACACACACACACAGATACCACACACAGAGAGAGAGAGAGAGAGAGAGAGAGAAAGAGAAAGAGAGAGAGAGAGAGAGAGAGAGAGAGAGCGAGAGTGAGAGAGAGAAGGGCCTGCCTTGTCATTATTGTTGATCTTGGAGATATCATGTTAAAAATTAATTAGGCACGATCTAGAAACTGAAACTCGCCACGAAGAAATAAGGAAGGAACTGCTAAGAAATCTGGCATACCGCTGATGCAAGTGGTCACTTTAAAAGTCCAATTCTTGCAAGAAATTCCACTTTTTCACCTCTTTTCGGTCAAAGCACATCAATAAGTCCTTTAAAGCACACCATCAGGAGTGTAGACAGCAATTTCAAGATAGGGCAAGCGATGACGAACATTTTTATCAAACTTATTTTTATTAAGGCAAACATCGCCAAAAGTTCTTTCTTCGACTGTAGACAAACTTTTCTAGGGATGTTCATCACGAAATCAAAGTTCATAATTTGACTTCGAGAGGTTAAAGTGAAAATCTTTCGGCTCTCAGTGAAGTGAGGGTGAAGGTCTTTGTTTCTTGAGGGTATCAAGTCTAAGGCTATTAGCTCTGTGTTCTTGATTAGCCTTTCTTTTTTCTGGAAATAATGTACTTGCCACCAGTCCGCGCAACGACGGAATAGAAAAGTGGGGAAAAGAAATGAAGGAGGGGGGGGGGGGATATTAATTTATTCATAGAGGGATGAAAACAACTTCAACACCGACAACAAGAAGTGAACATTTTCGTGGCCAACTAGCCAATTAATAAAGATTGGCCAAAGACAGAAGAGACTGCCGAAATATTAAAACATGAGTTTATCAACAATGGAAAGGATTGTGTAAACTGAGTTTCAGGACTCCTACGGGCAAGACCAGAATGCGGATGGGCATACTTTACAGAAGGCATTGAGTCATTCAGCAATTGCTGATTGGGGACAAGGTGGTCTAGGGGCAAGGTGCTCGCCTCTCATGCCAAGGGTCCCGGGTTCAAAACCCGGGCAGTGCAGGCATGTTGGAAATTGGATTTTTCTCATATTTTCAAGTCCCTGGTCCTATTGGGGGGTAGGATCGAGTACCTAGTCTTCTCGGATAAGGACGAAAAAATTCGGAGGGCCCGTGTGCACGTTGCGCACGTTAAAGATACCTTGGCAGTTGGAAATCGTAAAGAGCAGGCCGAAAGGCCGTTGCCCGGGCAAAATTGAAAATTGAAATTAATAGATTAAAAAATTTATCCATATCATCCCCCCTCCCCTACCAGCAACAACAAAAATTTATTATCATTCATTATTAAATTAGATATTGTTATTAATAAATATTCAAATATTATTTGAGTTGTGTGTTGTGAACTGATGTGAGTTGTGAACTGCTGTGAGTTGTGAACTGCTGTGAGCTGTGAACTGTTGTGAGTTGTGAACTGCGCCTAACAGGCAGCGTTACAATTTGCTTTGAGATAGAGAGAGAGAGTGAGCGAGAAAGGGAGAGAGAAAGAAGCAGTGCAGTGCGTTGAGCGCTTCGCAGGCAGCTCCATTCTGCTCTGTGGTTGACATGTTGTTTCTGTAATAAATAAGTTCTGTAAAGCGCTTAGAGCCTGTCAAACAGGGTTAGGCGCTATATAAATGCCATTTATTATTATTATTATTAAATAAATATATAGATCTATTCTTGCCCCCAAAAGGAGAGATTATGAGAATACAGTAGAAGAACTCCCGTATCCTATGCTGATCTTTGAAAACAAAGGTTGACCAATCCTCGGCAAATAATCATACTCATCGTCTTCGGAGATGATTATCAACGTTTTTCTTTGCTTTATCATTCGCCTTGCGGCCAAACTACCACTAGGTAACTTGAGGTAAACCTGTCAGGTAAAGAATGGATAGTTGTCGAGACGGATGACTGAATCGGTATTGGCCTTTTATTACAGGACATTTTGCCCAGGTGTCCTCAGTACTCAGGCTGATCATCAAACTTGTGAAGTCTGAGCTTTGGTGACAAGGGCAATATTATATGCCTGATCTGAGCCGATAACACTATTTTGTCTTCCAAAAGTATGAAAAATAGAAAGTACCGGATAGGACACATTCTGACAGGATGATGATGCCATATTCATTACCTAACCTATTTCGGTCCTATAAATCAAATGCTCGACAGTCAAGAACTTTCGCCGACCACAGACAGATGTCACAATACGTGGAAGATGAACTGATATAATAAAACTAACATCTTCTGAAATTTCAAACCACGTTTCTCTCAGAGACGACTGAAAACACTCCATGTACCAAGTGAGAGAAATGACGGCCTAATAAGAAACAGATTTTTCACAGATATTTTGAGATATTTAACTCATTTCTCTTGTAAAATCTATACCTGCACAACTCACGAGCCGTCTCCCGTCGGTGTCATTAAACCTCTTAATTAAATAGACTCGTGGCAAGTTTTAACAAGTTGAAATGTCACGCAGCAGTGAGGGCTGTACCCACCTGGTTGGGTGACAAGACGTGAGTGATTAAAGTGCAGAGATTCGAATGCAGCAGCCACCACCCAAAGACTGCAGGAGAACACCCAGATTCAGAACCTGGGGGTGGGCCCAGGCTCCTTACAGTGCACGAGAGTCGAGGACCGAAACACACACTTGGTTGTCAGTGTTTTTTTTTTTTTTTTAATCTGTTGTAGTCTCGCTTTCCAAGAAGTTCCTTTTCTTTTTTTACGCTTAATACAATACAAAAGCCCCCCAACAGCCCACTTACATGCCATTCATGTCTAAAATCTCTTATCTGACGTCACTGAATAAACGGTGACACTAAAGTTTTTTAAGCCTCTACAAACTGACTGTTTTTGTTGAACTACAAATAGTTTTTACGTTCATTGAAACCGTCGAGAAAACGGGCAAAATCATCCGAGGGGAAGCCGAGAGTTTAAAGGCGTTTTGAGGTCGCCGACCCACTGGCAAACTTATTGTATACGATAATCATACGCCACAGGCCAAGACCTGAATAATATACAAACAGTGAAAACTGCCGAACATTCAGGTGGGCTCACTTGTCGACAGCGGCACTTTGCATACAACAACAGCGGGTGGTCTTGGCGCCCTAGAATCAAATGTCATTATAAAATTATGTGGTGTGGTTAGAGGACATCGACTGAGTATGTTACATGCCATATGATTTGGGTACTTGTCATAGCATCCAGTCCTTATTGATAGTGGCATTGGGTTTGCCCTCAGCGCTTGTTTTACCGCAATGTAAAAAACAGGAACTCTTTGTCAAGATTTCGTCCCCTTAGAACTAAAAGGTTCTATCTCCACTTTTTGGCTGAACTGGTTTACACACTACGCACCACTTCTGTGGGCCTTCTCCACTGTGTGTATGAAATTATCAAGTAAATTTGATGTGTAATTTGTAAGTATTACTAAAAAAAAATAAAAAAATTCTTTGCTCTAAAAGCTATGATCGCATGAAACTTCAATCCTCGATTTCTCAAGAGTTGACGGGAGGTAGTTAGAACCGTGTCATTCTAAGGCAACTATTTTCTTACCCCGAAATTTAAGTTAATCGGCTTTCATATTTCACTGGCTAGAACATTCGGCACGAACTACGGCTGTTTCCTCGAAATATCGCCGGCGGAAACTGAAAACAGACCTCTGGGAACGCACAGTGTAACCAAATCACGGCGAACCAATGAATAAACATAAAGATATCCATCTGTTAAATCGAGCCAACTCGAGTACATGCAATGCTCGTCGGATCCAAAGGAGTAAGCCTACTTTTCTGAACTTATTCTGACTTAAGGAACTTAGCATCTAGCATTTATTACGGACGGCAATAAATCGTCTCCTTAGAACGGTGGTCACCAAACTACGGCCCGCGGGCCGGAATCGGCCCGCGACGTCAGTTCATCTGGCCCGCCACGGTACTTGATTTTGTTTGATAAAACCAGGGATATCTAGAGCTTAAATAAATCAGCTTTACTCTAGAGTTTTTCTTCTGGCTAGCAAGTATTGAACAGATTGCTTATGCGGCCCGCGCTTGTAAGTCTGTCAGTTATCCGGCCCTCTGTGAAAAAAGTTTGGTGACTCCTGCCTTAGATTGACAAGATTCTATCTCCACTTTTTGGCTGAAATGAGTTAACACACAACACACTACTTCCACTGGCCTTCTCCATTGTGTGTCAAAGTATCAAGCAGAATACATGAAACTTCAACCTTCGATTTCTCAAAAGCTGACAGAAGGGAATTAGAACCTTGTCATTCTGAAAGGACGAAATTTGGGATCACCATATCTTGTACTCCTGGCAACACAAGTCAGGGTGATTTCCTTGCCCCTGCTTGACGAGTGCTGAACGCTTATGTGGTTAAGAAAAAACAACAACAAAAAACGAAGACTCTCAAGAAACACAAACATCATTGATGGGCGGAAAAATCTGCCAGGAAACTGATTCCCCCGTCCCATCCCCCTTTCAGGAATACCCAGTTTAGAAACAAAAAAGTGATTGGAAAAACATGCTACCTCCCAAAGTAATTGTAGAGAGCGCATTTCGTCGCATTAACGATGCTCTTGTGAAAGAACAAATCTAATCATCGTAAGAACGCATGCATACAGCAGATGAGTTGCTTGTCTCTTTCAGGACAATGTTTGAGCAACATGTTGCAACGAAGATAATAAAGTCTGCACTCGGTTACAGTGCATGAGACTGAAATACGGCACAGGAAGAAGAATATGTGTTATTTCTTATGTTAAGGTCTAAGTCAGCGGTTGCCAACCTTTTCTATACCCCGCACCCCTAGAAAACTTCTGATATATTCTCGCACCCCCCCCCTCCCCCCCACAAAAGTAATAATTATCTGGTGGGAAGATGACACATACATTGTAATTTTAATATTTCCAAATCCAAGTTTTCGCAATCCCCTAAAATATCGTCTCGCATCCCCGTTTGGGAACACCTGGTCTAAGTGTACAACTGTTTGATGAAGCTTTTCCCACCCGATTCCTTCACGTACGGTGAAACTTGGCACAGCTTCATCAATACATATACCTAACGCCGGACCTCATACTGGGTACATGAAAATCCATGTTACTATTCCATGTTCGACCGGCCTGGGCACGTCGGCTGGAACGTCGTACCCCTGTGGCCTTATCGTTCGTCTCTCTCTGTCTCTCTCTCTCTCTCTCTCTCTCTCTCTCTGTCTCTCTGTTACTGCATAATGCACGTATGTGTGTGTGCGTCTGTGTGTGCGCGCGCGTGTGTGTGTGTGTGTGTTTTTCGATCATTGCATCTCTCAGATAATACCACATCAATAGAAACGCAATGGATTGTTTCGATAATAAAAGAAAATTATTGGCAAAATAAATCTCTCCAATTAGCCTAATTAACGACAATATTAATTGCAATTAACGTTCCGTTTGTTCGCCCCCTCAACCCCCCCCGTTCTCCCCGTCTCATATTTCCCATCCATACGTGTGTTTACACTGGGGTACTGACGCACCAAGTTGAGTTTGAGTTTTGCGGTCCGTCGGCACAATAACGGCCACTTTGCGCACCCCACGGTCTATTTGGGTACATTTTCTTTATTTATATTTCGTATTCAGAGGTGTTAAGTTTAACATGGAATTAAATACATTCACATAATTCTTTAAATTTTAAAAAAGTTGTTTTGTATAGATCTAGAAGTTTTGTAAACGAGTATAAAAGTTATTAAATCAAGTTGTAGATCTTAGCCTCTCTCAGAAAGGACAGAATGCGTTGTGGGTCCACGTCAGAACACAATTCTTTCATGGATCCGCAGGCATAGTGCGTTCTTCGGATATGTATGAAGTCTACACATTCAGTTAAAATATGGTTTATTGATAGATGGCAATTGAAGAGCTCAGTAACTCTTCTATATCATGCCTAAGTCACAAAATGCCGTAACTGAGATATTGAGCAAAGTGTATTCTTAGTAAATACGTTTGACTCTGAAAACCCCAGCTCTTTCAAGGTGCTCACTCTAATAGTAAGAGTCCTAAGTCCAGGGTTAATGTGCTTTGCACAGAAGATGATATACTCGTGGATCTTTATGCATAACCTGTACAGTTTGTTTTGAAATTGCGATGGATTTAAGTATGGTACAGAACTAAGCCCTCCAATGGCATGCCACACATTCAGAGGGACCCCCCCCCCCCCCAAGTTAAAAACGGTGCCAAGTCAAGACCGTTTTGACCCAGTGCGGGAGCTCTCTCTTCTCTCTTTCCACCAACAGACTCAGGGCAGTTTCGACCCCCCCTCGACGAGTGGGACATTTCTGTTTCAGTCTCGCCGGATGCGCTAGGTCCGGTCCAACTCTATAGTTCATATCTCACACCAAAACTTAGACAAGACCGAGGTGACTCAGTGCCACACCAGTCTCACATTTTGTTCCTTGTCATGTGGTCAGATGTTAACCAGAGAGACAAACCAAACGGAACAATTACTTGGTGCTTATAGATTGTCTAAAACGAGAGCTCGGAGCGTGGCCACGCTCGAAGCCACTGCCCTTAAGACACCACATTCCAAACTTTTCGGTTTATTTCGAGTATCAGAAATTTAAAAAAAGAAATAATTGTTAACATAAATTTTTGAACTTTTTTTTACACCACTGTAATAATAAATGGATATATTATGATGATATAATATAGAAAATGCGCTTTATCACCGACAGGACATGCAAGCCTCGCCGGCAAAGCCAAACCTTTCATCAAAGGTTATCACCAACTTATCCTGAAAAAGGTGAGGTTACTTGTCTGCACATCTGCTACCCACTGCGCAATGTTCTCCTAAAATGTTACTTATCTAAAAGATGTCCAAAATCCTGTGTCCTCATTAGGAAAAGAGAGAAAATAGCAATACCTGCATGGTGGATATGAATTATATTAGCCCTGTAGTGGCCAGATGAAAACTGCCAATCCCAAAATTTCTGAAATAATATGTTGAAATGATTTTAAATAGTCAGATTAGTTAGAAAATACAAATATGTCACTGGAAAAATTATTTTTCGTTAGCAAAGTTAGAAGAGTAAGTGTATCAAAGACAGAGCATTTTGGCCCGAAGTGACCCGTTTTAAAAACGGTACACTGGGCGCCAGAGGGTTAATTGGACACTTATTCGTCCCAAATAGACTGATTCCAGGTTTTTAAAAGGGAAAAAATGTCCTTTTTTGAGGGGCGGGAGGTATGTGAAGAGAGAAATACAAACTCTTTAGACAGGGTGGGGGGAAGGGGGATTACTGTCAGTTCGGCGAGAACAGGATATCTCGATAAAGAAAAAAAAAAAACTTGCTCTGGGAGCAAAGGTAAAGAAACAAAAATTCGTCAGAAGCAAAGAGAAAAAAATGAAAGATCGATAAACATCAGAATAATTGTCTCCGTAAATCAATGGGCTAACTTAATAAATTAACGCAATGTTTCCGGGCTGTATGATTAAACAGATAAATATGAAATCAATCTGCTAATCAATAATTGGGAAGAGCTGGGCCGGCTCCTAGACTGGTATGATTTCATTGGAACACGGCCAACGGGGGCTGTTTTGCACACAGCCTGCTTATGCGTGCAGTTTCGAGGCCCTAAAATGCTTCATTCTCCCAGCATACAAACCCTTGATCAACTTAACAACCCCTACTGACTGGCTGATAAAGCTAAATTAATGAAATTACATGTTACGATCGGGATTTTTGACACTCGTGGACAAACAAGTGTGGAAAAATGAGCAGCTGTACCTTACCTGTTTGTGAGATAATAATTATAGTCTATGTGCTGGCGGTAGATCCACTTGCACGCAGCTTGTCTCCTTGAACATAGATCTACGTGCTATCAAAATCGATAGATTCACTAACACAAACAACCACTGCAACTGTTCCGGTGCAGAAACGCAGTTCAATTCACGTCATGAGCCATGACCGTCATTTTTAAAAATAGATGTGCATTACATCAGTATATAGAGAGGGTTCACTTCCGCCAAATCGCGAAACTAGGTCGCTGTGGTAAACAAGAAACTGAAGAATTGAAAGAGACCGTCTTCACCAAAGATAGTGTGCATATCTGTTTACTGTGGCTTGTTCATATTTTTGGGCTGATTGAAACTATTTACAACCGTTTGTAAGCTCCTACGCCCCGAGGAAATGCACAAACGGGTATTGTTTACCGCAGCGACCTACTTTCCGCTCCATACTAACAATGGTTTCGCAGAGCCTCCCGTGTCTCGCAGTGCAAATCAACCAATAGTGAACCCTCTCTATATATCTATACTCTCTGATTACATGCACTGAAACACACAGAGTATGCCAAATAGGTCGGCTTCGTGCGGAGTTCTCTCGGTTTTCGTCTCTCTCCCCCCCCCCCCCCACACACACACAGACACAAAATATGGAATCTCAGTACAGACTGGTACAGAGTTGATGTGTGAAAATATTTTTTTTTTTAATTTATTTTGGGAGGAACATTTTTCCGACAAGTAATGAAACATTCAAAAATGTTGTTTCTTCTTGTGTTTAAACCGTTCTGTTTTTTTTTGTTTTTCTTTAAGAAGTTGTTTATAAAATACACTTTTTGTTCTGTTTTCGTCGCGTTTCAGAAGTTTATAACAGGTCAGCTGCGACAAGATTAACATGTTATATGCTCTTATCACATGTTATTTATGTACAAGACGCCAGTCTCAAACCGTTCTTCCCCTCTCAGCATCAAATTTCAAAGGGAAACAGTTAATCTGGCCAAGTAGTTGACCAAATTCCCAAGGGTTACTTTGGCCGAGTACACCAATAGGAAGTGCTTACAGCATGTCCTTATTTTTTCCTTTTTAATCAGCCAGTGAAAAGAATGGCTCTGAGTGTATATCGATATCAAAATGTAGAGCTCTGAGTGTGTATCGATATCAAAATGTAGAGCTCTGAGTGTATGTCGATATCAAAATGTAACGCTATGAGTGAATATCAATATCAAACACTCTTTATATACCTACGTTAATTCTTTGGCACCGAATGTGTTAATTCTAGTTATGCGCTAGATCATGCGGATTCTGCCAAATTGTGAACTGTAGAGCAAAATGGGTGGTTGAAGCTAGACCAGGGGTCCCCAAAGCGGTGGATATCGAGGGTCATCAAGGGCCGGCTATGCTTTTTTGTTTTTGTATTTTGTATACTCCTTTAATCACATTTGGGAAATTTGCCTTAGTGTCATTGCAGCCCAGTTACAACTGGAGCAGACACGCTATCGCCGCAGTGCAGCGTCGGTCGGCTGGGGTTGTTTTTTTTTTTTGGGGGGGGGGGGGTGGGGAGGAGAGTACATAAATTTTTATTTAATTTTGCCCGGGCAGCGGCCTGTTCAGCCTGCTCTTCTCGATTTCCAACTGCCAAGGTGTCTTTAACGTGCACAAATTGTACACGGGCCCTCCGAATTTTTCCTTCTTATCCGAGAAGACTAGGTGCTCGATCCTACCCACCATAGGATCAAGGACAAGAAACTATGAGAAAAATCAAAAAATTCCAACATGCCTGCACCGACCGGGATTTGTACCCGGTACCTTCGGCATGAGAGGCGAGCACCTTGCCTCTCGACCACCGTGTCAAATTAAGTCTATAAAAGAACCTAAATATGCCATATAGCGACAAGTTATCATATTATTTAGTAACTGATCGTGTGGGCGTGTTTGAATATCATTGGTCCAGTCATGAAACCGCACAACAGCTGAAGACACTGTTTGCTGTGGGTTTTTTATTATCCCCCAAATATTCTATGACCGACTGTGTAGAATTTTATTTGTCTATTGATTAACGGAGATATCAATATTTCAAATATTTACATAGATCTAATAGGACTATAAATGAAAATGTAGCCTATCAAGATAAGAATTACAATAAAAGCTTTTTTGCCTCTCCCGTGAAGTTCGATCCTTCACGCATACACGGTTTCATGATAGGGTCAGCGCTTTGCGTTTCACACCTCGTCTTATAGAAGCGTTTGTTATTCTAGGATTTTGAAATTTCAAACAAATGTATGTATTATTTTATTAATAATGTATCTATTTGTTGCTTGGAGGTCGATGGAGGATCGAAAATGTGGTGAAGGAGTGGACATTGAAAAAGAAAAAAAAAGGGTTTATAGAATCTTTAAGCTAGACAAATCGCCAACTTAGTTCTTGTTTGTTCCAACTCCACTTTTTTTTTTCACAGTTGAGAAATTCGATTAAACGTCTGCGGCCGTAGCATTATGACACGGAGATAGAATAAATCGGAACTGGGAAACAGCTTGATACGCGTCACAACGAATTTTTAACAAGTGTCAAAGTGTGATTTATTATACCTCTTCTACATCCTAAAAGATCTCCAGTATTTCACGAAATGGAGATAGAACAAACCAGAACTAAGGTCGCAAAATCCCTCGTCACATAAAATCTTCAATTTATTCCATTCAAATCACAACCGTGCCCTACTATTCTCTGTCAAAATTTGGCAAAAAGAAAAAGCTGTATGTAGCAAAGCCTTGCCTGCGCCACTTCATTGGTAAGAATGGTGGTGGCAGTGGTCTGTGCTGCAGGGCACAACGATGATGACATGAGACTGGTCATCAGAAATGCTTTATAATTTCATTTCTTATATTTTTCGATAGTTACACATATCTTACCACATATTTCTTTTCTTCAAATGTCTCCTTTGTCATTGTTTTTCCCGCACACTTTTCAAGAAAAATATACATAAGAAAAACAAAAGTGGAGGCTAACTAAGGCCATAATTATTGCAACAATATTCACGAGAGAATTTTTGTTATCAGCTTGTGGCCAATTCCCGAAAAAAAAATTACATGTTGTGACCACATCGTCAAATGAAGAGGTTTATATGGCCAGTTAGTTAAACCTAATCTTAACCCTAGCCCTAAACTTTTAACCCCCCCGCCCCCCCCAAAAAAGTGCAAAGAAACACAAAAATTCCAATTCGGCAACCTAGCATTAATAGTAGCTCCGAAAAGTAAAAAAAAAAAAAGGTAGGTCTACATAATGTAGACACATGGGGGAGAAATGGCGCACATCGGTACAGTCCGCTGTAGGCACGCCAAGCCACACTTCGCCCTGGGCTCTGTATTTCAGTCTCACGCTTGTTGTAAAGTGTACAACACATCTGGGATAAACACGGCTCAAATGCCAGCCACTTACATGTAGATAAGCGTTTTTAACACTAACAATGGCATCAAGTTGATTTCCATGTAATTTTGTTTACCATTAAACACACCCTGGCTTTTATCACACAAGTAGTCTACCTTTGCTGGGCCAGTGGTTTTCGTACTATAGTCAGAGAGTATGCATGTATTGAGAGGATTCACTATTGGCCAATTTACACTGCGAGACACAGGAGGCTCCGAGAAACCATTGTTAGCTTGGAGCGGAAAGTAGGTCGCTGCGGTAAACAATACCCATGTGTGCATTTCCACGGGCGTAATAACTTACAAACGGATCTAAATAGTTTCAATCATCCCAAAAATATGAACAAGCCACGGTAAACAGATATGCACACTACCTTTGGTGAAGACAGCCTCTTTTAATTCTTGTTACCCCAGCGACCTCGTTTCGCGATTTGGCGGAAGTGAGACTTCTATATAAATACATACTCTCTCATGCTATAGTTTTTGTGGTCTCACAGCCAAAGTTAAGTTTGAATACGTTTTCGCGGGTAAAACTGAACGTGTAATCATATCTTCCTCATTGTTCAGGAGGGCAAGAGCATAGTTCGTGTGTTACGTCTTTGTTGGGCTTGACTGAATGAAAAACGACAGATGGAATGAAAGAACAGCAAAAAAACTGAAAAAACAAAAAGAACAACGAGTGGGACTGGGGTGGAAGAGTGAATCACGAAGGAATGAAAGTTTGGGGGATTAAACAAAAACTTTTATTGCTGCTCCGCAAATGAGTGAAATTCAACAGGCCGTTATTTACGCACATTGGGAGGCAGAGAAACACAGAAGGACAGACAGACAGACAGATAGGCAGACAGACTTGCAGATAGATAGACAGATCATCATCATGGTGGTTCCTCGTATTCGAAGAGGACGTATCTGCATAGTTATTTGTGTAGCGGGGGTGGCTGTGCAGACAGACAGATAGACAGACAGACAGACAGACAGACAGACAGACAGACAGACAGACAGACAGACATGTGGATGGATAGATGCGGTTGTGACATGCACAGCTGGGCTGTATTATTTGCACAAATATAACATAATGAAAGTACTGTTAAAGTATTTATTTTTAATTAATGCATTTTTGCTTGCCTCTAGAAACGAGATAAAGGCGTATGTAATTTGCACGAATAACGGTCTGGACTCAAGGCTAAAAAGCAGCATTCTGAGAACCGCTGCCTAAGGCTACCTAACTAATTGTTTAATCAGGGTAAGATATCAAATGATGACGGACAACCGCTGTGATAACTCAACACGTCGCAGGGTGGACTTGGGAACACGCCTTGATTAGAACGAGAACATCATGTCGTCACAATTGTTTATTGCATTGCGCATGCAAAAATACCCACGCTAGACTATCTGTAAGCTGTATGGCCTTTGTTAAAAACCCAAGCCAGACACAACATTGTAGCATGGAAAAAGGGTTATGGATCTAGGTAAGAAACTCTTTTCGTAATTAGGTTTGATAACTGTTTGTCTTGACACGTTTCGTTATCAAGCGATTATGCTCGGCAGTTGTGGAAATTTACGTCTTGAAACTGCGCCCACGACTGGTTGAACAAAGAATCTAAACAGACCCTTCCTTAAAACGCAGGCTCACTGAACACTGACACAAGGTTTTTCTAGGGTGTTAGACTGGAGCTGAGCCCCCAAAATCCGTTCATAGTACTCCATGGGTTACACGTATACACATTATATACATCACTATAATAATAATAATAATAGTTCGTCCATCAGGTATGATGATGACCTTAACAACACCAGAGGAATAAAGAACAGAAATTGTTGAGAATTTCAACACATGGACAATAAAGAGAACTAAAGGACACAGAGGACAGAATGGAAAGACTGTTCTTTCATGACTTATGGCTTCTCATGTGACTGATAAGTCCTATTTTTGCCCTGCAGACCCTTCCGCATAAATGACAAGAGTGCTCCGTTGGTTCAGTACAACTGGGCCTTTTCTTGCGCCGTTCTCTTTTTTTGATAGCCTGCTGGACCCTGTCAGCTTCCCATGCTTTGCTGCCTCTGGTAAGGGCCGCCCTCCAATTTGCACGATCAAGCGAGAGCTTTTCCCACTCACTCACATCAATGGCAAAGGCCTTCAGTGATTGCTTGAGAGTGTCTTTGTAACGTCTCTTTGGGGCCCCAACATTCCTCGTTCCATTGGAGAGCTCAGAGAAGAAGATTTGCTTAGGGAGTCTGGAGTCGGGCATTCTGACAACATGTCCTGCCCAACGTAGCTGAATTTTTTTCAGGTGGCAGAAGATGCTCATTTCCTTGGCACGATTGAGGACCTCAGTGTCTGGAATTTTATCCTGCCATTTGATCCTGCCATTTGATCCTTAGGATCTTTCTAAGGCAGGCCAGATGAAAGTGATTTAGCTTTCTGGCATGCGATTGGTACACTGTCCAGGTTTCAGCCCCATATAGTAGGGTGGGAAGGACCACAGCATTGTACACTTTCAGCTTAGATTTCAGCTTATACTATAATAATGATGTATAAATTATACATGATACAATGCAAGAGTACCATTGTAACCGTTAGTGAAAGATTAGGAACGACTGTGTATATATAATACACAAGCAGAACAGCCCAGTCTGTTGCGGGTCTACAAAATCCAATTATGCTTTCTTCGGTATTTTCATTTCCCGTTATTTTATACATTATTATTTGAAGTTATGCTGCACCGAAATGAAAAACAAAACGCCAAACCATAAAAAGTAATCACTTTACAAAACACGGACAGGAAAAAGCTAGGATTGCTGGACTATAAAATGCGGCTCAACCTTGAAAAGTATCCTCCCTGAGCATAATACGGATATGTTCCCACAATTTAATTCGTCCATCGCAAACCACATGCTATTTAAGAAATTTAAGTGATAAACGCATATTCTAGGTTTCGCGGCCATCTCAGGGTTCCCAGCGTAAGGGGGGGGGGGGGTATCATACTAAGCGCGGTCAGACATAGTCAGATACTGGCAGACAAGAAAGGCACACCATACTTTCCATATATTTTCTTAGTAAATCCGGGAAGATCCTATCATACTAAGCCCGGTTAGACACAGCTAAACTCTGCCACTATTTCTTTGGTGTACATTTTGTTGGCAGCATCTGACTGTGTCTGACCGGGCTCATATGATACCTCCCTTAGTTTTGCAACTTGCTCATAATGCCGCAGTCTCACCAAGAAAACTCGTGTGCGAACGTGTCAAATTAAGTCGTGTACGTACGTGTCCACACGCACACGAGCAAAATTCGCACAAGAGCTGACACGTTCGTGCACGAGCCCACGCGTGCCCACACGACTCGCACACGAATAACCTTCGCCCCCTCCCGCCAGGACTGATTTGAGGCCCAAATTGCACAATTCGCACACGAGTTGTGCTATGCTCGCACGAATTGTGGAGGAGGAGGACAAGTATAAAAGCGGGAGCCAAGCGAAATAACACAAGCAGGCCCTATATATATAGGGTAGTCTCACTGTACTCGTGCGCGAGTCGACACGAACGTGTGGGCTTGTGTCAACACGCACGAGTAGGCTGCCACGTACGCGTGAGATCGTGTGCGAATTTTTCACATTCCTGAGTGGATGCGCGCGCATCAGTTTGGTACGTGCTGACACGAACCCAGGCGAACGCCTCCGCTCGCATGTCAAGAAATCGCACACGACTTGCCGAAAAAATAAGGCTGGAGCTATTTTTCTGCAGCTAGGCACGAGTTTGACACGAGTTGGTGTGTGAGGGCCAAAAACACGTGTCAAAACACGCCTCAGCACGCACGAGCTTCATAATTATCAAAATCGCATGCGAGTTTTCTTGGTGAGACTGCGGCATTACTCAGCTAGGTAAGAGAGAAGGTGTTCAAGTAATAGGTAGAATGCGCATGACGTCACAGAGCTTTTGTTTTGTACTTCCGCCAAACAAGATGGCCGGTGGATCAGCTGATGAGTGTAACTTCGAGATGTGTCTAAGCAGTTAAAATGCCTGCTGGTTGCATTGCAGTTGACTGTTGTGACAGGGGTGGGAAGGATGTACCCAAACTGGTCGATTCCCTACCATCTGTGTAAACAAGGGAAAGAAAGTGAAAGAATTGATCGAACGTCTCCCATGTGCGTATACACACGTGTCATTGTTTACAGTAGTGAACTCGCCGCCGATTGGTTCGCGACGCCTTAAGTGGGTCCGGACAGACAAGATGGTGGATATGCGCATTCTACCTATAGATTGTGTATCTGTCAAAAAAGAACGGGATAATCCTCACTCAGTGTAGCCAATTTAAATTAGCCCCGTAACTATCTGTCCATCAAATTTTGCATTTGTTGGAAAGACAGAAACTACCCGTCAACACATACTGAACTTACATTTATAGTATGGGTTGGCTAGTGTTACCACGTAGGCTATAAATGAACTGAAATGTTATTGTCTTTGGAAATTCATTACTGAGACCTTCAAGTCACCGAGATGATTGGCACATAATTGCAATGTCAATTAATCTTCAATCGAATATTCAAATATGCAAACCTGTCATTTTTTCTGCAATCATGGGAAAGCAGTATGAGACATTGTCGAGGAGGGGGGGGGGGGGGATTAAAGGATCGAATCAAATTTTGCCATATCAGACACGAAACACAAAGATTACTGATACACGGGTGATGCCTGCCATAGTGATGACATCAAAATAGCGTTTACTCGAAATACTTTGTTAGTTGTTTTTTGTGTGTGTGTGTGTAATTATTGGTGTTGTTTTCTCTTACCTTGCTCTTCTCAGTTTTGTTTTTGTTTACTGACAGTTGACATGCAGGACTTCTGTTATTCTCTCATTTTGATTTAACAAAAGTTTTTTTTTTTTTCTTTTTGCCGTTTTTGTTTCGAAAACAACAGCATTGTTAATCTTGAACTCCACGCAGATCAATGCTTTCAGGAACATCCCAGTTTGTCTGAACTTTTCATTGTACAATGATCAGCCCGTAACCTTTGATGTTGGTGCAAGAGAGCTCGATACGCAACCCCGGCAATAGTGAAGGATGTTCTCGAGTACCATCCAGATGAAGAGACTTTTCTAACCACAGTGCACTGAAGGACCGACCACCAGGTATCGCGACTTGGGGAGGAAACCCGTCTACGCCACGGCCTTTAAGGCTTTTGTGCGAGTTGAGACTCGGGGAGAGAAACACATAGAGGGAATGAACAAAGGGGAAGTAGGTTCTACATGGAAAGCAATGGAAGAAGAAGAAGGAGAAAAAAAAAACGTTGTGGAGTGGAGAAATGGAGGAGGGGAGGTGGTCTGAAAATGCAAATGATACTTCTGAGACAAATTATACGTAAATGGAAAGCTGGGCAAAGCAACTCTAAACAGCTAGAATGGATGCAGGACGGGTTCAAAAAAGGAGAACTGAAATTTATTGAAGAGAGGCCATGACAAAGACATAAAGCAAAACTGAAGGATGATAAGAGAAAAGGTGAGATGATAGAGGAGACAGGATAGGGGGGATGTGGAAGATGAAAGGTATCCAGAAATGGACAGATGGACAAATAAAAGGACACGAAAAAGCGCGATGCTTCATGATAAAAATAGGCCATAATGATAATATTTGAAACGACAATGAACGAGAGGTCGGCGGAGACAAAGATGGCATCGCTCTAGTGGAATGTGTATTTTTCTTGTAACACTGCTGATGATAGCCCGATACTAAATTAGTAGTGTCAGTGGAAAGTCCATCTATTAGTGATGTTGGGATCATGTCGGGGTGGTCGTAGTTGTTGTTGTTGTGGTTTTCAAGCAAACCTACCAAACAAACAATAATAAATAACGAACAAACAAAGAAACCACGGCTGGTCTGCTTTCATGTTCCACTAAGATATATGATTTTTCGATGAGGATAAACATTGCCAATGCAGAGCAATAGCCACAGCGGAACAGCATAGCAAAGCATAAAGAAGAAGAAACTACACAAGACCCCAACAACAATAACAAAAAAACAACGCTATGCTATGTACAGATCCACGGAAAATCCCGTGTAACTAAACCCTACACAGCCAGCTAACGAGACATCGAACTGAGGGTGATCCATTCTTGACTGCTCCCTAGAATTTTTCCGTGGAGCGCAAGCAAGCCTTTTCAGCTTCGTTTTACTCCAAATCATCTATTTCTTTCGGGGTATTGAGGTTTATCACAATAAAATCACCATAACAGAACTTTCAAGTGGTAGGAAAGCCATAGAACATTTCACCGATGTTAACTTCGCTTACAATGTACCTTTACACACTGCTTGTTCCCCCTAACCTGCCACCATCTATTCACTTCGATTTATAGAGCAGAACATGCTTAGAAGAGGAAATAAAATGACCTATGTTGATCTATATTAATTTTTGTCAATGCTCGACTTGGTGTTATGGGGATATTGGTTTGCTTATAATGTCTTACTACTTAGTAGGGTCTCTCGTACGTACGTTGATTGTTTGATAAAACAGGCTCCAGGCTGAGATAATATGTCAGTACATTGTACCTATCTGTAAGTCTACCGATCTGATCCGCATGTTGGTGTAAAAAGAAAGTATGTCATGCAATGTTGGCTTATTTGTATTCTGATTTTACGTTGTTTGGATTTACTTTGAAACATTACAAATTCGGGCATGTACTGAATAGTCAGTGAAGTTATTCATTATTTTGTAATTGAATAGCCAGTGAAGTTATTGTTATTCATTTGTTGTTACTCTGTGTCCCTGTCGTGCCGGGCAGTTGTTTTTTTTTTTAGTTACAATAAGTAAATAGACTAATAATCTAGCATTCTTTTCGATACCCTAACTTTTGTCCATATGATTCTGTTTTGCGGGTCACTGTGATAAAATGTATGGCAGATATCAAAACCATATATTGTAGATGTTGTGGTAGTAGATTAGTAGAGAATGATTGTAAGTGTGAAAATAGCAGCTATATAAACAGTAGGATGGGTCATAGTTGGGTGTGGTGATTTTGAAATGGTAGTTGCAGATAGTTGAGGTATGATCGCAAGAAATGCTTAAAAAGACGAGTGGTAAAGATAGAAGAAATGTAAGTTACGATGGTGTTGTGGGCCGAATTGAAGTTGTTGTTTAGTGTTGTTTGTCGCTGATGTAGTTGGAGAACAAGCAAGTTGAACTGCAATTGCGTATGCAGAAGAAAAGACGAGAAGGAATGAGAGAAAGAGAGGAAGACGGAGAGAGAGAGAGAGAGAGAGAGCCAGAAAGAGAGAGAGAGAGAGAGAGGGCCGTTGTGTCGTAAACTTGGCCCACACACCGAGAGAGTGAAGCAGGGGATGGCACATTCTAAATCCTTACCTGTGCTATATATTAAGGCACGTCAATGGGCAAGGGAGGCTTCCAGCAGTAAAACAGTAGGAAGGGAACAAGGTAGCGACACCGCGAGCACTCCGCAAACGTATTGAATTAATCACATTTCTATCCCCGAATTCAATGGAAGAGATGTGTGACAATGTCACATCAGAATTTAATCATCATTCAATATAAATGAGCTTTTGCTGAATTAGATGCTCACTGGGCGGGAAGGCCAGGGAGTAGCGAAATTTAACAACATGCAAAAGGATTTTAAAGAGAAATACGTTTTATTCGGTGTGGCCAAGTCAAAATCGGGCAAAAAGAAAAAGTTGTATGTAGCGAAACCCTGCGTGAGAAATAAAACCCAAACAATACAATGCAAACTAAAGAGAAGACAGAAAATACACAAACTTTCGGCTTTCGCCAGTTTTTCTGTGGTTTTTATAATAATTCGGTGTGGCAAACAACTGGTTTCTCAACACTATATTTCGGTTTTTCCAGTGTCGTCATTATTCCCTAAAACTGTAGTAATCGGTTTTGGCTGCTTTTCAGGAGAAGCAAAAAACTGTTTCATTTTAGCATTACTGATCTAGTCATGATGGATTTTTGAAAGTTGCTATTCGATTATTTTTCAGTTTAGGAGTCTGTAATCAAGATCATTCGATGCGGCCTTGAATGTTGCTGAATACATAAAGTTCGATTTTTCGAATTTTTTTAGTCACTACAGACTTAGCAAACGGTGACGATGTTATATTTCGGTTTTGCAAAATGATTTTCTCAATGTTATACTTCGGTTTTGCAAGATTTAATGGTTTTCTGAGTGTCCTCCATGCAGATCGGTTTTGCGAAAATTATTTTCTCAGTGTATACTTCGCTTTTGCAAAAATGGTTTTCTCAGTTTTCAAACGAAGTTGCATGAAACTGGGTTTGTAATCTGATCATATCTCTTGTCCAGTTTCATGATATTATTTGATTTACTTCATGTTGATTTATCATACAAGCAGACAGACACCTACATATTATTATGTGTGTATGTGTGTGTATTGTATAAATATATAACCAGTTATTAATATTTTTTTATCTTAAACATCTTTCACCACATAGATGGATAGATCAGTAAAGGAGGGGGCTGGGCGGTGGATGCATAGCTAAATAAACAGGTGAAAGAATAAGTGGGGTGACTGGCGAGATAGAGAGATGAAAGAGGAGAGGATGAGGGAGAGAAAAACACGTCTGGGGTTACAAATGCAGAATGGCCACGGATTAAAAAGTTTGGACGAAAAAGCACCGAAACAAATGACGTAATGATGACAACAAATCTGTATGTGTGCATGTGTGTGGGTGGGTGAATAATACCGCTCTTTGTCTCTATCCCTGTCTCTCTGTCACTCTCTCTCTCTCTCTTTCTCTCTCGGTCTGTCTCTGTCAGTCTGTCTGTCTCTCTCTGCCTTTTGTCAGAGTCTCTCTCTCTCTCTCTCTCTCTCTCGGCCTGTCTCTGTCTGTCTGTCTGTCTATCTCTCTTTTCACTTGTGGCGGGTTTAATGTATTAAATTAAAATCTTAATTAAGTATTCCTTAGAGGCTCATAAAACTGCGTAGATGGATTAACGTTCTTGATTACAGGGGAGAAAGAGACCACGATTCGGTTGAACGAGAGGCAGAAATTTAGGCTCTGAAATAAATAGTGCAGATAGGTGAATCGAAACTGATGCAATAAGCGATGATGTAAATTTCGCATGGAAGGTCATTATCCCCCCCCCCCCCCCCCACAATCCAACGCACACACATAGCGCAATCTAATGTTATTGTGCGACTTTTTCTTTCCAAATAGTACCCCCAAAAAAAAGTACTTCCCCAAATAGTACACCGGCAGTTCTTGAAATTCAAATGTTCGAAAATAAGCCCGCCAAAGATCATTAGATAACAAAATTCACCGAACACTCAATTTCATCGCTAACAATGCCAGCTCGTGGCTCAGGGTAATGTATTTTTTCAAAATTAGACAAACGTTCTCCTTACAAAGAAACCCAAAATGACTCCAATACCTGAAGGGGAATAGTCACGGGTGTGTCTGCTGGGAGTAAATTTCACGCTAGTTAATGCGTTCACAGATGGTTGGTCTGCCTGGGTCCAGATGACAGTTCTATTGTGACCGCCCAGGACAAGTACACTGGAAGGCCCACGCGCGGGATAAACAGAGCTTCGTGCCACAGGCCGGGCGTTGAATTTGAGTTGGCCATTTAGATTGATGGTTTTCAGAAAATAACCTCAAAATGGACTTATTTGGCACTAGGTGGCTCGATTTGTTTCTTTGTTTGTTTAGCACACACAGATAATATTTGTTTACGCAGAAGAAAAGGCATTATACATAAGGTCTCGTTCGTAGACCTTTTTTTTTTTTTTAACGTGATTCACACAGCGAAAACCAAAACCGTCGTCTCTAGCGCTCAATCGTCATAGCAGCAACTCAGTACATGAAAGTCTACCGTCAACTCGAACATGACTGTTGCCATTAATTTCATCAATCATCTTTTATCAGGATTACCTTTGATTTTCACCAAATCATCACACCCTTTCTGTTGAATTGTCATATTAACCATACTGATCACTGTTATAGACACGAACATAACACACAATCATAATTATAACCTCTATGTTCAGAAAAATCACCCTAAATGTCGTTTCCCAAAATTTCCGTTATTATCACAGTTCTATGGCCATCAGTCCCCGTGTATTATTTTCTCTATATCAGTTAAAAACTTGTGAAATAATATTTGTAATTTCCAGCTAAATTATTATTGTTATCCATTGATAATCTATTACTATGATAACATTTGCAGCGGGATGATGTCCGTAATTTATTCATTTTTAAGCCTTATGAAATGGCGTGTTTAACTTTTGTGTATTTGTCAGGAGATTCTGAATTGATCGCGGGCATTTTGGGCATACCTCAGCATCATCGAAATCGTACGAGAATGATGAGTAATTCTGTGCGTTAGTGAGAAAGTTTACTAGCGTATTATCCACAGAAGATACGAGATTATGGTTTTCAGAACTGCTTCACTGTCAGTCATGGTATTATCGTCTAACCAAAAGTTATTAAAGCAGTATCTACCCTTTCAGACCAGAATGTTGCGCTCTCTTGTTTGGTTCTTTGAAAGGAATGTACGTTTAATTCATCATGCATATGAAGATCTATATAATGCAGGGCATTGTATGCCTATATCACTGCTAAACGCCAGACGGGTCTTAAACTCTGCATTTTACGCATGTCTTATTCCTTAGGCGACACTGCACAGCCTTTCATAAAGAAATCGAGTCCAATTTTTCAGCTCAATTGCTATGAATGGATTGCTTATAGACATTCAGTTTCAGCTTAACAATTCCATTTTAAAAATACCAGCCACCCGTACAGCGTTTGTGTCTCTGGAAGGTGTCAGCCTTCCTTGAAGACATTTTTTAAAATTTATAAGTAACTTTTATGCCTCCTTTTTATTTCCAGCGGCCTATGTCCGTGTGTCTCATCAGACCATAGCTAAACTTTCGTAAACAAATATAAACACATGCTTTGGCGAAAAACAAACTGATTAACCCATTGGCTACTGACACTTCGAAAGCTAGGTTTTGTCAGTTCTGCTTTTATTGAGATACACTCATTTCAGGTACTTTGAATGCTAAATATGAATCCAAATCAGGATATTGATCTATATTTAAAAGCTAGTGATGGGGAACCAAAACCTATAATTGGTAGAGCAGTTAAATGGTTCACATCTAGTTCAGTACTCAAAGAGTACTCAAAGAGTACTCAAAATGGTATCCAAATTTTTACCATTCTTCAAGCGGTCGCGGTCTTTGAGGTATCCAACAAAGCCTGTACTAGCTTACGACACTGGTCGGAACAAATAATAGCTAGTTACTATTATGAAATATAAATGAGTGTGTAGCAAAACAGAAACAATTTCCACGGTTAAAATAATTATTAGAGTTAAATTACTTAACACAAGCACTGCTAAAACATTAAGCTAATTAAGTCGATGTCGAATCGCACACTACAGATAACACGATCTTCAAGCCTGATCAAACTTGCACGATTAAAGGTTCCGTACCTGCTAGATCGTGTACAGGCAGACACACGTTTTGAATATTTGGCCTGCCTACTTACAAAGCATTAAAGCGGTTCGTTCTTTGATATGATTACATCCTTTTCCTCCAAGGTTGTTTTAACCCTTAAAAGCTGGATTCGTAATAGGCCTGTAAGAGTGACTTCGTACTTTGGTCACAGTTTTATTTCCATCTCCTTCTGATTATGTTACATTTATAACATATTTTATAATTTTTATTCATATTGGCTGCATAAAAAGCCGCAGTTATCAGAATGACAAACAGCCACAGATATAAAAAATCAAAGTTTTACCACTGACAATGGAAAGGTTAAAAGTAGCTCTGATGGTTTTCCATTGCCTGTGGTGTCGATTGAAGACATCCAAATAATACCACAGTCACTAGCATTCAAACTACACTTCAAATGCATGCAATTCACGACCTGTCCCAGTTTAATAGGCAGTAAAAAATGTGACACACATTACGACTGCATTGTTTCAGTCTTCACCGCACAAGTTCGGAGTTAATGGCCTAAATCAAGAGACCATATCTCCATATCACATAGGCACAAACTTATGTGCACATACAGACACACACACATATTAAGCAACCGATTTACATGCAGAGATACTGTAGGTTCAACTGTAGGCCTATGCGACGATATAGGCCTGTATGTACGTTGTTTCGCACACAGTGAGTATCTAATAGGCTGTATCAGTCTCTTTCAAGTGTAGGCTACTTAGCTGCATGTTATTACACAAGTCTAGTAGGTAATTGACAGAGAATGACTAGCCTTTATGCTGCAGATAGATTACCATAAGCTCTGATAATAAGCACATTTCTGAACTGTTTCTGTCCTTCTCTACCGGGTGATCGGATTTGAAACTTCTGACTCGCATCGATAGCAGCAAAAAGGAAAATGGAAAGGAAAATAAAAGACATCTATTTGTGTCAGTTTAGAATGTAATTCATTCTTTGAATACCAAAGGACAATGTCATTGTTTTCTTTATCATCACCATTGTGTTAACTCTTGACAATAACAATAATTAATTTAATTATGCAGTCACCACCTTAGCCTACTTCGCGCGAGAAAGATGGTTATCACAATGGATCCGGATTCTAGGTAAAGTGCACGCCTGCTTACACGCAAATGACAATGGCAATGGCTGGTTTCGAGGCATCGTGCAATTCATAACTGATTTACCGAAGTCGAAGATAAGAGCTTTGAGGTTTTAATGGAATAATTTGCAACAAAAACGAATCCCTATCTACAATCGATCTAGATCTAGACTAGATCTAGTATTTCTGAATTTAAAAAAAAAAAAAACAGAAAAAACCCAATATTTATCAAAACCAATCAGTCTGCCATTGTGGACGGGTGATGCTTTTCAACCCGCCCCCCCCTCCCCACGGCGCTACTAAAAGCGATTTAGCTGAAAGGACCGTAGCCTGAGGAACAGCTTGAGAAAACTTTGACAAGACTATAGAAGAGGGAGAGAAGGGGGGGGAGAGAAAGGAAAGGATAGAGAAGGAGAGAGAGAGAGAGAGGGGGGGCAGAGAGACAGAGAGACAGAGACAGAGAGAGAGAGAGAGAGAGAGAGAGAGAACAAATTAGGTACGATACTAAATAATAAGGTGTGGCCAATGTATGAATCGGCCAGTTTGGAGCCCCTTAATAATAATGGATGTGTACACGGAGATACAGGCATTGTCACTTTTTTGTTTTAATAAAAATGATTTTGTGAACTGGCACACTGGCGTGACTTCAGTTTCATTGACAAATTGCGCACAAAGGGCACGGAGAGAAAGAGAAAAGGAAATGTGACAACAAATTGATATAAGTGTGCAGAAAGCAAGCAAGTAGAGAAAAAGACTTTATTACACAATCAAAATGAAAATAGAACAGGCTGCAATTCCCATCCTTCCATTCGTTATTGGGGTGAGGAAAAGCTTAGGGGGGTACTAAATTTCAGTGTTAATCCTGTCTGGCTTTTCACACACTTCTATATGCCTCTATACAGCTAGATCTAGTAACTATTACAATTTTGCCGTCAATTCCATCTTCCTTCTGATTTAACTGGTACAACCCAGATTAGATGGATCAATTTGCAGCTGGTAGTTATTATTATAGACTCTAATTATTATCTTTTTTATCATTGTTTTGTTTTGTTATTGTGAAACGCCGGTCGGTTAATTAATTATTAATTTACGACGAGCCAGATGAACATATGAACAGCAATACTGATAATAACTTTCATCAATAACGTGAACTCTAGATATGCAAGCTAACACTGAAAGTAAAGTGTTATCATTAGCACGGTAGCTTGCGTGCTCTTAATGATCACGATATCATTCCATAATCATCACAGCTCTTCCTTTTTTAAAAATTAATCCTGTCTCTTCCCCGTCGATTAAGATCCGCTTTCCTGATAAATAGACACGAGTTAACAAGTCGCTCTGGTCTAGTTTCCGTAACCTACATAATAATTATAGCCTGTACCTCGGTGCTTCAGGTGCAGGGCGAGTTTGCCTCAAGAAACACTAGGCTAAAAGCTTTGCTCTTAGAATGACATGGGAGCAATAACAAAAACACTTGTAAAAAAATTAAATAATAAATACATTTTCAGCATTTTAATATTTTATGATCAATATCCCACAATGACAAAGGAATACTTTTGCACTTTAAGCAGTTTTTCTTTGCCTTTGAAATGAGAAGCACATAATCCCTCTTATTATTTATTACTGTAGTATTTAAAAAAAAAAAAAAGCCAGTCAGCGATGTGCATACGTCATCGAAGTAACACAAGAGGGTCAGGAAGATGATAATACAGTCACATTTACAAGTTCAGCAATTAAAATAAAACAAACCCAAACTACTTACATTACTGTATCCAAAATGAATAAACGAAACAGTCCGCTGGCGATATCATATAGATCTATATTGTATGAAGTATATCACCTATTTATCGCTTTGTTGTGAACGATCACCTGTGATATCTCAGCTCATATGACATATGATGAATGAATGAACGAAGAAAGTCGAAATAATCCACTACTAAATCACCGTGGAAGATCCAAACAGTACAAGATGCTCAGTAATCACCGAAAATTATTGATAATTCAGGGAACCACCACTTCCAACATGTTTGTAAGACTGCATGCGTCAAAAGCAGCCAGCCTGAGTCGAGTGTCGGCTCTTTCTAACGGCGGGGTCTAATGTGCGTTTACACCGCAGGACTTCATTGGGACTTCTGCGCATGCGTAACAACAACAACATCATGGCGACTCACATGAAAAATTTCTGTTGGACTTTGCGGTTCGTTAGAAACTTCAGTGGGAAAAGACAGATCGGTACTAATTGGTCTTCTAGCAAGCGTCTAAAACTCCTGTTCATCGGAACTGCAGGTTGTGGTTCCCTCCTTGCATTGAAGTCGTATATTTCAGGCCCACTTCAACAGGTTAGGCCTACACTTCCAATGGTTCATGCTAAAGATGAGGTGAGGCCAGAGAGTATGAGATCGAAGTCAGGATCTAGATTCTAGATCTAGATCTAGATCTAGATTATCTAGATCGAGACTAGATGTAGATCCAGCTTGTCTAATTGAGACTAATTCACATAGATAATTGGGGAAGAGTACCATTTGAGTCATACAACAGGGATGTTACGAGAACGCGACATGAGGATTGTCCCTGAGAGGGAGGTTGCAGGGGGCACAGCCTCCCCCCCCCCCCCCCCCCGACAAGTTAAGTTTTGTCCTCTACTTTTAGATGGATGTTTTTACAGTGAAAGCACGATTAACTCCCAGGCTGCGCACTACGGGTAAAGCCCACTGACCAAGTCAGTGACTTAATTCATGGCAAATCTTATCTGGGTCATTGCGCCCTGCCGACCTATTTGACCTAACATATTATCGCTGTGTGCATGGATTATTTTGGTTGGCATGTAAACATTTCTGTTAAGTCTTATCACAATTGATTCTGAATTAAACAATGAAACCATTGTCTCTAAGTCTCTAATCAATGATCTGATTTATGATACCAAACTTGACAGCTGTAAGTGTAAATTTCTTGAGAACGAACCATAATAACAAGCCTCGCCCTCCCCCAACCGCTAAACAAATGGTTTCATCCCGATTAGCACATTCAGTAAACCAACATGGGCATTTGGGGCCAGGGTAATTTCAGAGTTTGTTTCTGATTTGTTCCTAGTCACAGACAACTCTAGATGGTGGTCAGCTTGGGAGAAAATTGAGTGATTTTGCAAATTTTTCGAGCAACAGTTTGCATGTCAATGCTTTAAGTATGCCTGATATTGTGGGGAGAGCCTTTAAAAGTTTAGGTTTGTGATTCCGACCAGTGGTCCACTGTTTTACATGTTCTTGTCACAGTGACATTGATTTAGATGAGGTATACTGAGCAATAAGACGGTAATTACTTCAGAGAGGAGAGTGACCTGGAATGCGGAGTTGCAGTGAATGTTTGGGAACTCAAAACTGTGTTGACATACCCATCGCAATGTGCCCACCCCTGCAAACAGTGGTTACTAGAGTCACTTCCTTCTGGGGTTTTGTACATCCAAATACTTTGGAATTTTTTGTTACTGTAAGAAAATCTGGCCATGAGATGCATTTGTCCCAAATGTACTTTTCTCTAACAACAGTGACCCCACTGGTCAGGTAAATCCTGTACATGTCTTAATTTATTTGCTGAATAAACCGATATCAGCATTTGGGGTCAACCATGGTAGATTTTCATTAGATTAATTGTTCATCCTGTCCTAGGCATATTCAAGTAGACTCAGGGGGACACGGTGGTCTGGAGGCAAAGTACTCGCCTTTCATGCTGAAAGTACGGTGCTCGAATTCCAGTTGGTGCAGGCATCTCGGAATTCTTGGGTTTATCTCAGGGCAGTTCCAGCGTAACTGACGTGGCATTCACAAAGCTTTTCAGGAAAATAAAAGGTCACAGAAAATATAACAGATGTTGTTTCAATATGAAACTGGGCTGGTTCTTTCCAAAACAACACACTCAAAATACAGAGATTGAATAAAAACATGAATATGGGTTCAGGAATTTTTAATAGGACATGAAAAAAACGTAACTGATGTGGCAAAAATTATCACCTTCTTTCAAGTCTATTAACATTTGGTGAAAAACCTGTGAAACTAAAAAAGCAACCAGCTTGAGTTTGAAATGTATAAAATGTAAGATAACAACCTTGCAAAAAATAAAGAGAGCAACTTTCTTGTGCAAACACAGTTTGCATAATGTACATTTTTTAACGTAACTGACGTGGCAAGTCATCGTAACTGACGTGGCATTTACAAAGAAACATAAGAAATTTTAAAGTGCAGCTTATTTTATTTTATAGCACATTAATTTTACCTCAAAAGTTGTAACAACTCAAATGCAATGTAAATACATCCCAAAGGGATAGTTTTATCTCATTTGTATCATTTGAAGGGAATTATATCAACAGCAAAGTAAAAGTGATCGGATGAGCATTAATTAAATTGCAGATAAACAGCATTTCTTCAAAATCAAATTAATTCCACTTGTGTCAATTTGTGAAACACATACAAAATCTATAAAAGGGAAAAAAAATTGTTTACATGAAACCAAACCATTTCTGCATAAAATAAAGACGTGGCATTGAAGCGTAACTGACGTGGCACTGCAACTATAAAAACATATTCTTGCAAAGTAAAGTACAAGTTAAATATTTATCTTCAAATTTCAATATGAAGGATAAAAATGCTGCAATAATACACTCATTGGTTTAGGCTAGTCAGTTTCCTTGATGGTGAACTCGCCACACCCTTGCAACTCAATGGGCCCATAAAAAATTGTGTCAAAGAAAACATCATCACAATCATCTTTCTTGGGCCAGTAAAAATGTAAAATTCCACTCTTGCTCATTTGGTGCAGAAATTTCATGGAGTAAAACCAAAAACGTTTGGCGTCACCCAACATAGTCCACTGCATTGTATTTCTCTTTCTCTACGCCGATGTAAGTGACACAAGGTTCTGGTGAATCATCATGCTCTGGTTCGATGGAGATGTAATGCTGTATGTTAGCGATATACCCCATGTAGAGAGTTGGTCTGGTTGAATCAGCCTGTCCAAAGACAATATCTGATGACTCTGTTATGATTCTAATGGGCTGCCCCTCCAGTATTCTACTTGTGTACTCCACATTATTGCTGTTGGCACATCACTTCATCTTTAATCTGAGTTTTTCTTTACGTAGACTACTGGCAGTGCTTTCCTTTTTCCTTCTCTTTCCATCCCACTTCAATCTGCTCTTCTTTTGCTGCTCACTGTTTCTTTTCTTCATTTCATTCTTTGCCTCCTCTGACATGCGTTGTCGGTATTGCTGCATCCGCCCTGCAGCTGATTTGGCAGGCATTGTGGTGACTCTCCTTAGGTATCTAGAGAAAAAATAACATAATTTTGAACTTATGACATCTCGTTGTATAAAATAAAAGTAAATAAATGTAAATTGAAGCTTTATTTTATTTTTTTTTAGTTATGTTTTCAAAAATTTTGGGTTGAGGTATGGAAAAATAAAAATTTAAAATCAATGAAATGTAAAAAGAAAAAAATAGCACACAGTTGTGTTTCAACTAATCCTTTGTAATTGTATATTTTGTTAAATGACTTAAAGCATTTAAAAAGTAGATTTACACAATTTTGACACACATACAGTAGTTGTCAGCTGCGTATTTTAAGACATAGATGTAAATCTGCCACGTCAGTTACAAAATTTATGCCACGTCAGTTACAGAGTTTTCTCCAAAAGTAACCAACAGATTCCAATTATTTTTCATACAGACATCTATGAGGTTAAAAAGCAAAGGATGCATAAATATGACCCACCTGTACATAGAGGCTAGCAAATAAGAACAACTTATCCTACCAAAATGTAACTGATGTGGCACAATTTTGGAGTATCCTTTTTTTCCTGGTGTGATGTAAATATAAATAATATGTTCAAAATATTTTGCTTACCTGTTAGTTGACCTTTAGATCTGCCAAACTAATGCTTTTTGTCTTGAAACAACTTGCTTTTTCTGTCAAAAACCAGACCTCGAAAAACAGTGACTTGGTACATTTCAGAGTACATGCATTGTTTATCTCCAAAACAAGACGGCTGCCAGTCAGGGGAAGCCGCTCTGAAAAATAAACTCTCTTGCTCCTTATGGTCCATTAATTATGGTACCATAATAAATTATCAGATACCCCATTACAAGAAAAAAACATTTTTTTCAAATGATAATTTCTTCTGGAACTGCCCCTCATATATTTTCCTGTCCCTGATCCTATGGTAGGTAGGATCGAGCACCTAGTCTTCTCGGATAAGTACGCAAAACTTGGAGGGCTCGTGTGCATGTAGGCACGTTAAATTTAAATAAGATACCTAGACAGTTGGAAATGGAGAAGAGTAGGGCGAACAGGCCACAGCCTGGGCAAACTTAAATAAAATCCAAACCCCCCCCCCCCCCCCCCCCCCAAAAAAACAACAAACAACAAAAACCACTGACCGGCGATGACGTGTCTGCCCCAGTTGTAACTGGGCTGCAAAAAAAAATAGATCTAGACATAAAGCCTTATTGGACCATGGTCTCTATGTCTATGATATTTAATTATTTAAATCACATTTAATTAAATCTGGTAAGTAACTGCTTATTGTTCAACACCAAATTTCCTCCCATGCAGGCTTTAACTCACTGACAACGTTTCCCGTTATAGTAGGGGTCACCAAACTACGGCCCGCGACGTCAGTTCATCCGGCCCGCCATGGTACTTGATTTTGTTTGATAAAACCAGGGATATCTAGAGCTAGGGTCTTTGCTCTAGAGTTTTTCTTCTGGCTTGCAAGTATTGAACAGATTGCTTATAAATGCAGCCCGTGCTTGTAAGTCTGTCAGTTATCCGGCCCGCTGTGAGTGTGAAAAAAGTTTGGTGACCCCTGCATTATAGCAGTGGGATGGGCAAAAAGTTACCAGAGATGTTTCCTGGTGCCCTAATGGGATGAGTATAGAATTTTTTCCGTCTATGTCATTCCTGTTGAAGCCCCGGATAAAGTTGTTTCGGCTAGCTAGGCCATTTGTTTCGGTTCATGCCGAGTTTCCCGGAAGTAGGAGTGAAACTTTTTTAGTAATATAAAATCAAGCGAGATGACTCTGCCGAGCAACAGTCTTGCCTGAAAGTACAAAGTAGCATCTTGGAGGGGAAGCAAGTAGAGGAATGTTTTCTCATTATTTGACGAAAGCAGTGATAATGAGAGTGACCATGGGATAGATCTAGGTGAAGACTTAGATCCTGATTATGTACCACAGGGGCAGAGTGATGACAAAGATGATAATAGGCCTGGACCTAGTGGTGAAGGCAAGAGTGGGTGTGGCAAGGGGAAGGCCAGTGCAAAATCAAAACAAACTGTTCCATTTGTAGATCTAGGCCTAAAAACACAGTTTCTGAGTTGTGCACTTCTGCTGAGGATGTGTTTGTCACAGCTGGGGGTGATGTTGAGTCCAGTGACTCTGATTCTGTTTTAGATCCGGAGACTCAACCTGATGAGCTTGGTGTTGACATTTCTGAACTCACGGAGAATTGGATTCAGAACCTAACTGGATTCCTTGATATCCCCCCTCTTTCTGACATTGTCCTTTCATACTTATTCACTCAAACCACAATTACTACAAAGAAACAGCATTTATTATTTTTTACAAAATTTTATTCAGGGTCACCGCAAGTCATCTGGGAGGTGAAAAAATCAGGGATTTTCAAAAAATCATAATTCAAAAAGTTATACATCTAGATCTTTTCTGTTTGATTTGTTGTGTAAGAGATTCATTAATGAACTATTTGCAAAATTTCATTGAGATTGAATGATTAGGAAGCTCACAATGATTTTTTTGAAATTACCCCGAAAATGCTCAGTCTCCAGCGGTTGTAAAATTCCACAAACCTCAGTCCTCAGTGAGTTAAAATTGTGTGCTGGTTGTCAGTGAACGTTGCATGCAAGGTTAAAGAATCACAGACATGATGGTGAAAAATGAGAAAAGAAATATCAAACACCAGTCGCTCAGTGGTGGATATTGCACTTGCATGTCATGCGGGTTACAGTGAAAATCATATTATACTTGAGATTTCATGCATGTGCCCCGTTTCTTAACTCTTTGTGTGCCATGAATTTTTCCATGTTTGCCAATGCAGGAAGAAAATAGTGGGGGAGATGAATGAAGACTAATTGCAGCAGTTCTTATGAAAAGACAGTCGACTTTCTTTCTTAAGAGTTCATGGGCGATACTTATTCACAGATGTCATAGATGGGATTATTGCAGATTTGCAGCTTTTGGGGCATATAAATGTAACTGATATAGGATATCTGTCCAGCATTAACTCACAGTCGACATTTCCGGTGATTAATGGGATGCATTGTGGTTCCCAGTGCCCCAACGGGATCAACTTTCAGAATTTTTTCCCGCTCACACCATTCCCGCTTCATGTGAAGTTTCATGGAAGTTCGATTGTGCTTTTTGAGTAATGGAATTGGAAGGGAAATCTCTTGGGCTGGAAGTGGCTGTTTTGTTTAAAAGGCCATGATTCTTAATTTATTGGCTCTTTCACATTGTTGATTTCTCTGAATCCACAGTAGATGAATAACATTGAAGGCTGTTTAACTCATTATGGATTTTCACTCTCCTATGGAAAACTTGAGTGGACACTGATTTTCCAACACTAATACCTAAGCCAGTTTCTCAAAATTCTTAACCCCACTGTGGTTCATTGACTTTCCTTTACTTTAATGTCTAATGTATTGTGTTTGGTGTTAATACTGAGTGATAGAAAACACGTCCTTAACTCACTTGATCCTGGGCGTTTTGAGATTTTGCAAGAGTTAAATCAAGGGCATTTTGGAAGTATTTCAAAAATTCATAAACAATCTCATCTTTTGGAATACATCATTTTCAATACAAGAACAGTAAACAGGCCAAAGGAGAAAGTGGTATCTTTTATAAGTTGTTTTTAAATGATTTTCTGAAAATGTCATGTAAATCCATTTTCCTGGAAATTTCGATCTGGATCTATCAGGCGGTTCATACTCTGGATCTTGGTCATCACTGAGCTCAAATCCATAGTCTCAATCACTTAAATCCTCAAAAAATTTCAAAGATATTAGTGCTTGATCTGCTACGCTTGGACGACATGTTTACCAAGAAATCACAAGAGTGAAGTGATTAGGGTGACCTCCCTTACCTTGCTATAACCACAAAAGTTTTCACCCCAGCTCAACGAAACTCGAAATGAAACAAAAGATTTGGCTTAGCAGTGGTAAGCTCCAGTTCTCGTATACTCAGCAGGATGTGAATAGGCAGAAAAAATATTTAAAGTCTATCGTATAACCCATAGGGGGTCTGGGATCTGGAAATTACGACATTCGGCCCATCGCGTGCATGCTACGGGATCTGGATCAAGTGAGTTAAACTACATCTAAATTTCAGACTGGATGGTGTTGAGAGTTCCCATCCACACAAATAGAGAGTTAGCGTAGAGAATGAGTTAAGTTGCACCGTGGGTTTGGGCATGTTTCTCCCAACTTTGGTTTTGAATTGTATTTATAAAGGGTCATTTGTACAGCCCTATCTATCACTTCCGACTGACAGCTCTTCACTTACAAACTTTACATTAAAATTCACTTTCAATAAAATATCAGAATCTTGTCCTTAAATGCATTATTATTAGTTAATGCCAGATGAAATGCTTGAAGTAATCTGGAATTAATGTTGGTGGAGAAATTATGAAATTATTCTTGAAACCACTGTAAGCAGTTGTAGTGTTGTTGGTACTCAGTGCTGAGTGCTCAAATCTGGAAACTGACATTAGTGACATCTCCTCGTTCTGGGTAGCCAGTGTGTTGAAGGTTTTATATTTTTATGAAGCCATGCTATTGTTACTTCCATCCATTTATCACTGCAAATGTCCTGTTTTATGAATGCTGTTTACTTTATCCGCAGGAAGAGGAAACCAAAGGAAAAAGCAGCGAAATGACTTACAGAGAAATGCGTTTCCGCCACTTTGCATCTGTTGAGTTCAATGGGAACTTATACATGACACCTCAGGACTTCCTTGAATCAGTTACAGAGGAATCACCAAGAGGTAACAAGCATGATATAATAAATGTGTTATCAAAGCTCAAAAAGTCAAAATATGTGATACCGGTATTCAGCATTTAGCAGTTTCACAATCCAAGTACTTGGGGATAATATAGCACATTTTGTTTTCATTGTAAGTTGCCATTATAATACAATACATTTGATGGTCTTGGTTACTGGAAATTTGCTGAACCCCAAAATTTTGTAGTTTTCTTTTGTTGTTTTTGTTTTGATAGAAACAGAAGAGGCTCTCCTCTGATATCATGTGTGAAAATACCTAACTACAGAACCCAACAGACAGACAAAAAGATATGCTCTGATCAAACCTTCTATCTCAATTCACTTTTTAATGAAGTTTTTCCATCTTTACCTGTAAATAAGCAACATAAAGTTGATATCTCTGGACCTACAGGATTTGTGCTGGCCCTTGACCATCAATATATTTTTGTATTTGTATCGAATTTTGAAGGCCTGAAAAAATAAAACAGAGCAGTTTTTCTCTTGTGTGTGTTTTAATTTACTGTGAATATTTTTTTTGTTCATTTGCTAATTATTACTCACAGTAAGGTGAAAGAAACTAAAAAAAAAGAAATCAATAAAACAGACATGTAATTGGGATATGGTACAGGAAAGCATTCAATTTTTATGCTAATGTAATATAAAAAAAATTCAAATTGTCGGCCATTGTTTCAAAATAAATGTTTGGATCAGAAATTGCCCCCCCCCCCCCCCCCATTGAATTTACATGTAATTTGGAGCACTTCTTCCATCTTCTTTGTGTGATGTTTGTGTAACTGCTGCACCATGACTAATCACACAAAGTGACAGACACCACACACTAATCATTGTCTTTCTTCCCATGGCAAAAGTACTTTCTTTTTATCTATACAAAAAAAATGTAAGAAAACCCCTTTGTTCCCTATGGACTCAAAAACTACTGGACGTATTGAACTGAAATTTGGCACACACAATTGTACGATACTGACCAGTGTTCCTATGTACATAGGCATAAAAAAGCTTATGGGATTCGTGAGTTATTCCAATAATGCGATAAGAATGGAACAGTAAATTTGCGAGAGCGTTTGATCCGAATTGTACGTTCGTTAACCTATGACCTCTTTCTTTGTTTTTCGCTTTTCCACTTCCGGCCCCGGAATTCGATTCATAATCACAGTAGTGTCTGTGAGAGCTAGATCTAGCATGCACTGATGCAGCATGCCCCCTAAAAAAACGTACTATCGGTAGGCATACAAGTCTCAAATCGCTGTAGTTTTTTTTATTGGAAATTTATTGTTTCGCCATCATTCAGATCTATTTCGAGTCATGGTTCGCCATTTTAAGGTTTCGTTATCATTACCTGCGATGTGTTCACTATCAAACACACTAACCCGTGCGCAAATCATGCAGTTGTACGGGATGCGCAGGGTGTCAACTCACAAAGGCAGAGCAGTAAGACTTATTTAAAAAACAAACAAACAAAAATAAAATAAACAAATAGGAACAGGCCAGATGAAGCAGGTCCATAATAACCACCCAGAACTGAAACCAATATATTCAAACCGATTTATCCCCGGCAGGCGACCTCAGCTGGTTTCTTAAAATTTTGATGAGAAGAAGCCATGGACTAAATATGGTAAGAAAGGTTTACCTCCTATGGTCAGGGAAGAATTTGTCACCCTTGGTTTATGTTACAGACTTACTTACTGGAATCAAACAATAAGATGAGACAGCTAGCGTGCACATATTTCGCACTGCCACCTAGCGGTGAATGCATGGAAGTCATAAAGAGTGCAGTATTTTACAAAGCCAAACTGGGAAAATATTGAATTTTGTTCACTGTTTAGCTATGGCTGCAGGCCTTGATTGACGTCACTTATTTTGTAATTTTAATTTCAATCGCAGTGGGAAAACTGGCTATTTTTGTTTTGTTTTTTTAGTTCAGTAGCACTGCAACAAAACAGCATCATTAATTTAGCAAAATCAAGCATTCTTTTCATGTTGTGGGGCATGGGCCCCGCCCCCGACCAGTATGCAAACTGTATGCACGATTTTTTAGAGGTGCGAAGAAGAGAGTGTCTCATTTTATCATTTCTCGTATTTTTTGCTGGAATTGAGGCCACAAAAGGTTTTCATTGTATAATTTCACATGGTTGTGAGTGGATTACAATATTGCCTCGAATTGTAGGTGATTTTTTCTAGACCAGGCCTTATAAAATAACAAATACAATGTAATTGCAGAGGTGTTTGATGGAATGGTTAAAAAAATTTGAAAGAAAATATCATTGAAATCTATTTTGCTTGAAAGATTTAAGATTGCACCTGATATTTTCTGTGTAGGTTTTAGGTGGGAGTTCTTCTCTTTGCACGAGACAACGCCACTGGCATGATTATGTCAGTACACATCTTCTGGAAAACTACACTCTAATAGTATGGAGATCTTAGGTGTGAATGTTACATTTTACTAATAAAGCTATTGTTGTGGAAACGCTGATGTGATTGGCAGGCAGGTTTTTATCATTGTCAGTGTTCATTCTCATCTCTCTGTCCACCTTCTTTGTTTCTCGAGGGCCTCCGCCCAAAGCTGTTGGCCCTCAATCTTCACCGTCAACTCCTTCTTCCAGATCTTATAAAAGGATTATAATAATGTCAGCCGTAACAGCGTTTAATCACCATGGTAGATGAGATGTGTTTGTTTGTTCGTATATGTCGATTCACTGACAGAATAGTGTAGAATAAAGCGTAAATCAAACCAAAACACTCGTTTTCCAAGTTAGCAACAAACTACAGGCGCACACGGACGGTTCGGTACTTTTAGTAAAAAATGACAGAATCCATCGCCGTACCTGCTCGGCTCAGCCAATTCTCCCAGTCAGCTCTGTGTGGCAGTGATCCAGGAGTTTGCCAGTACAGTAGTAAATCTTATAGTGTGATGTTCACACAGGTAGCACCGCCACCCATTTTCTGCACCCTTTGCGGCAAGGGTTCACACGAGAAGTGAAAGGGAGACACTGGAGCGAACCTCTTTATTTATGGCTTCGATATCTTGTAGAGGCAGACACCTTGATTTGCCCATTGACATTTCTGAGGGCCAATGACTTTATATTCAAATGGTGTCTGCTCTCTAGAGCTTCCCTTTATCGGCATTGAATGTGTTACAGGATAGGACCTGCTGTCGAAACTTCGGAACTATTCATTTGCAGCGCGACACTAGACAGGAATATGAAACAGAGAGAGAGTGAGATAGAGAACACAACCCAGTTACCGTGTGTCTCAATAGTGTCGTCTTGAGGTCAGAGCGGCAGGTTAACCGCCCATGTCCACATCTTCACCTTCACTTCACTTATGAAGAAATTGGTTACAGAAAGCCAAAGAACCCCATGCCTTAACTTTCTATATTAAAAAAGCGAAAGTTCCATGTAATGTCAAAATGTAGTAAAACGAAACGCGATGCCTTCTCTGCATCCCAGTCGCGTACCTTCAAAATACATGTGAAAAAGAAAATTGTACCACACACCCAGAGCAGTGGGACACAGTGGTCTAGAGGCAAGGTGCTCGCCTTTCATGCCGAATGTACCGGGTTCGAATCCCGGTCGGTGGCAGGCATGTTGGAATTTTGAGATTTTTCTCATATTTTCCTGTGCATATGGTTCTTGCTATGGTAGGTAGTATCGAGCACCTAGTCATCTCGGATAAGGACGAAAAACTCGGAGGGCCCATGTGACGTTGCGCACGTTAAAGATACCTTGGCAGTTGGAAATCGAAAAGAGCAGGCTGAAGAGGCCGCTGCCCAGGCAAAATTCTAAAAAACTAATCCCCACCAAAACAAGAAAAATAAAAGCAAGAAAAATGAGGTGGCAGCGAACCTCCAAAGATAAAGACCTAAAACACACTGAGAGCGATAAATTAGAAAGCCCCACACTTTTGACAGTCTGGGTGAAGGCGAAGGAGCAGGGATGGAAGAGCAATGATTGCCACCATAACTTATCTCAAGCACTGTTGATCGTAGGTTGCTGAGATCGAATCTGGTTGCCCACGCCGCACTATTGGTTTGCGCAGTAGCTTTCTGTGGAGTACTTCATACATTTTTGTTTACTATCCTTATGATAAGTAGTCAATGAATGTCTTAAAATTCTTAACTTGCCGTTCTCCCGAACTCTTTATCCTTCGGTCTTTGTTCTGTCTTCCTTGACATACCAGGTTATCTCACCTGGTCACATATTTTTTTTCTTTCTTAAAGACAAATGGCCGTTGCGAACGATGTGTATGAAGTCTGGTGTTATAAGTACCTAATAATGGACCCCAAGCGTTTTGCGCTAGGGGCGCCCACGTATACGTACTATCCCTTGCCCTGTCCGTATCCTCAACCCTGAATCTTACTGAATCCCTAACCCCCGCCTCCAACCCTTCCAACCAAAGAAAAAAAAAAAAAAAACAGGAGGAAAACAAAAAGAAAATCTGAAAGAGTAATTAATCATAATTAATCAAGGCTGTGGTTAGGAGCATTTCGGGAGGAGCTCTCTAGCTTTGGAGTCACACAATCCTTTATAATACCTAGAGCAAACAAATTTGGGGGACGTACCTTCTTGTAACAGCATCGATGTATGCATAATAATTATGTGGTGCGGGCAAGCAGCACTTTTCTGGCAGCTGCGACCCGCTGAAAAAATTAAGATGACATAGAGAAGACGCAGTGACCACTGCCATAGTCTTTAAAAAGAAAGTCTCGCCGGAAAGCGTTCTAAAGGTTGAAATGTAAGCGCCATTTTGTTTTTGTTTTGTTTTTCAAACATATATGGCCTCTTTGTCGCGAGAAATAAAGCTTCAGGTCCAGCGTGGGTTGCTTCTTCGTAGTGTATACATCTGGGGCCGTACCTGACACAGGGGCAAAGAACTATGCGTCTAGTTGCTACAGTTAGGGTAATTTTTATGGTGGGGTTTTAGAGTTAGGTGAAGCATGTTGATCAGTGCTAATTACAAGTATAAAATTTAATCAGGGATGGCTGTCAAGTTTCCGTGGTTGATCCCAATGTTCTAAAAGCAGCCAGATACACATGCAGATTTTATTCTCCAGTGCCCTACAGGTTCTACACGCAGCTATGGTCGTACATTTTTTGTGGGTTTTTATTCGGTTGTTCAGGGTTTTCATTCCTTTAATCTGCTGCAGCGGCGACAACAACAACATCGGCAACAACAACAAAAAAGTGACATCTCAGAATGAGGTGAATAGAAAACATTGGCATACTTGCTGGTCTAGAAGCTTCATGAGTGGAACAGATACACTGTAGGAAGTTACGGTAACAGTTTCGGGCATAGAATTAATAGTAACGTAAGCCCTTGAATTGGAGCATACAAGACCAACGCTGGACACCTCCAGCTCCCAAACCTTGCTTTTCACCACCCTACGCTTTCAACCTTTCCCAGATTTTATGTAGGACCAGGTTGGCGTTTTGGTGAACTGGCAGCAGTCACTATGATAGGACACTGTCCATTATCTTACAGCTTGACACTGACTTTAAAGTATTCCGTGTCCCTCGGCTATCCAACAATAGACCCTTCAGCCAGCAAATGATTCTCTGGTCCCCCATGCATAAAGGAAACGGAATGCAAGGGGTGAATGGGAGTTTCTCAGACATCAGAAGCTTCAAAAGAAACTAGAACTTGCAAAACAGGGTGCCCTGTTTCTGGCTTCCTCCATGTTGAAACAAGGTTGTCTTCACTCTGCTTTACGACATTCTCTAGACAAAAAAAAAACAACAACAATGACAACACCAAAAACCAAACTTTGTAATGACATAAAACTGTTTGCATCACGTTTGGGTTTTCCACAGCCAGAGTTTTGCAAACTTTTAAACGTGTATAGTTATGTGATTTTGTTGTCAGCGGGAAGGCGATTTCATTTTCCAGTTCATTTAATCTGTTCACCTTTTATTGTTCGCTCTCATTATGGACCCACTGGTGCAGCCACCAGGGGCGATAATCTTCTTGATCGGTTTGTCAGTTTTTCTCCTCTTTGTGGCAGTTCCCTGGAAGCATAATCATCAGCGTGAAAAAAAATGATAGAGGTATTTTGACAAAAGAGGTAAAAGGTCGTAGGCCCGCTATGTTGAACTGTATTTTATGAATTGATGAAGTGTGGTATTTTACAGTGCGACACTAAAATAGTGCAACGACTATAGTAAATGCAAACATGATTGGGTGAGTTCGAGCCCTCTCCCATATCCTTCAATTTATAGGCCTGTTATGTTGAACTGTATTTTATGACTTCGTGATGAATTATGGTATTTTACAGAGAGGCACTAAAATAGTACATGTTCAACGAATATTAGTAAATGTAAACATGACTGGGTCAGTGGGAGCGTCTCCCATATCCCTCAATTCATAGGCCTGTTATGTTGAACTGTATTTTATGAATTGATGAAGTGTGGTATTTACAGTGCGACACTAAAATAGTACAACGATTATTACTATTAGTAAATGTAAACATGATTGATGTGAGTGGAGGCCTCTCCCATATCCTTCACTTCATATTCTTTGCGACTGTGTTCGGGTTTTACGCCGATGGCGTTCATTCATTCCAATCATTTCTTTTCAGACTTGTTGGAACAACCAGAATTCTTGCTGTCAACCCTTTTTTTTCTCTTGTTTTTCTATGGCATACTCTTATCGTCAACTGTTTCGATTCATTGATATATCAGATGGTCCAGTGTATTCTACCGTAGGGCATCGCTTTACATCCAGCCAGTAACGTTGTTGCAGCCTGCCCGTTTGTCCTGTGCGCGGAAAAATAATATGCGTGCGATTGTCCAAAAGGGTCTCCCACCCAAGTCGTATTTTACGCCCATTCACCTTAGCGACCATATCCCAGCAGGTTATCCTTACTGGGGGGATTAGCCAGCCCTCTCCACGCCAAAGGTCACCCGTCGCCGCCTTATTCATTGATCGCAGTGGACAGGGTGGAGGACTTTTTGTAATAACATAACGAGGGGACACCGTTGAACCCGATGACCAGAAGCCCGATAATAATACATTTATGTTGATTTACAACATCAGTGTTAAGCTTCCCGTTCACAATAGCGTGTTTATTTTGCTCTTTGCTTCCCACAAGATGTGCTCCATAACTGTATGGTACTTGGTCCAACAATGAATGGCATTCCAAAGAATTGTCCCATCCATAACGTCGAGTTCCACTTGTCGCAAGATATTTGCCTTTGATGTGCCGTTCTTTGAAATTAAAGTTTCCAAAAAAGTAAATCTTGGACTTCATCGGTTAGGTTGTCTGGACAGGGCTGCGCCACCCAGGGTGGTTAAATTATAGCCCCAAGGGAACTTAACCGAAAATTGCCTCTTCAATTAGCTTCCCCGGGATTGGGGAGTTGGTAAAGAAGTAACAATGAAAAGAAACCACATGGATGGAGATGGGTCAAGAAAAGCAAAACTTTTTTTGGTGGGGGTGGGGGGGATCTGGCCCTTTATTCTTATTTATTGGATTATTCAGTTTGACAATGAAACAACTATTGGGGAAATAGATGAGGGGGTTACCGTACCAAATAGATAACAAACTACTTTCCATTTTAGCCTCTCGGAATTGGGGTAGAACCGACGTCAAACAGACTAACTAAATTTATATACATCACGATTGGTTTTCTTTCAGATTTTCTTTTTGTTTTCCTCCTGTTTATTGCTTGAAAGGGTAGGGGCCAGGGTTAGGGATTTGATAAGATTTAGGGTTGAGGATAAGGACACGGTTAAGGATAGTGACGTTTACGTACGCGTCCCCAGAACAAAACGCGTGGGGTGCATACATACAAGTAACAAAGCCTTAATAAAAAGAAGAATCTAGTTTTGAAAGAGAGGGCACCCGTTTTTCCAGATTTACGTTTTCTGAATTTCATTTCTTGGCAAATGGCACACTGAGCATACTTTCTAGGTACCTGACATGGATTGCACCATCTCATAATAATATGTAGGCCTACATTATGATATCCTTATTAGAGAGTTTAAGCACATGACATCCCTTTGGGTGAATTCCATATAGTATGTCAAGTATGTGACTGAATAAGGGAAACTAATAAAACCGTATCTGAAACTACTCAGGAGACTTTACACCTAATGATGAGTAATACTGGATTCCTCTTCAGGCGGCTCAGTCTGCCCCACTTTAGCTGATATGTTTGATGTGTTTCGCTCCATTCCGTCCTAATCTGAGTGTTAATTCTCTTTGCCGCTCCGTCATACAGGGTTTATTTGATTTGTCTGTAATGAAAAGATAACTACCATTACTAAATTGCAGTGCCGATTCCCGTGAGCAAAGTAAAGCTTTTACTGTGTAATAATTCCTAGTCTCGAACCTCTCATTGGCGTAATTAGATGTCTTTATATTTGTGAAGCCTTACGGATCGACGATGTTAAAAGCAGATATCCCTTGTTGATCCCCAGTTAGCCGAAACGTTTTTAGTGTTGAGATAATTTATGAAGATCAAGTCCACCTATCGAACTGTCATAATCCAGTGTATACGCACACAATCTCAGGCATGTTCACGTTAAATTCTGAACGAAGAAAGGCCCATGTATATGGCTTCTACTGGATATAGAACAGTCCTCCTCGTGTACAAATTGTTTTCTGGCTTAGCATGGAGCTTCTTAGCGCCAGTGCAACATGAACAAGAATGATAGGTAACGGTCCATACATCTCAAATATTTGATTAGACTTAGTTGTAGTGAGAGGAGGGGGCGGACGGAATTCGTTCTGTCGTTAAACCCATTAGGAGATACGCCGTTGAACATTCTCCTCGGATAAATACTACAAACATGCAACCCCTTCGCCGCCCGGTTCACATTGATTTTGCCCTTGTTGACTTTTCTCACATTTCCACGCTGTTTACCCCATGACGTTGTCTGGCTTTAGAGTCCGGCGTTGATTCCGTCGGCAAATAATCGCATTCTGTGAGGTCCTTTGCTTTATCTGTCTTTGTCTGCCAGCAATGGAAAGAATTCTCCACACCAACTTGCCACCTTGGCCGCTGGCGACAGTCTATTAGCAATAAATCGATTTCAGTGTGACTTAGACAGACAGTTAGTCATTATGCCTCTATTCATGTGTTAATAAAGAGCGCAGTATTTTCAAAAATTGCAGTAACCAGAAAGTTCCTTTTGTTGCAGGTATTAATAAAGAGCGCAGTATTTTCAGAAATTGCAATAACCAGAAAGTTCCTTTTGTTGCTCTGTTCTTGCAGATGGTTAAGCTTTGGCACGATAGTTCCAGTAAAAGATAAATTATGTAAATAATTCCTTGCTTCTGAAGCTCTCGAGAAGGGGTAGAAACTATATGGAGTAGTTGGTTTTTGTTTTAGTCTATCGAGGTTTGGAGTAGTGGGCTATCTTTGACAGCCACTTGTTCTAGCTAGCCCTTCTTCAGCCACCAGGGACATTGGCGTTAGCCTCATTGCAGATGAATTATGATTATTAGGTCCTGTTTGTCTTAAAACAACTTTATTCAAGTCTAAAGATGAGACAAGTGACAGTATCCATTAATGAGGTTTTGCATTGTAGTTTGGCACGGTTGTGATTGTTCACCAACAGCAGCCGAATGAAATTGAAAAAAACAGTTTCATGAAAACCAATAAGCACTGTAACGGTAACAGTAAGAAGACACAGCATGTTTGTCATGGACAAAACAACAACAACAACAACAAAACACCTGTCAGACTAAACCGCGCAATTAATTGAGTAAACCAATCATATTATTTTTAAAAAAGTGTGGTGGGAGTAATTAATTGTGGTGCAATTATGCCCCCACCCTTTTTTGTTGTTTGTTTTTGCTGGACGCTACAGCCTAAATAACAGTTTCAAAAATTAAAATAATTTTTTTCTTAAGTATCAACTAATCTAGCCCAGTCGCCTTTGTATCGACGGATAGTGTTGATTCAAGTTTCTTTCAGGTACTTTTATATAAAAAGTTGTGACAATGTAACATACCATGATCTTTGTTTTGGCTCCTGTAGTAAGCCCGCAGCACCGGAAATGACATTAAAACGCATTCAATTCCGTGCGCCCAATTTCCCGACCAGAAATGAGTTCATAGTGCTCTGTTGCACATGAAATATATACAGAATGACCATGGAATATGGGAAGCTTTCCAGACCGAAAGGAGAGAGATGGAACGGTGGGTTCACAGGTTTATCCAGGATAATGCTGGGTACCATATCCAGTTTGTCAAAAAAAAAACCAACAAAGTCTCTCGCTCAACAGCTGCCGAACACAAATCCAAAACGATTCTGATGTATGACTTCCTAATAGTAAAGAAGTAATTGTAAATCTTAATTTGTGTCGTCCTTAGCTCTGGGGACTGATTTATCACATCAAGCATTGTCTGGACGCGTGCAAATTTACGCCCTTTTGAATTTCAGTCTGACTGATTAGGACCCTGGCTTCGTTTTCTACTTCCTTCTATCACCGTCCCTATATTTATGATGGCAGGCTGGAATTTGGAAGCAGTTATTATGGTCCTATTGTTACTACTGGCAGTCACACATGTGGTGTGGAAATATCGTAAGGTTACTCCACAAAGTGAGGGAGGGAACACTTGATCACTGCTTGAGCGAAGGACGTCGGCTGCCACTGGGCTGTAGACAAACTCATAGTAATCTTCATTTGTTGCCGTCACAAAACGAGTCATTCTTGTCCCACATAAATACAGAACGGTTTGCTTGGCTTACCTTGATTCTCAAAAAAATTCTGATCTCTTAGTTATATATACATATTTTTATGTCTGCCTTTGCTATGATAGTGGACTTCAGTTATTTTATTTCTGAACTTCCACGCATTAGTCCACTATAAATTATCATGAATAGCTTCTACGATCTTCTTGTAAATCATTATTCTTGTGAAATGCATGCTGTGACCCTAGGGATAGTTCAGCTCATGTCAGCAGAAACAGTTGTTGGGAGCTGACAACATTTTCTACACAAAATATGTCAAAATGTCAAATTAAAATGCTGACAAAAGTAGGCGTGACGAGGAGAGTCAAAGCGAGGATTCCGCATTTGGAAGTACATCAGCGAATATAGATGTATAGAGAGATCTCACTTCCGCCAAATCGCGAAACTAGGTCGCTGCGGTAAACAAGAAATTGAAGAATTGAAAGAGACCACCTTCACCAAAGACTGTGTGCATATTTGTTTACTGTGGTTCGTTTATATTTTTGGGTAGATAGGACTATTTAGAGCCCTTTATAAGTTCTTAGGCCACGTGGAAATGCACAAACGGGTATTGTTTATCGCAGCGACCTACTTACCGCTCCATGCTAACAATGGTTTCGCGGAGCCTCCCGTGTCTCTCAGTGCAAATGGACCAATAATGAAACCTCTCTATACATCTATACTGTCTGAGTACATACGAAAATGCAGACAAAACGAAATGCATGTATACCCATATCGTCTTCGTTGTTTTAGTACGGGTATTTGTATTGCCTTGAAAAACAATTTCAGGCCGACCAGCCGGTCATTTTAACCGTGAAAAATTTTTTTGATGCAACAAACAACAAGGCGGCTGTGTGGGAGGCAAAATACTCTCCAAATTAGGATACTATTGTCATGTACATGTATAATTCACGTCGCATCATTCTTGTGACAGTTTTCAGATCAGACCCACTAAAGTTGCTTGTCTTTTACTAAATGCGATCGTTTCTATGTTTGTCAGAAATGGACTTGTCCAGGTTCCACATTGGGGAACTCGCTCAGGGAAACAAAAGCTGGGAAGCACCTTTTCTGGTCTTGTTTTCAGTTGTATTTCTTTCACTTGTTTTGCGGTAATACCAGATAGGAAATACATAAGAACATGCAGACAAGATTAATTCCCATATTGTCTTCATTGTTTTAGCTTGGGCTGTTGGTCCACGTTGAGAAGCGATTTCAGATAGACTACCAGGTAATAATAGAAATCTTTAAGCTGCCTAACTTCTGCCGTTTGACTGTTGCATCCATGAGTTTATTTGTTACTGTTGTTGTTGATAATTTATAAGTGCTGTGTATGCATTCTAGGCTTTCAATTTCAATCACTTTCATTTCAGCACGCATTGGCAGGGCACGACTGGCCCAGACAGATGTTGATTATATGTTACGCAATACCCCGTCCTTGTCAAAAGGCAGTGACAAATTGTTCAGGAAACTGCACGACAAAGGTAAGTGCTTAAAATAGTCAGGATTTGGTTGTTGTTTATTAAATGCACTAGAAATTGTTTTTCAGCAAAGTGATCACTTTAAACCCCCAAAATATTATTCTGGCCAGGCGGCCATGTTAATTTCACGAATCAGGCAATGGCAACAGTGCTTTAATTGAAATCAGATAAAGGATGTTCCTTGTGCTGTGTTACCAGAGACCTAAACCAGATTTGCCTCTGAAAAGACTTGAACGACAAAATCGGTGTCGGAATGGCTGTCCTGTTGGCAATGAAATAATGACTTGTGCACGAACTGCAGGAAATCTGTTCGGTCTAAGATTTTGGGGTCCAGCTTTAATAATCCCTTGATATTTATGGCCAGCTGAGGGATGGGATGATGGGCTGAGTGTTGTTGCCTTTTTTTTTTTTCCCCTGACGTGAATCAGTCCAAACTTTCCCGTATCTTTGGTAGCGTGGTGTAAAAACACTACCACTTCTACTCATAGTAACGGTGCGCTTTCATTTTCATGTACTGACAACTAGCACAATGTGACAGAAAGTGGCCCGATATTTTGGGGAAAATGCACCCAAATCCACGGGAATTGCGTCAAATCGAACGTTTGCCAAATATTGTCTTCTTGCAGATGCCGTGGGCCATGCTGCTCTGCGGCTTTTCATTCCACATGTAATGCTTCCGCATTAGAATGAGATCAAATGGTTTACGCTAGCATGAAGGTCAGACAAACAAACAGATAAGCTGACCGATTCCGTATTGACCCTCCTCATCTCGTAATCGGTTTCCTTGCTAAGTTTTGTGTTTTTGGGTCAAGCAGTTTTTGTCCGTGCAAAGGACAGACAACCAGGCAGACACGGACAAGCCAGCTCTATGTGTATATCAGTAAGACAGGGTGAACTGACCCATGTTATCCGCTTTCTTCCCTCTCATACTGTAGCGTGAGAGACAAACAGTGAAGAGGGGCTGTAGTTATGAACTGAAATTCAATGAAGGAAACAAGACTAACTCTGTCCAATCTCTTTCACTTACAAATTAAAGGGCAGTGACACGGGGGGTGTGCAGATACACGCTGAAATATAATAGCTTGGATAGAGGCAGACCGGTCAAAGGATATGAGAGGACACAGACCCGACTATAGTGTTTGAGGACCATTTAGAGCGACAATATCACCAGAGGTGCCAGTGGTCAACGGTGTGGATGGACGCCGTGCTGGCTACACAATGCAGGCGTCCTGCGCAAATAAATCAAGAGACTCACGCACTTCAAAGGCCGTGCCACCACTGGAGAAAGAAAATGAACAAAGATCAAGGACGATCTGATTCGGTGGTGATAAGGGCTAAATAACTGTCAAAGGCATTCATACCACTCTCCTCCTCTTTCCCTCACTTCTTGCCATCCCCTTTACACATACATTCTCTCCCTGTTCCCTCTCTCCCTCCTCCTCCTGCCCCCATAGTTTCTTTCTGTCAAACTAGAAATATGAGAACAATTAGAAGGTGGAAAAATGGAGAGGTTTGGTTATTGTGAATCTTGTTTGCCCTATCAAACGAGCGAGGAGATAAAAATCTCATGCACTGGTCATACCCGTCCAGGAAGGTGGCTCAAAAACTCCAGAGGAGTGGACAAAGAACGCAGCACGCGACCTCACACGCGACCCCACGCGCCCGGAGGAAAGCAGGTTCCCATTAAAAGGAGGGCTGGAATACTGGAGGAAAAAATAATGATGAAAAGTGAAATTACCTGGGCATGCCACAGATATATACAGATAGAGTTCATGCAGAGCCAGAATGAGTATAAATTACCCACATTTCTCCGAAACCGCCAAAAATCATTCCTCGTCCATTTCATTGATGTCGTTGAAAATTTTATATTGATCTTGTTTCCTGATAGTAGCATTCTCTCTACTTTGTTAGTCACTGTGAGAGAACGTCCACTTTTTATTCCTATCCTGTTCAGGTTACAGCTCGCACTAATGATAATGTATGGGGTAAGGGAAAAAAATCAAATCGCCCTAATGATCGTTTACAGATTCATTGAGATAAAAGCTGTAGAAGGTGAGTCATGGTTTATAATTGGTGCAATTTTTGTGCCCAATGCTTTATAGTCGAAGATGCAGAATTTTCAGTATTGAAATATAAAGACTCGGGGAGTAGAGGTCAGTGGCTTCTTGACTTTTCCAGGCTGTTTGATAATGGTACTGCTGATCGTCCACAAACGATGGGAGTGGTGGAATTACGAACAACGGACGCGTTAGCTTAAATCAAGGTGACACTGTTTTTGAAACAGAATTCACAGCGTGACTTTGATGGCATATCTTCTGTGTCTTAAATAAATTGTTTATCTGCCCTTCATTTGTACACTTAAACAATGACATACTCATTAGTTTAAGAAAACGCAGTACGGCACACAAGGAAGCTGTATTCCCCGCTCACTGAATTAACAAATCGTGAACAGCACAACCGCCCGGAATGTTCAGTATTCGTCCTGGCAGTGAGTGTATTTTAATTTAGAAACTGGGGCCGAAACGGAGGCATACTATTGTCGCACTGCAGCCTTAGCCCATAGTTTGAATGGTAGGTCAATTAGTTGATCGTTTTCCCCCCTCCCGTTTTGGTTTGTTGCTCTAATTTTCGATTATTAAATTGATCTTTGAGTGAATGAGTAGATACTCAGAACTGAGGCGTCATTCTGAATAGCCAGTGTGCCTCAGTCTCTATGCGTGGTCGGGGAAAGAAAGAAGGAAAAAAAAAAGGACAACAACAACAGAAATTTACTTTTTTGGAATTTGACTGAGAGCAGTCGAGTACTGAAGTTCATCCCTGCTACTAAATAGTAACGTCACAATTAGTAACCTTTGAAATTTGTACTCAGCTGTACAAAAAATTAGTGCATTTCACCCTGTATATGTTTTGAGGATATTGTGGGAGCTATACTAATGTTACCTGACGTTTCTTTTAGGCTTACCTTGCACTACCAATAAACAGGAAAAGTCTGTTTGTAACAAGATTATCTGCAGCAGGAAAGAAATACAGGCCACCACAGTATCAAGTCATTATTGTGGCATAATTCATATCCATTATAAGAAGAAAGCCCGTCTCTCTCTCTCCCTCTTCCTCCTGCCATCCCTCCCACACAGACACATTTTTTTTCTTAAAGCAAACTTGAGACGGCTCCATGTTGTCTGAAAGTGTCTTTGTTATTCCAAACCGGAGAAAGAGCGGCCCATAGAAGAATTCTGAAACACAAATTATGAGGAACGTGCCACCTTGTGCTTGAGCACCTGATCCTGGTATTGTTAATAGCTTGTGTGCCGTGGGTGTTCAGAAACTTCGGAGACCTGATGATACAAATCATTTTAAACTCTCAGAAGGGTTGATTGGATTCGTCATTTGTAGTCCCACCTGAAAATTGTCTTTGAGTGTGCCATTTTGTTGCTCTTCATAATCTTCATCAAGCCTGGTCGATAAGGTAAAATTATGGACTGGCCGTTGCCACTTCGGCTTCACTTTGATAAACACTATCGGCGAAATTCAGTTTCGCTCTCCCAAGGTAGAAAAAGATGTAAAGTTCAGTTCATACTCGGCATCAGCTCGAAAACTTTAATCAAAATAGTATGTGAAAGAACGCTGTATTCACCCTCAGCGGTCATTTGCAATCTGTCAGTATGTCAGGGGTATTTCGCGGCATGATCCACACATGCGTTAATCTCTTTCTTGCAGCCCCCCCCCCCCCCAAAGATATTTTGCACGTCAGATGTGGCATCGCTCGAGCTCCTCGGTCAAGACGTTTTCATGTCTTTCAAGGAGTTTCATGTTTTGGGGGGGGGGGGGGGGTCATGGCGTTGGCTGTACACTAACACAAACTTTTGCCCTTCGACTAGAATTATTAGAATAATCAATTTTGGCTTTAAACTTTAAAAAAAAAAAAAAAACCTGTAGGATGCAAATCACACTGGGGCGACGAACAATTGGAATGGGTCACACATTCCATCGGCGTGAATTAGATGGAATTTTAGAAAAGCTGTAAAAGGGTTAGGTGTTTGGGTATATTGGGGTTGGGGGGGGGGGGGGTTCCTCTTTGTTGAGACCATTATGGAAGGACTGGTGCTTGAAATTGCTGGATTATAGGAATTAATGGCGGATTCATCCTGGCAAAACAAGGAATGTTACGCTACATCTGTGGATTCCCGTTAGGGATTATTTTCGTTGGTGTTGACTGAACATCATGGTCAGCAGTGCCTCTCTCTATGATTTCAGTGACATGTGTCCGTGCTGTAAGTTCATGGGTATGCTGAATATTGGCACATTATTTTGTTAATTTGGGGGCATTCTGACCGTGAGTTAGTTCTTCTTCTGAGTTCACATGGACAAATTGCGGGAGTCAACATGACACAGTGCGGGAGATCAGATCTACTGTTTACCCAGATAGTCGTGTGAAGGGAGTAAGTGACAAAAGCAGGAGACGAACACAAGGGACGAAATGTATACCATATCCAGATAATGGTCAGTAAGCAAAACTTAACACCAAATCCGACAAAGCACCCTGACAGACCCAATCTAAACAACGGGTTAGTGTGGTCATGATGGGCGCCGCACCTTTACAGCCCCGCGGGCTACTTGAAGATTGCTGTTTGTCGTTGTTGCCATTTGATCGACCCCCCTGCGCTTTTGATCTCATCAGGGGTCCTTCGGCTTCATTATGTCTGTCCTCTGTCAATGGTCAAGCCTGACAAATGAGTTACCCAGTATCTTTTTCTCTGGCAAGTTGAAGCAATCATGAAAATGACATTTTACCTTAGTGAATAATTCTGAGCATCAAAAAAAACAAATCTGCCAGGAATGTTGGCACATTAGAAAGCAGTGATTTAAAGGGGTTTTCTGAGATAATTGATTGAAATACCAGTGTGATTCATTCATTCACCCGTTCAGCCATTCATCCATTCAGTCATTCATTCATTCACTCATTCATTAAGAGAGGATATTCCCTGTGACAGTGAAGTGTGTACTTTTGAACTGTCGACTTTTAGCTAAGGAATGAAATGTATATTACTTATGTTGGCTTTTCACCCCGAAGCGGATGAGGGCGGACTAGCAACTTGTTACAATGCCATACCTTTCCACTATCGTAATGAAACCATGGGGCTCTTTTATTGCTTGGTTGTGTACGGAAACCGCAGTTTCTTAGCCATTAGGACTGTAAATGTTGGTGCTTTGAGAAGGATGGGGGAAAGGAGGGAATCAAATGAGAAAAAAAAAAAGAAGGGGCGGGCCGCGCAGGCAAGAGAAACGAATGCAGTTGGAACCAAATGCTGGGAGCGACAAAGAGTCTGGATGGCGGGAAGCTGTGTTTGTTGTAGTGGTCGGTATCTTCGGGCCATGACCCAGCTCATGTAATCAGTTAATCGGAGACAATCTGTTGATTTTTGGATGGGGCTCGCAGACTGCCATCTGTTCGTCTTCCAGCCAGGGCCGCAGGTCCTCTATCCCCACGGCCCGAGGTAGCCCGGTCCAAAGCTAGGAAATTAATGAAAACATAGGGTACAAGCGACTGAGGTATTTGTAAACAGGGGTGGTCGGGTTAGGGCCGGCGGAGGGCATCCGACACTCTCTATCCTTCTTTAACCCCATTTCTCGGTGTCTCGCCTGATCTAGAAAAACGTTTCATTTTGTGGCAAAATTGGTTAGCTGAGTGTGAGGTGTTTCAGGTTTTAAGTAAAGACCAGTATTTCTACTTTTTGCAATTTTAAAACGTGTTCGTATTTGGCGCGGACAAATTATGCTACTCAGTGTCTTGTCATATGAACGAGAGTAATGTCTTTCAAGCACATGCATGTCTTGCTCATTCCGGTACAGCAGTGTGGGTGAAACTTTGAAAGAAAATCGGTTTTGAATCGATACTTTAATGAAGAGAAAGAACACCAGAAAAGCGTAAAGCATGGGACTCACGGCAACAGAAGAAAACCAGAGGGAAACATGGTAGTAGTCAGTATCAGGGTCATGCAATTTTCTGTTATTCAGTACAGATTTTTTTGTGTGTGCTTTAGTTTCAGTGCCCACCCACCGAGTGGTAACGCCCAACTGACAGCCAGCAAATTATGGCCTTAGGCTTGACGTCAAGAATCAGGGTACAAAAGCTCCTTTCTATAGTTTGAAATGAAGCGTTTGCTTTGGAGGGGGCAGAAGACTAGGTAGGAGGGAGGAGGAAGGAGAAGAGTTGATTAAAAAAATAAAGCACATTCTCTATGTAAATATAGCGCATTTGTCCATTTTTTTTTTTTTTTGAAAAACAAGCATTCAGCTTCTTATTCGCTTGGGATCGATGATCCGTAAGTACGCTATACGAAGGTGTCTTCGGACTCGTGACATCACACCATCGTTTCCTACAAATCGTGCAAGATTTCGCCACTGTGTACTCATGTTTTCAGAAACAGATGACTCGTTTAATCCGTTCAGTGCCAATGCTGTACACCTGATTTCTGTAACTATAGCCAGTTTTAAATTTGACAATTGCAGCCTTTTCGTACAGCAAATATGAATCAGAATGATAATACCAATTAGTATTTAGTCCAAAGTAATCATCAGAAACGGGAAGCAGGAAAGTAACAGTGGCACAAAATTGGTCACGCTTTAAGTAGCCAGTATGGAAAGGGTTAAACACAGTAACTTGTTGAAATACTTGTACAGTTTTTTTTCTGAATGCCTGAATGGAATATGTTAGTGCAGTCGCAGCAGATTTTGTTTGTTTGTTGTGGTTGTTGTTCTTTTGTCCAAGCACCACCAGTGGCAGTTCAGTCAGTCTGCTGGGATTTGCAGCGGCATTTATCACAGTATATTGTTCACTTTGGCCTGGTATCTGGAGTTCAGGGCCTCGAAGTATGTATAATTCCTCCCTTTGTTGTGGACAGACCAAGAAGCCAGCGAAATTCAAGTTGATGGGTCGACTACTGGCTGATGAAGTATTCGGATAGTTGTAACCATTTGCCTGTTAGGATGGCTATGATGGTGGCGTTTAATTATTCTCACGACCCAGGGTTTACCTTGTGGACGCCTGTCTTGTTGCATTGCCAAGAACGATGTGGTCAGTCAGTGTTGACTACCGTGGTCTGAAAGCTTTACTGAGTCCGTCATTCTGCATTCATAAGTCATTCAAACTACGTTCATAACTCATTCAAACCACATTCATAACTCATTCAAAACCTCCACCTGTCAGGTACTGGAGTTGTTTCCTTGCCAGTTGCACTGTCATATGCACAATGGTAAACATCTCTTTGTTAACAAATTTAATCATTCAATATTCACATGCACAGAATGTACTGCTGTGAATACATGTGCACATGTACAACAGGACCACAAAGAGTGCACGTTCACAATACTCTTTCATTCACGGCTGTTGTTACTTGTACGTACGTACCCGAAGGGAAGCATATGCATGCATACCTATCCCTAACCCCGTCCTTTTCCGGCTCAACCCTAAATCTTATCCAGTCCCTAACCCTGCCCCCTACCCTTTCACCAGAAAACAGGAGGAAAACAAAAAGAAAGTGTGAAAGAATAATTAATTAAGGCTGTTATTAGGAGTATTTCTGGAGTCACTCTCCAGCTCTGGAGTCACAAAAGATTTTAAAATACGTACCCCTAGCGCCAAAATACTTGGGGTACGCACTGGTAAAAATCTTCCTCCACATAAGATCCGCTGTCCATATAAGTGTTTTATAATGAAAACAAGCTATGGGCTTTGGCAAACAATATAGAGTACATTGTAGTTACTATTAAACTGTCTTTGGCTTGAGTTTTAGGGCAGGTAGCAAAGTCTATATTGTGTGGTCTTGATCATGGAAGTCTCAGCACATGTGCGATATTGTTTTGAGGATTTGGATGGACTGTCAGCTCAGACCGCGAAATATAGTCTTGTACTTGTAGCACTTCTCAACACAGTAGAGTTTTATACGGCGGTGACATTTTTTTTCCCCGTGATATTTTCACATGATAATGTGGTTATATGTCTAAGTTTAGGTATATTGTGATATTAGCTAACGATAGTCCTCATATTCGCAGCACATTTATTTTGGTTGAGCTGAAGTCTTTTTTATTTAATATGACATAAAAAAAATGTTTGTCAATACGCATGCTATTCGGTATACTCGAACGGGTGGAACATGCCAAGCCAGACATCACACACGTTCGGGTAGTAACTGTATAATGAGCGAATGCAAGAACGGGAAACTCCTTTTGTTTCTCCATAGCGGCACCCGTTCGCAAATAAAATACTCAAGAATAGGCCTGGCCTGCCACCCGTAAAGTAAAAGACTTGAGGGAAGGAAAAATACAACAACAAAAAACGGAGTGTTAATCAGCTCCACTGTTGGTGATATGCAAGTCCAACTTTTTTGAGAAAGGGAATATATGGCCGGGGTAGCCAAACTTGCTTATTGTTAGAGCCACATGTGATAAATTTCAGAGGTTCGAGAGCCACAAGGTATGAACAAAATTTACACACACGTTTTTTTTTTTAGCTTACATACACCAGGGTTCACACAGGTCCTTAAGTCCTTAAAGTCCTTAATTTTTATAAAAGAAAAAATAAGTACTCAAAAAGTCCTTAAATTCTGAAAATGATGTCACAGTCCTTAAAAAGTCCTTAAAATTTGTGTTCAATTGAAACATTTGAGATTCAAATCTTCCAAATGCACACCGGATAATTGGTACTTTGAAAGGGTGAATTTACAATGTTTGAACTCTGGATACAGAAATATTTCGTTTCGATGAGTGTTGCACACCACTTGTAAATGTTTCTTGGTCACAGGCACACAGGTCCTTAATTTGTTTACTGTGAGTCTTTAGGAAGTCCTTTAAAAGTCCTTAGAATTAGTTTTCAAGATTTTGTATGAACCCTGGGATTACACAATTTTGTTACAAAACATGTATGTAAATTTTAAGAAGTAAGTGTATGCAACAATATTTACTTATGTATGCAGTTTTTTAAACTGTTGATTTGTATTAGTTTCAGTAATCACTAAGTACAAAATATAGACCAAATGTTTTCAAAATCTTGGCTGATGATTGCTTGAACTGTACTGAACGTTTTAAGTACGGTAATGAACTTACGTTTGAAACCAGTGGAGACTCTGTTCATACCCAGTAGATACTTGTAAAGCTTGAATGTTTTTCTTATTTACCTTTAATATTAATTGTGATGAAAAAAAAAAAAAAAACAGCTTCGCCAACATATTTCTACGAGTCGCGGTTTGACCACCCCCTGCTCTGTGTTATGTTAGTAAAGATATCAGAAATGCATATACGCAAAAATGAAAAGGCGAAACTAAGCATGGTATTGTGTTGACAGGAGATCATCAATGAACGCAAACCAACAGCAAGCAACACGCCAACGCACCTTCTTTGTGTGCCCATTTCCCCCCAGTCAGTGCAGCTGTGCATGCATGGCAGTAAATTTTACAGACCATGTTTTGCGGTGCAGGAATTGTCATAAAAGCAACGCCGTCAAAACATGTTGGTACAGCAAATCTTCGCTGGGAAGATCATGTTGCGAGAAAAATCACACGCAAAAAAGGAACTTGTCTGAACATGTTTGCCTCTTGATATTGAGCAGCAGCTGAGATACTGAAGTGAGGTCGACCACTTCCGCGTAGATCAGTGGTTCTCAGCGTGAGCGATATCGCCCCATTTGGGGGGGGGGGGGGAGAAAATGCAGAAAAGGGGCGAAAACGATGAAAGGAGGCCATTCATTTGGGTGTGGGTGGGTGGGACCATGATTGGAGGGCGATTTGCGGGCAAATACAGGGCAGCCACTGACCAGCGCGGGTAGATGGGTTTATAAACAGAACTTTCTTTTCTCTCTCTCTCTCTCTCTTCCTCCCCCCCCCCCCCTCTCTCTCTCTCTCTTCCCCCCCCCCGCCTTTTTTTTTTAAAAAAGTACATTTAATAAAGAATGCTTTGTTTTATAATCAATAATCAATACGCCTGTTGTCATTAATAAGGCTTAGAGAAACTGTCGGTCGGTCTTCTTGTGAAATGTATTTCTTGGGTGGAATACGGGTATTGAGGGGGTCGATGGTGGGAAAATTTGGTTCCCGAAGGGGCGATTGCTTGATAAAAGGTTTAGAACCACTGACGTAGATGAATAGGCCAGACAGTTTCTGGGTACCCTTTTGCCATACAATTCAGGTGTTTTAGTGATACACATAGCGTGTCCCAAAGAAAACTGCATAAATGAAATTAGCAGGACAGCCAGTGTTCCCATGTTTCAGTTGGATGCTTGATAAATGCCCTTCATTCATGTCCATACTGGCAGAAAACTTTTTGATACAGTATTCCAGTATTGTCGACTTATGTGAAAGAGAAAAAATATACACGTTGCGTACCGAGACACAATATCGAGACGGGCCATTCCTTCTTTCACTCTATGCCCACAACTTGCGCGCGTATGAATACGTACTACTCACAGAGCTCTGTGGTCCTGGTCTTTTTCGTTCAGTTATGAAAGGGTGTGGTGTGCGCCGAACTGTTGCTGTGTTGACATGGGTGGTACGCGCGCAAGTCGACGGACGGAATTTGGCGACTTGAACCGCCTCGGTGTCTTGTGTCTCGGGTGTAACCCTCTCTGGATTTTGAGGCAAAAGAAATCGGTATTGCGCAGTTCAGCAAAACAAACAAACAAACAAACGAACGCACAAATTGTTAATGCACACGACTTTTCATATTGCCATGATATAATTATATTTACTGAAAAATAACAACCACCATCATAAAAAAAAAAAAAAAAACCGGAAAAAAAAAGCCCGTTTTAACAAACTGCTCTTGTCCACAGTATCCGCTCCGCTCCGCTATTTTTATGGACAATAACGTAGAACACAACTTTGTCTCTGTATACTTGTCCACAGCATCCGTTCGGCTCCGCCTTGCTATTTTTTCAATGTCGTAAAACACACTTGGCCTATGTCTACTTGTCTACAGCATCCACTCTGCACCGCTCCTGACCGCGGTAGAGGCAAAGGGAGTATTTCATACGTCATTGTCCGTAAAAATAGCGGACCGGATGCTGCGGACAAGAGCAGTAATGTTCATTGTATTTATTATTATTTTACATTTTATTTTTATTGGTTAGCTCAATGTCTTTTGTCTTATTTCCTTTGCAGGTATAATATCCTACACTGAATACCTCTTCCTGCTTTGTGTCTTAACAAGTAAGTATTAGTAATTTGTTTTTGTGTGGAAAAGGGACCAAAACAAACAAACAAACAAAAGTGAGGTCTTGATCCATTTTCCTGTTCCGCTAGTCTTGTGAATATAAGTTTTACAGTAATATCATAGTGCTCATGCCAGTGTTGATGTAATTATTATTTTATCTGTCTAAACTATTACGGGAAAGGGATAGGGCATGGAAATGAGAATACTTTATCCTCACGATCATAACAAAATTGTCAAAGTCATGAATTGGCGTTTTCTGAAAGTCAAAGAAAACTGTTGGCTTCGAATATAGTAGTAGCTGTCGATAGGGGAGCGTAGTGTTTTACATAGAAAGCTGTAGCTGAACAGTGGACACAACTTGGTATCTTCTCTATTTGGCCTTGTCACTAGTCTACGCTCCCCTGACATTACAACAGTCTAAAAAGTGGTTTAGATGGATATGGGTTTTCGTTAAAAAACCCATACATCAACGAAGCAGAGCAATGTAACTGTTGAACGGTGCAGCGTGACTGTCTGATTAAGATGAGCATTTCATCTCAAAACGCCGCAAAAATGACTTCGGCAATTATCTTATGAGGGTGACGTTATGTATTCAGTCTTCAGCCTTATTATTTCACTGATATTCATCTTTATGCATTTTCTGCCTTAATCATATCAAACAACAAACAAACACTGCTTCATGTTGTTTGAGCCAGTTAGGCATTATTACTTGCCATGAATGGGATTAGCAGGAACTTTTCTGTTGTCCTCAGTGGTGAAATACTTATAGCAATCGCCAGTTTACGATTAGAATCCTCCAGACACCAAAGAGTTTGTATTTTTGTGAGGCAGTCTGTTGGTGATACCCATTTGTATTCGGAGGTTAAAAATTTTACACTCTTGCATGATGCTGCATTTGAAACAACCTTGCAGTCCATTTATACTAGTAAAAATTAACATTCAGTAGTTAGGAAGGGGGATCCATGATTTACTGGCAAAGAAACTGACCAGGATCGCGGCTGTCCTTGCCCTTTGATATGCGCCCTCCTTCATCACTGAATATTCCCGTCGCACTTGTTTGTATTTATTTATTTATTTTATTTTTGTGCTTAGCGATACATGTAGGCTTTTTACGTAGTCAGTAATAACAGCACAATAAGGCATGCATTCCTATTTATAAAACTTTTGTTTAAATTTCAGCTTGGCACATTATTTATGGTCAGCAAATAATTTATTATGGTCAGGATAGGGATGTTCTTTCAAACCATTTGAGGGAATCGTGTCGGTAAACAAACCAAAGTCAAATGAGATGCCCACAAAAAAGAAAAGACAGCCAAAGGAATAAGTACTGCGTCATATATACAAACATGTGACGTTCAGTTTAAATGTCGTCATACCCGCCATGTTTGATATGTGTGTAATGGAATTGTGTATTAAAGAAGGAAACAGGTGGGGACAAGAGAGGGGAGGGAGATGACTTATCACACCACGTCCCCTTAGAATAACAAGGTTCTATCTCCACTTTTTGGCTGAACAGAATTACACACTACTTCTAGTTCTACAGGCGTTCTCCATTGTGTGTCAAAGTATCAAGCCGATTCGGTGTGTAATTTGTAAGGATTACTAAAACGAAAACAAGTCGTACCTCTATTATTATGAGCTCTTGTAACTTCAATCATCGATTTCTCAAAAGTTGGTGGAAGGCAGTTACAACCCTGTCATTTTAAGGGGACGACTTGTGTATAAAGTGTATGTTGATGTGGAAAGTTTCAAAATCACACCAAATTCGAACATGTTTTACACTTATGAAACACTTCTGGGTGGTGTAAAACCTGTTACACTTCCAGTCTCCAGTGTATTGCCACGGAAGGCAAAACAGAACTGTTTAGTAAAGGTTGTACGTTTCAAATGGACAACTTGGTACAATGTGATGATTTTCATTGGCATTATCCACCTACAACTTTTCTTTTTCATCACTTGTTAAAGTTTATGGTCTGGAATTTTCAGTGAGCTCCACCCAGGGTCCAATTAAAGATGTCCCCAAAAATGGTGGGTAGATCTGATGTGGCTGATGGTTTGCATAACAGTAACATGAAGTTGCTTCATAATAAGAATGGCTTTGATTTGAAATTATGTTTTGGTAACCATTAACTTTGTATTTGCGAATTATCACATTTTGCCCCCAGGCTTTTTTTTTCTTTTTTAAAATTTCTCTTCCACTAAAGCCTGACTTATGACTTGTATATTACCATGGCATACCATTACGCTTGCATTTCGTAAGGTTGGAGTGGGCTTGGAAGCAAATCTAATAAGTTTGTAACATGAATATGAGTTTCTTGAGAGTGTTTTCATGTTTTTCAGCTCACATAAATCACCAAATTTTTGCACAGAAGACTAAACACTGGGTGTTTGTACTGCCAAATTAGCAAAAACTGCACAAAACGATCTCCTAACTCTGAGTGAACCAACAACTGATATTCACACGTTTTTGCAGGTTGTATTGAGGAAAGGGTAAATATATTGAAGGGCACTAAAGGAGTAATTCATCGGGAATTGCCGTATGAGTGTTTGTATTACTGCACTTGAAGTGGCCCTCTAACCCAATTCTCTCACTGCTAGATTTACAGTGGTGCATGATTTAACGTATAATAAAAAATTTTGGACAGTTTCATGCTCGTTTTTTTTTTTTTTTTAATTAACACTGCGTTGGGCTGTTCTCAGATTTTGCTGTCACAAAGTTCTTGCGTTTGACCACCCTTTTCCCCTCTCCACGACCTCTTCTATTATAATAAAACAATTCAGGGACGAGGAATAAAATACAGTGATATACCACAGGCATATTATTCTGTTCCCAAGTCGCTGCTGTTAAGTACTCGGCTGAATGTTGTTTTGACTTTTCATTATAGGTTATAAATTTTAAGTATCGCTACATTGTACTTCAGGAGTGTTCTTTGAGGCTTACTTGAGGTCAATATTAACTATTTCAGTGGGAGTTATCTGGGACAAAACATGAGACCCAAAATCTGTAGGATACATACTAACTTTATATTATACTTTGGTTTTATCCGCTTATGCATGTATAATATACGCTGACGTGTGATACTCGTGGAAGTGTTGAAGGTTAAGGAAGCGGGGGCTCATTAGTACTTTATAAATGAAGTGGAATTGCTGCTAGCACTGCCCACTATTTCATTGCCTGCAAAACAGCCACAAACAGACCATAGCAAAACAGTTCAAATACTTTTTGTCCAGAATGGCTATTGCGTTGAAAATTTGATCTTTTGGTAGACATGAAATGTGTGCATGCCTGCGCCTTGCATGCCGTTTTTGATATTATTTTATGCTGCCGTGGAACTGCCTTCGTCATTTCTTAATCTTTCCCCGATTCTCCCTCTTTCCCTCTGTTCTCCCGCCATTCTCCCTCTTCTGTTCCCCACTGTAGATTGTGAATCGAATTCTGAAAGATGATCTCCGTTTTTCAATAAATGGCAGCCAAAATTGCAATCTGACAAGGTTTGACGTTCTATTAGCGAATGACATGTTGGTTTATTAAGCCAGTATAGAAAATGTGTATGTGTTTTAAGTAATGCGTATATATGTTTATGTACGGAAAATGAGAAGAAGGAGGGGTGAGAAGATAGAAAAGAGATATGTCACAACTAGGCATCAGTTTAGGCACATGCGTTTATGCGTCGGTGTGGGTGTATGCGCCTGCAACGCTCACTGTGTCAATCCGATGCAGCTAATTAAGTGTGGAGTCAAAATTGGGCAAAAAGAAAAGGTTGTATGTTGCGAAGCCCCGCGTGAGAAATAAAATCCAAACAGTACAAAGCAAACTAAAGAGAAGACAGAAAATGCATAAATTTTCGGCTTTCGCCTTTGTCAAGTGAAAAAAAAACAAAAAAACGAACAATAAAAGACTTCAACAGGAACGAAGTGAAACAGTTTACTTTGCTGCGAGTTCTTGCTTCTTTAGCAGCACCAAAGCACGTCCGTCCGCCAAAAGCATGGAAGCAGGAAGTGACGCAATTGGTTAGTAACCAAGATGAAGGCGCCATATAGTGCCTCACAGCACAAGACAGGGATGGTGCGCAATGTCAGGAGTCGCAGTAAATGAAAAGAAAAAGAAAAAGAGATTAAAAAAATAAAAATAAATAAATAAATAAATAAACAAATAGATAAATAGATGAAAGAAAATAATAATAATAAAGAAAATTATATATAATATATATATATTGATATTAGCAACAGTGGAATTATCGAAGGCAATGTTGGACATTGATGCCATGGGGAGTGATAGTGCCGAGCTGGAAAATTAATCGTTGTTCGGTTTCAAAGCGTACATCAGCGCCTGCATGACAAGACTTGAGCCCCAGAATTTGAATGTCGTTGGATGGCTCATGGTCTGGTCGATTAAAATGGACAGAAACAGGCTTTCCATTTCGATTTTCAATGTCACGGAGGTGCTCCCGAAACCGAGTGTGAAGCTGACGTCCCGTTTCACCAATGTACAACATATGACACCTGGCACAGCGGATAGCATACACCAGATTGCGACTATGGCAAGTGAAGCCTTCCTTAATGCTGAACGTCGACAAAGGGCACTCGATGGAAGACGATTGAAGGACATGTGTGCACGTTTTGCAACGAGAATTGCCACACGGTTTAGTACCGCAACGGTCAGTGTGAATGAGCCTGCTCCGGACCAAAATGTCTTTTAAGTTTTTGGATCGTCTATATACCAGCAGAGGAGGTGTTGCATCAAGCATGTCATTGAGGCTCTGGTCAGCCCTCAAGATAGAGAGATTTCTAAGGAGGACTTGCTTAATAGGAAAAGATTGGGGGTGATAAGTGAAAACTAGTTTGATACGATTATCTTCCCTCCTTTGTCTGGGAGTGAGGGCATCCAGCCTACTGATATTACGGGCCCTCGACCAGGCTTTATCCAGAACATGTTCTGGATAACCTCTAAGACGAAAAAATTCGAACATCCTCTTGCCTTCAGTGGCAAAGTCTGCATCCGATTGGCAAAGACGACGCAAACGGAGCAATTGCGAAAAGGGAATGGCATCCTTGCAAGAACGCGGGTGAGAAGAACCATAATGTAAGTACGTATGGCTGTCCGTGTCCTTATAATGCACAGATGTGGACAGTCCCGTGGGTGTCAATGAGACCTTGATGTCCAAAAAGTCGATGGAATCGGTAGAAATATGGGAGGTGTATTTGATGGATGGATGAAAGTCATTGACAAAGGACAAGTAAGCCTCTAATTCAGATTGGGACATAGAGGTCACTCCAAAACCATCGTCAATGTATCTCATATACACCTCTGGTTGACGGCCAGTGTAATCACTCTTGATAAGAGATTCCAGGTACCCCATAAACAGGCAAGCATAGCTAGGGCCCATCTTAGTACCCATGGCGACACCACTGATTTGATCAAAGAATTCCCCATTAAACTCAAAAGAGTTAAGGGTAAGTACAAGTTCCGTGAGTCGGAGGAGGGTGTGGAGCAATATCATTTCCAAGTTTGTATCCTCACACCCTTCACATGTCACTTGATTAAATTTAGGGAAAAGGGGTGGTGGGGGGATTCTCTTGTTGGTTAAGGGCGGTCTGGGTCTGGTACATTCTGATGCAGCAGGTTAGGAAATAGTTACGACTATTAATAAGTAGATCTAGGATTGTAGATCAAAAGTTCGGACACTTGAGTTGTTTCGCCAGAGTTTTCAGTTCACGAACGCTCTTTAATTTGTCGGCTCCGTGATAGCCATAATTGCCCAGAAGGTTTGATTGAGATTGATTGGATAAAGTGTTGGGCGTTTTAAGACACCAGACACAAAAAAGAGAGGTTCGGGTTGGAGAGAGAAGGAAATACGCCAGGTCGTTTCTTTTTTTTTTTCCCACTCAATAAACAAACAAAACAAAATACAAAAACAAAACAAGTTTTTGTAAGATGTAGGTTTGGAGGAAAGGTCAGCCTCACTTGAGTTTATTTCCTCAACCAGAGCCCTACGGTGGGTATAGAGCAAGGTGTAAAAGTAAGGAGGACACCGCCAGTCGCATCATATAGAAAAGCAGAAAGCTCTCTTCGACAGTGGATGGCGCTGTTACGGTATGGCGTCTAAGGTTGTTTTAGATCCCCATCGTTTTGTGTGTTGCTTCATCACGCTTTGTCAGTTTGGAGCCGTCGGCTGCCCAGTGAATTACAGGATCAGCCCACTGCTGGTGAGGTCTGATTAGAGGGTGATCGCTTAATGCCCAATTTACCCCGTACTGGTGATGCACTCGGCTTAGAGGGACTTCACGTACACTCAGATAATAATTGGAATGGAAGGGGATCCGCGGCGAAGACTGCAGATCTCGAAGCGAAAGCACCCCAGGGTAATAAAATGATAAATAACAAAAAATGGCGATGAAAAAGTGGCATATTATCTCTTCGCGAATACTGATTTCAGTGCTGCAAGGCGCCGGGATTCGACTTATGTATTTTTTTTTTCTTTCTTTAGTTTGTTTGACTTGAACGATAGAGACAAAGGGGATTGGTGGCTGTAAGTGTTCATAAAAAAAAGAAAAAGTTGGCTGCGCCGATGAATCTTTGTGTGTGCGCTTCCATTGATTTCTTTATTAGATTGGCTTGTCAGTGCGTTTGTCTTTTCGATGTTTTGGAAGTGTGATTATCTTCTTCTATTATTATAAAAGTGAACGCTTCAAATTTTACATACGTCCATAGTATCTACATACCTAGGTTTTCGTCACATAAAACATACGAAAACTCCTGTCCCCGAATTTATCAAAATAGATTTTTTCGGTCATTCTATTTTAATTCACCATTTTGAGTGAACCGGAAGAATGATACCATTTTGACGTGCCGACTGAACGCGGAAGTTTGGTTCCGCACCAAGAAACGAAACCGTTCGTAGAACGGGCAATTAAATAAAATAATTCTGTGTGAAATTGTGGTGTAACAATAAGTTCTGTTAGTCATAGCATGGAATCCAAATGCCATTTTAATGTAGCCTAGATCTAGAATAGATATACTGTTTGGGCTTAGTACATGGAAAATTTGCAAGATATATCTTGCGCGGGTCGGCTAGTGCAGTATAAGAGCGTACCGTTACAGTATTGTCAAATGACACGTAATTATCATCACATTCTGAAGTTTAGATCACATGTTTGTTCTCATACAACGAAATGCAGCGTGAACCTCAATTTAGGGTATAGAGACAAAAACCGCATTCTTGGAGATATTAATTTAGATAATTAGTTCTTTGCCCCTTCACAACATTCTCTGCATATTTAGAAATGATTTATTACAGAAACTGGTTGTCTGACCTGACCAGTGCAAGGACCGTGTACGCGCAATTGTCAAGATATCAGTGGTTTGATATTGATCATTAGGAAGAATGGGGATCATGACGCAAAAAAACAACAAAAAAAAAAAGCATTTGAAAATTTCATTATCATGAACAAAAGAACAGTATTTTATTTAGAAATCAATATTTTGATAATAGAAATGAGAACTATACCTCCCAAATGTATGAATGCAGGAGGTATCTGGGGGAGGAGAAGTAAGCTAGGACAGAGAGTGCAGGAGAGAGGGGATGTTGGTCTATGTGCTTTGGAAGTCTGGCTTTTATAAAAGACTTATCATCCCATCCTCCCGTCCGTTTAATGACCTGACAGAAGATGAAAGAGGCGGGGCGAAACGAAAGATTTACCACATCTACTGTTGCCAGATAACAAAGACGATAACTAAATGCCGATTATTGGATCCTGAACTCAGGTTTCCGTGCCGATGTTCCACTTACTTATACGAAACAGGTGTTTATCAGGGCCGGCTTTCTTCGCCAAATCACCTTTGTTTGCAGTTCGCTGAGGAAGGGACATGTTTCCGTGTGGTAATGAGTAAAACTGGCAGGCTACCGGGGAAATGCCAGAAGAGGAAGCTGAATCACTTTGTTTTGTATATTGGCTGTAAACAGACGTTTTCATTCTAGTTTAGCGATAATCATCTCATTAAGAAAAATCTTACAACGTTGTTCGGATGCATAAAACAACCACCTTATTTTCTCAAGGCATAAACCTGTTAGTTTATCATTTAGGCAGTGTTTCATCATAACTGCCTGTCTTTATGTCGGCCTATGTCTGTCTATCAGGTTTACTGTTGAACTACCTGCCACCACATTCAAGCAGTCGTCTCTGACCTTTCTACGTTCACATCTCTTTCTGTTCTTCGGGCTCCGTTCGGCTTTTTTCTTTCCTACCATCCCTCTCCGGCCCCTTACAATTCCGCACGCGCAAACGCACATGTGCTCCAATGATCATCATGCTTCCTATCCAAATATTGTTACTCACCCGAGGGAACAGGCCACCAGCTTGTGCACGGACGAACAACCACAGAGCATGACATTTACCTCAAATTTTCCCACGTCTTGTACAAACGTTGCTTGTCGTCCCCCGGGATGTACCTCTAGTGTTTAGGGAGATGGATCCCGCTATCATGTGCTTCCATAGATTTTTGTTTGGCTTCATTCTAACCTTGTTGTTGAAAGGAATAGCGTGACGTTAGTCCCAACCTTTCTCTTGTTCGTAATCATGTACTGTCATAAAAAATGTAACCGCTGACCTGTAGCAACATGAAGGAAAAGAAGGGGGGAGGGGCTGATGTTATTGTCGTAGATGTGCGGAATCAGCTCGCTTAATTGTCGTCACATTGAATGCATGCCAGTGTTTGAAATATACGAGGCTTGGCCTAAAGGTTGAGTACCTGAATGGGCGCAGCCAAAAAGGAGAGCAAAAAACCAAGTCATTTTACTATTGCACTTGTCAGTTCTCAGTAACTGGGGACATGGTGGACGTGGGTGTGATGATCGAGGATAAGGCATGAGGCGAGAAGATTCATGACAGTAAGAAATAATCGTAAAGAGTGACCGTTTTATAGCAATCATGTATTGCTCTGTTTGATGTGTTTATGAATCTCTGCTTTGCAGACTTAATCTATGGGCTCGTCTTTTATTCTTTACGGTTTTCACTGAGATTGAGCAAAAACTATCTGTTTGTGGCTAGTGTTCTGAATGTTGGGCCTACCGCGTGTATGTGAATTACTGATTTGACCCGCAAAGTTTGTCTTTTCAACCGCTTCTGTTCAAATGTTATGGACCGATTTAGCGCGTTGTCACACGTAGTTGCGGTTTTTTAGTCGTGTGCGATGATGAATCCCAGGTCTTATAAGTCGCGGAAGGGGATTCATTAACAAAAAATGTTACATGCAAATGAAAACGCTCAGTGCCGTCTTATGTTCTGTGTTAGGAGTATTGCTGGGTACGTCTCACCTTATAATGTGATCCAGATCTCATCTATCGCCCCCCGGAAAGATTTTGCAAGAGACCACCTCCACGCCGCTAGAACAATAATAATAGCACTGTGTTCCTAATGACTCCGATAGATGTATGCAAAGTTTGGTAGTCAGCAGTTTTTTTTTTTCTGGAAACTTAATAAGTAAAATGTTCAATATTCTGTCTTTTTATGTGTTTATTGTTGTTGTTAGGACAATTTAGCACTGTGTTCCTAATGACTCCGATAGATCTATGTATGTAAAGTTTGATAGTCAACAATTTTGTTTTTCTTGAAACTTAATAAGTAAAATGTTCAATATTCTGTCTTCTTATGTGTTTATTGTTGTTATTGTTTGTTTGACACTTTTGAGAGTTTGTGAAAACCGAACAGGAAAGTTTGACCGTGGCTGTGACAAGACATAGGAAGAGGAAGAAGAAGAAAAAGAAGAGTAGCAGCAACAGCAACAACAACACAAAACAACAACAACACAGAAACAACAACAACAACGAACCCACCTGTTATCTAAAGACATGAACTTTGGATTCATTTGTGGCCATGGCGTTAGCTATCGTCGTTAATTCACGTTCTTGTGCCAGTCGTGATTGTCTGAAAGAAATTCAGCAGATTTGCTTCTCGAGAACAGAGACAACCCTCGTTGCCATGCAGTGTGCAATGTATGTCGTATGCCTGGATAATTATGTTTATTAAATACACAAACGACGTTCAGGGTTCTAAACGCCTGATCCAGTCTCACATGGCATGGTGGCATCCTCCTGCCAGACGGAAATTCACACATGGATAGATAGACAAACTCACTTTCTGACTCGCAACGCTCACGAAAACCTTGATGGGCGTCATATTTACACGTGTACTCAGCTAATAATTTGCCCAGTACCGCACTGCCTACAAACCTTACATGGCTCATAATTCGGTCCTTCGGCAAGTGCCTGCTCGCAGGTAGGGCTCCGTAATCGACATAATGGTGTGAAAAATGAGGACCTCTTGACAGACGAGAGTGTGGGTCTATAGGGTAATGGGCTTTGCATGTTGTTTGTATTTAATATGATGGCTTTTCTAATGCCGGTAACCGTGAATACCCGCGGCGGCTGGGAAGGTGAGGTCAGCAAATAGTATTTACCAAGTGGACAGGGGCCTCTGTTCATTCCCTCTTCCTTGTCTTCCTCCCGTTTGCTTTGTTTCAGAATGTTTTTCGTTGTGTCTTATAAAAGAGTGTCGGTATTATCAGTATTCACGATTATTTATCAGTGTTGCTGTTTTATTGCGAAAATTGCTTTCCGGAACATACTCATAATCCTCGCAGGAGCTCCCATTCTGATAATCCCATTGGAAAGATGATACTTGAGTTTTCTCACCTGACTGAAGTTTATTGGCCAAACAGCACGACCGATCGTAAGTTATGGAGGCAGATCATCGCCGGTAGCTCATTCGAGGGATTTTAGGCTAAACATTGTCCTTTTTAAATCCTGTTTCAGTCACGTTCACTTTGGTTATTTTATTTTTTTCTGAATGCAGTTGTCATTTTAAACATTTACGAATGTCGATTTGTATTTGAGTTCACTTTCCACATGTCTCACCGGCTAGACAGCCTGCCCTGCTCAGTCGTATGTAACACTCACCACTGCACCTAAAGGCATTGAATGCGCCGATCAGGAGTGAGAAATTACTTGGAGCTGATGTTACACTTGTCAGTTTTGCAGTGTATTTCTTTTGTTTCATGAAAATCAAAATCTCATTGCTTTTATTTGTGGTGTTACAAGTGGTTTTTTGGTCGTTGTTAGTTTGTATATAACAGGGGTGGCCATACCGCGGCTTTCGAGCCACATGTGGCTTTTTGACCTTCAATTCAGTATGCGGCTCGCCGAAAAATGTTGGCTGAGCTTTTTTTTTCTTTTTTTTTTAAACCTTTGGTATATAAGTTTAGTGTACTTTGTGATTACTGAAACTAATACAAATTTAAAAAACTGCTCACATGAGTCAATACTGTTGCTCACACGTATTTCTTAATATTTATGTTCAATTTTTGTAACAATAAAAGGGTGTGTGTAAATTTTGTTGGTATCATGTGGCTCTCGAGGTTTATCGTATGTGGCTCTTTCTTAGCTTACATCAAGCCAGTTTGGCCACCCCGTGGTATGTTTGTGTATTTGAGCCTTTTCTGGAATAAGCGTTTCCGAAAGCAATAGAGAATGGCAGTGTTTGCATTGTCAGAGCTGCTATGCTCACATTTGAGGAACAATCTACTTAAGGCGGCAGCGTTACCTTTGCAGTACAATTGATATCCCGCCGAGCTGAACGGGGGAAACGTAAACTGTTTGCGGTTCCGTAGTAAATATACCTGTGCGTGAACATCATTCCAGGTTAGGGTGACTCAGAGGATAGATCAGTGGGGAGTTTTGGGGAGAACTGGTGTAGCTGATGACGTGAATGCTCTGGCTCCGGTACCAGGAAGACGGAAGAGGCAAAGGCGAGACGTGCGACTGGGCTGACTTTTCATACTAATGGGAACCTGTGGAAGATAAGGGACCATGTGATGAGCTTTATAGAGGGCACGGGGTACATCGATGCTTTTGTTCTTGTCTTGACAACACTGTGAGGTCTAGGTGGCTTGAGATAATTAAGCATACATGCAATACCAATCTTCTCAACGTGTCGTTTCAGCGCACTGTGTGGTATTAACAGCCAGCATTATATTGAAGGCAAAGTACGTCAGTGGTTCTTTATCTCTCTCTTTTCTTCCCCCTTTTAATTTTCTTGATTAGCCTGATGACATTTTGTTGTCTGTCTTTATTGTTTAGTGATTACCTTCTGTACAGCTTGAATATGATGCAATGACAACCCAGATTTTTGTTCAAGGCACCGCATTGATTCATTCTCACCTGTGACGGAAACTTGAGCCATTGCCAGTTATTATTTTCTTCTCTACTCCTTCTCTTCTCTCCTCCTCACCTTCTTTTCTCTCCTCCTCCCCTTCTCTTCTCTCCTCCTCCCCTTCTCTTCTCTCCTCCTCCCCTTCTCTTCTCTCCTCCTCCCCTTCTCTCCTCCTCCCCTTCTCTTCTCTCCTCCTCCCCTTCTCTTCTCTCCTCCTCCCCTTCTCTTCTCTCCTCCTCCCCTTCTCTTCTCTCCTCCTCCCCTTCTCTTCTCTCCTCCTCCCCTTCTCTCTTCTCTCCTCCTCCCCTTCTCTTCTCTCCTCCTCCCCTTCTCTTCTCTCCTCCTCCCCTGCTCTTGTCTTCCTCCCCTTCTCTCTTCTCTTCTCTCCTCCTCGCCTCCCCTTCTCTCTTCTCTCCTCGTCGCCTTCGCTTCTCTCCTCCCCCCTTCTCTCTTCTCTTCTCTTCTCTCCTCCTTCCCTTCTCTCTTCTCTTCTCTCCTCCTCGCCTTCTCTTCTCTCCTCCTCCCCTTCTCTTCTCTCCTCCTCCCCTTCTCTTCTCTCCTCCTCCCCTTCTCTCTTCTCTTCTCTCCTCCTCGTCTCCCCTTCTCTCTTCTCTCCTCGTCGCCTTCTCTTCTCTCCTCCCCCCTCTTCTCCTCCTCCCCTTCTCTCTTCTCTTCTCCTCGCCTTCTTTTCTCTCCTTCTCTCCTCCTCCCCTTCTCTCTTCTCTCCTCCTTCCCTCTCCTCTCTCCTCCTCCCCTTCTCTCTTCTCTTCTCTCCTCCTCGCCTTCTCTTCTCTCCTCCCCCTTCTCTCTTTTCTATCCTCCTCCCCTTCTCTCTTCTCTCCTCGTCGTCTTCTCTTCTCTCATTCCCCCCCCTTCTCTCTTCTCTTCTCTCCTCCTCCCCTTCTCTTCTCTCCTCCTCCCCTTCTCTTCTCTCCTCCTCCCCTTCTCTCCTCTTCTCTTCTCTCCTCGTTGCCTTCTTCTCTCCTTCTCTCTTCTCTTTTATCCTCCTCCCCTTCTCTTCTCTCCCCCTCCCCTTCTCTTCTCTTCTCCTCCTCTTCTGTCCTGCCCTCCTCCTCCTTCTCCCTGTCTCTCCTCACTTCATCCTCCCCTTCTCTCCTCTCCTCCTGCTCTCCTCCTTCTCCTCCTTCTCCCTTCTTCGTCCTCCTCTCTCTCGCCTCACCGTTCCCACCCCAAGAATAAAATACATTTTCAGCAAAGAATTTGTTATATTTTAAGTGCAGCATGGCACCCTGTTGTCACACCACAGAAATTGGATGAAGAAGAAAGTCATTGACGTACACTTTCGGATACCCCTATCATCCTTTAGAAGCGCCCATAAATACGTGCATACAAGTCAGTGAGCCATGTCTACGTGTAGTCTGTTTAACAACATGCAGTGTTCATTAATTTGTTAATTGAAGATTGAAAAATATACTACAACAGTTGGCAAATCAGTTGCAGAAAGTAGGGAGACACTCTGGTACCGAGATGCGAGTTTTTTTTTAATGCTGGCACTAATTTATGAATTTCATAGATTGAAAAATTAGTCTCTTTTTCTCTCTGTCACCCTCCCTCTCCGAAAACAAAACAAAACAACAGCAATAAAAAAAACAACAACAGTTAATGCGAATCCACGTGCCCACCGAAAATTGCAACAGACAGGGCTTTTTTATATAATTTTTTCTCAAATCTACATTTCTGTGTGCGATGTGCCCCTGTTGTAGGAAAGAATGAATGTCCTTTATTGGTAAGCTTCTTGGTTTCCTGCAGAATCTCAAGCGCGTGAATAGCCAGAAGGTTTAAGTAAACCTTAACAAAATGATGGTGTTTGCCAGACATGCAGGATTTTTTTCAGGTACATTAAATAAGAAAGACTTTATTCTCTGGCAGGAATTAATTGGATCTTTTATGTGCAGTATCGGCATTTTCTGCTGGTAATGTACACTTTAAAAGTATGAGAATCCTCATCTTTCATCATCAAGCGCTTCGTCTTTAGTCTAAATGGCTTGCTTAAGAATACGGCGTATACAACATAACATATGTTATCAGAAAGCTCAATGAAAGCAGAGTAAAAGAGTGAAAGATAAAGAAAAAAATGTCATAAATCGTTTTGGTCCTTTGGCCAACTTCCAGTCCACTTTTACCAACAGTTGACTTAAACTGAATCTGTAAGGTGGCAGTTTGTCACACTACAACGGAATTTGAAAGTCTCATTGAACACCTGTCGGTGTCCAAAGTGTATTTTGCGGCGTCTTTGTGGTTACGCCTAAATATTCTAAACTGATTCGTCCGATGTTTAACACCGGCGCTGGAGGACGACCTTTTGTGTCCTTGCTTGGACGCCTGTCCATTCCGCAAAGTACATCTTAGTTTTTGAATCGCCCAGCTTGTTTTAACCTTTCATTTTGGGGTCTCTTCCCGGCCTTTTTTTCCCCCTCTCCAATGAGACGAAGCCACGTTTGACTCGCACGCGCACAAACACACTCACGCTATGACAATAGTTTCAGATTTCAAAAAAATTTGAATGGTCCTACTCTTTGCCGTAACAAGTACATGTTACAACCGGGACAGTGGCGTCTGTCTCTGCCCAATCTTTTTCTTTTTTAAAGACCCCGTCTTTTGAGAGTTAGGGGGGAAAATGGGGTTGAAAATGGCCCGAAAATATTTCGAGTGTCCATCGCAGCTGCTCGTGCTATTATTCATATTATTTTATTTTTAGTGCGCAGTATCCTGTCCTCGCGAGGCCCGGCACGGGACGCGAGCCAGGGAAACGAGCATGGAGAACAGGGAGGAAGGTGAGATGATGGAAGAGAAAGCTGGAAGGGACAGATGGTAATAACTGGACACTTCAAAATCTGGGCCTTTCTGAGGCCAGTGCCGGGGAAAAAAATGTTTAAAATACGGGTGACCTCCTCTTGTCAAGCTGTAATTACCTTCCTTTGTGTGCGTCTCACCTAGGGTTACTCTATTGTCAAAGCGGCCACGAGTGGCTGGAAGGCTAGCACGTGCCCCAAACAATTGTTTGAGGCCCAGGCGCTCGTCACCCCTCGCTCTGCACGCGCCCCTGTGATAGAAAAGAGCGACATAAAGGTGCTACTTCTTGGTTGACCAAGTCGATTTGAAAAAAATAACCTGAAGCCATCGATGTTATACGATTGCAGGTCGTCTCTACAGAATTCTTGCTGTTTGTGCGACCCTTAAATCTCTTTCTCTTCTCTTTCCCTCCTCTCCGTTCCAAGGCAGGGGGTTATTGCTTCAGAATGAAATCATTATGGCATATTGTCCGCACAGTTGGTCAATCTCGGCACTCGATAGGTACATTAATCATATTCTCACGGTGTTTGTATCTATACAAAGTCCCTTCAGCACACTGGGAATTGGAATCAAAGCCATTGTTATTTAACTGCAAAACGCGCTCATCCAGTTTGCACATTGGATCGTTGAACTAATCTCGGACTGGGTTTTGGACCCCGTTTATTTGTATGCTCAGACGGGATCTAGACTTCATAGAAAGTATACTTTGATTTTTACTTTCATGCATGGGAGGATTTTACGTTTGCATGTACCCTTTCCAATTGTTATGGTAAACTTAGACCGGGCTCTGGAGTTAGATTTGTGTAGTGTAGTGTAGTGTACTGTACTGTACTGTACTGTACTGTACTGTACTGTACTGTACTGTACTGTACTGTACTGTACTGTACTGTACTGTACTGTACTGTATGTAGTGTAGTGTTGTGTGTGTGTGCGTGCGTTCGAGGGTGTATATGTGAGAAAGAGAGAGGGAGAAGAGGGGAGGATGAGTACCCAGTGTGCACATGCGCATACATGCAAGGTTCTTTCTTCAGTTGTGTGGATGCTGCTGTAATGATTGTATGAATTTCTTCACATTGTACAGAGTTTGTGACAAAAAAAAAAAAAGAGGTAAAAAAGGGTCCTTGAATCACCAAGCCTGCCTGTCCCCCAAGGCAACAGTTGCTGCCACCTGATTGCCATTGGTTTCTCATATTCCGACGTTGTTCCAAGCAAATTCCTTGTCTGCTAGTGAGCTTTGTTTTCATCATCCCACCTTCTCCTTCCCCCGGCATACTCTTGCAGAAAAAAAAACAACTTTAGCGCCCGTCTCCTCTTTTCTTCCTCCTCCTCCTTTCCTGCCGTCACCCCTCATCATTACATGGTTAGTGCTCACCTCCCCTCACCCTCCTAGCATCTTCAGATGTGATCAAAGCCGAACAAAGGGCCACCCTGTCGGTCTGTGCTCTAAAGGCAAAGGACTGGTCTTTTGTGCTCAGGAGGTCCTGTCGGAACATTAGCACGTTTTCAGGTGTCTGATTACCCTCAGAAATCAATTCAATTATTGTTAGATGGCTTAGAGCGCACCTTCCTTCGCTTGTTGCCTGTCGCCCCTCAGTGGCCTGGCTGCGACAAAGAGGTCCACCACTACAATTTTAGTTGCTGGTTGCCGGCGTGTTATTGTTAGCAATGTGTGAATCTGCTAGAGTTTTCCATCCCCAATTCACATTATTTCCCCCTTTTCTATTTTAAACTCTACATTTTCGCCGGTGGTTAATCGAAGTCACAGTTTTGATCTTGCATTGATTGTTGGGTAGGTTTTTAAGTGTTAACAGATGGCATATTTGCTTCCTTCTCCATCCATCATTCTCTGCTTATTTACAGGAATCTGGGGGCTGAAAGCTAGCCCAACGTGAGTTAACGCAAAAACCCTGAAAGGCGCAGAGTGGCTGTTGCCGTGCCGACGCGCCGTTATTAAGTCGTGTTTTCATGTGTTTGGAAACGGAAACGGCACATGAAACGTAGTAAAAATTAGTTAAAAGAACGTGTGTTTCCCCGTGTACTGAAACGGCTGTTCCGTACACAAGAAAACTTCCTCTCTATTTCACCACACATGAAAACCCAGCTGTATACTCAAACTCAGACTCCTCCTTATCTCCTGTTCCCATAGATTCTTTCCATCCCTTTATGCCTTTCTGTTCCATTCTCTACAGCTCTATATCTATCTGAATGTCCGTCTCCATAATACTTTTTTAATGGTAGTGGTGGCGCCCTGAAAAAGTCTTTTCACTCAGTGTGCGAACTCTCTCTGACGGCCAGCTGATTCTAGATCGTTTTGACGCGCTTGAACGAGCAAAGCTGGGTTTTCATGTGTACGGAAATGGCGACGGAAACGTCAAAAACCCTGTAAAGCTGGGTTCTTATGTGCACCGAAACGGCAACGTAACGTCAAAACCCCATCAAGTAGTGAAAAGAAAGAGTGTTTCCAGGTGTACGGAAACGGCATGAAAACAATTATTTCTATTTCACTACTTGAAGTGTTTTTGACGTTTCCCTTTCCGTACACACGACAACCCACCTTAAGTCGTTAAATAGAAGGAATATCTTCACTTGTACGGGAACGCCTTTTTCGGCACACATGGAACCACCCTTTCTTTTTACTACTTGGTGGATTTTTGTCGTTTCCGTTGCCGTACACTATGAAAACCCAGCATTAGAGTGACTTGTTTCGGTTTTGCCAGTGCGTAAGGTCCCGTGGACTACATATTCTCACACTAGAACCGAGACATAATAGTCTTGATGCAGTGCGCTAATCAGCCAAATCTGCATCTCGCCAAGTCCCGCAGTTTTCATAACGCTCATAGAATTTTTTTTTTCTTGGTGGGCTAAGCGTATTCTGTTCCTTCCAGTAGTCGCATCCTATTATTCCTCATACGATAACCTGCGTGGTACCCCGTGGTATCCCCCTTTGATCTTCCCAACTCAGCACAGTCTAAATCAAGGCGGGGGATTGCATCGTAACCGGTGCCACAAAACAATTTTCCTCAAAAATAAATTTCCTATCCCAGTGGAAGGACTTGGCACCGCATCACAGAAGGGTTTTCGCAAACAACTTGAACAAGTGCCATTTTCGTGCTGTTTGTTTAGCTGAATTTTTTTGTCTTCAGGAAATAGAATTAAACATTGGCATGGAAAAGTTAGATGATTTTGTCATCTTACAGATTAAAAAATTTTTATTTTTGTTTTTTTGCTGTTAGTAGTGGGAAATACAAAAAACAAAACCAATACAATGTCAATTAAGATGAAAGGGGACAGGTGTGTAACTTATTATTTGAGTTATCGTGTCTGTTCAAATTGATGGCCGTTCTGGGCCAGACATTGATGATAAGCACAGTTAATAGAGTTGTAAGCAACATAGAGCAGGTCATTAATTTGTGTAAAGATAGTTTGGAGACGCCCGGTTTTTTTTTTTTTTTTAATTCCAGGCATTATGAACTGTCTTTTAGCTTATCTTAATGAACTTGGGAATATCGTAATTAGTGGGGGGAAAAAATGAAATGTGTGACAGTAACATTACAGAGAATTTACTGCCAGTTAAGAATATGCTGTCACAGACGTCACAATGGCCATATATAGCTCCGAGATTCTCTACCGGTGGGACGTGGCAGTCGATTGATGGGTCATGGGACTTCAGAATGAAACAATGGGATTTTTCGTAGAAATATTTCATAGTGTATGTGTTTTAGGTTTTTATTTTAGGAGGCTCGCTGCCCTTGGCATTCACACCGCATTTTTCTAGTCTTTATTTTTTTCTTGTTCTTGTTTCTGTGTGTTTTTGTGGAAGGGGATTAGTTTGTTTTTTTTCTTTTCTTTTAGAATTTTGCCCGGCAGCTCTTCTCGACTTTCAGCTGCCAAGGTACCTTTAGAGTGCCCAACGTGCGCAACGTGCACACGGGCCCTCCGAGAAGACTAGGTGCTCGATCCTACCTACCATAGGATCAGGGACAGGAATTTTTTACTCCCCCAAAAATTCTACATGCCTGCACCGACTGGGAATCGAACCCGGTACTTTCGGCATGAGAGGCGAGCACCTTGCTTCTAGACAAACGTGTCCCCCTATTTTACAGCGTATTTTTACTCGTCTTTATCGATAGACTGTTGTTTGGTTATGTCGTGTTGGTGCCTTTCTTGTTTAGCTCTGATTAAAAACATCGAACTGAACAGAGGCATGACTTGAATGGTTATGCGCAGTCTAACTTTGTCGGATCTAGGTGTGGCGCGCGTTTTTTTCACTTCAAATTGGAGTGGGGCGCAGTCAAAGACAGGTTGACAAACACTGATATAGATGCAGAGACGGAAGAATAAACATGGAGAGAAAGGGTGATTGTTTGGGGACGAGAGAGAGAGAGACAGACAGACAGACATGGTGGGTGGGTGGGAGGGAAGAGACTCAGATTGGGATTAGAATAGTAGGTCCATCGATCTGTTGTCTACATGTTGAGGGAGAGAGAGAGAGAGAGAGAACGAGAGAGAGAGGGAGAAAGAGAGAGACCGAGAGAAAGTAAGAGAGAGAGAGAGAAAGCGAGAGAGAGGGTGGGGAAAAGATTCAGATTGGGGGGAAGAGTAGTTACTGTAGTTCGCAGGTCCGTCGATCTGTTATTAGCATTTTTATCTGACATTTAAAAAAAAAAATTAATTACAAAGTTAAAAAAAAAATGAAATTCATATCAGATTTCTGCGTCTGAGTTATCGTTTTGTTTATACAGATATAATAAACGTTGTTTTTTCTCTTTATTTTTTTCTTGAGTGCAACGCTCGTGATTGTGCCCTGTAGGCTATCCGCCCTTTTACCATTTCGTTTGAACCGTGTTTAGTATTTCAAAGAAGGGCATGGCATCTCGAGTGTTAAGTTCGATCAACGCCTGAGCCGTACATACATACATTCAGGACGTGTCTTACTTGTTGGTTTTCTTTTGTTTTCAGGTGTAGGCTATGAGTGTGTCCTAGTTTATGCAGTCTAGACTTGATCTGATTTGGGGGGGGGGGGGGCATTCATTGTGTGTCAGCGGTATTATCGGCATAGCGGGCCTTTAGATCTCAGCGCATGTAAAGTTGTCGGTGTCGGGGCCGTGTATCAGGGACATACCGTCCCCTCTTAGAATGACAAGGTTCTATCTTCATTTTGGCTGAATTACACTACACACTGCTTCTACGGGACTTTTCCATTGTGTGCCAAAGTATCGAGCAGATTCGGTGTGTAATTTGCAAGTATTACTAAAAAAGAAAAAAACCTTTTTTTTTTTTGCTCGAAAAGCTGTGATCACATGAAACTTCAACCCTCAATTTCTCAAAGGTTTGACGGAAGGGAGTTAGAACCTTGTCATTCTGAGCAGACGATACATGGAGGTCTAATTCTGTCTTATACGACCGGTAGTGACAGACACATACATTAATTTATGAATGGGGAAGGGGGGGGGGCTACTCAAATAAATCAAAGTTATATGATCATTCCTTCGATTTATCACGCACCGAGTGTGTGGGTGTCGTCGTGCGCTTCACAAGAGTACGCAGTGCCAGAGCTGTAGCGTGCGAAATCTGGTGCGATGACAGCCAGTTGGGAGTTCTTTTACACTGATCCCTTGTGCTGTATACTAAAAAAGTTCAGTTTCACATAGGAGATAATAATTAATAGAAGAGGCTGTGGATCTGGCCGCAGAAATTCAATTTGAAAACTAAAACCAAGAAGACACAAAGCATACATTTTAGGCGAAGTGCAAAGTGAAGATCTCTCTCTCTCTTGCTCACTCTCCCCCCCCCCTCTCTCTCTCTCTCTCTCTCTCTCGCTCACCCTCCCTCCCACTTTCCTTCCCTCTCTATATGTGTCTCTATCTCCCCCTCCGTGTTCCTCCCTCACTGTCTGTCTGTCTCTCCCCCCCTCGCCCAACTACCCACACATATTTTTTTTAAAGTTCTCCTAATTTTTCCTCCCTAGGTATTTCTCCCCCCCCCCCCCCCCCGTTTTTTTAGTTTATAAGAAATAAGAGCTGATGAGCATTTCAATTGAAATCAAGGTTTATGCATGTAATATACATTGGAATGTATGATTATTATTTAAAGTAATGAAATGTCATGAAGTAGCAACGTCTTCCAGCAGCTGTGAAAATGATGGGTTAGGAAAGCTGGCATTTTGTGAGATTAACTGTCTTTCTTTCTCCTCTTCTGTAGCGTAATATTACTTGATTTGATTGAAACCGTTTTTTTTTTTTGTATGACAGCATACACAGTTTTGCCGATATCACACTTTACACCCTCCCTCTCCTCGCCAGGCAGAAGGTCACATTCCTTGAGCCACGTAGAAAAGCACATTTTAAAGCACAGGTCATTTTATCAATATGAGAAAAAGGCGTTTAAGAGATATGAAGTTTAACGGATTCTCTTAAGCTAGCTGTCTGGTTCTATTTGAGTCCACGAGACGCTGGCTTCCTTTTGGACTGACCCCGAGATTGCTTACAAACAAAGTTAACTTTTCTTCAGTTTAACGATAGCACGCAGGGAGACTATTTACTTCTTTATCCGTGCCCCAGCCAGATTATTTACTTCTTTATCTGCGCCTTGCCTTATCAAGCCATTGTTTACTTTCCATTTAATACCTTGAACCAGGGGGGATTCACGGGGCTGGGAAACGAAATACCTTCATTGAGAAGCAAAACTAAGTGTATTAATGCACCCGTTTGTGAATGGGACACCTTCGTAAGTCAGTATTGTGCTATTTTGGGTGCTGATTTGCCAAGGAGAAAAAATTCCCGCAACATGCCCGTTCATGAATCGAGAGAGGCCCACTTTAGGGTGTCACGGGTGTCACTGCTGAGTGATAGAATGAATCTGTGCTGGCTGTGTCAGCTATTCCTGACTGCCGTCATGAAATTTCATAGGCGTGTGAAACTTCAAAGTCATGCTTCGCATAACTCGCATTGCCACAAGAAACTATTTTTCACAAGGCATGTGCTCAGAAAATGCGTCTTTCGTTTTAGTCAATACATTAGATCAAAACTGTGACCCACTTTCATCGGATCCCCAAAAGAGAGATTGAAAAATTGTTGAGTGCCATACTGAAGATAAAGAACAACTACTGTTTTGTGTTTGTTGGTTGAGATTGGCGGAGAAAAATAAGGGATTGTCTAGGGTTTCTCTAAGAATGAGACAAGCGGCCGCTGAATTGCCATTACCAGTGTTAGCCATTTAAATCGCTGTCACAATCATTAACCCATGCCCACTTCTGTATCAACACTCTCTTCCTTCTCATCAGTAAAACATCTCTCTCTCTCCCTCTGTCTTTTGGTGAGAGTTGAGTCTTTTATCACAGGTTGGAGATTTACTAAAAACCATCGCTCCATGAGACTCACAGGCCAGTAGTATCTCATTGTCGTCAATAATGAGACTCACTTTGCTCCCGAAAGCTAAAGAATAAACAAAACGTACCTGAATGATGATATAGTTTTGAAGTATTTGCATTCTATAGCAGTTATGTACATTTTGCTTACATTTCCGTAGCTCGGCGTAGCCATGTTTGTTTTCCCTAGCCCTGCCACATCTATTTCACGTCACGTTACATCCCATATGCTTTGAATGCAAGTGCTGAGAGCAGACATAGTAAACTGTACCATGTAACTTTATAAACGTACTTGATACAGTTGAACGCTCTCCCTGTACGGGCAATTGAGAAAGTGTGTCGCGACTATTATTACGTTATTTAAACAGTGTCGGGTGTCTCCACTGATGTTCCATTCATATCACCTCTGATCAAACAAAAAGCGATTCATGCTTGATGCCCGGTGGAATCGACTCTTTGATTTCTGCTCTGGGAGCTTCACAGTCAAGCCATATCTCGAGAGCGAATTCAGTGCTCATCTTTAGTGCCAACATGCGCCTAGTCATGCATTGATACTGCCATCTGGCCTTGTGAAGATTGCCTGCAGTAATTCATTAACATTCATGGTTGTGAGAATCACAACCGGGCTGGAGGCAGCGGGAACGACAAATGACGCAGAAAGGCAGACAACGAACATTAGTTGTCTTTTTTAATGTAAAGGATGACCCTTTTAAATGGTTCGCGTGGTTTTATTTAGTCCGCTGGTCAGCCATAATTGAGCTTTAACATGGCCAGCAGGCGGTTGGCGATGTTTCAAGTACATGCCGTAAAGATCATTCGTAAGTAGTATTTCTTAAAAGAGCAAAATGAAATTGACGAACAATTTTGTTCTTTTAGTCAGTATTCGCAGTAGCATGTTCTTCACAGGTATTCGATGCCTGGTTTTGAAGGAACATCGTTGCATCACTGTAAGAGTCCCGAAAAGTCTGTACGTCATTGTGGAAAGATAATTTTGTCGATTCAGAAAATTTACCGGTTCTCTTTTTGTACACAGTACGGCAAGGTAAGGCTCCCATTGTGTGCCCTGGTTACTATATTTGAAGATGATGCAATTTTAATTCGTTACAGTCCAGATCAGAGATCTGCGTTATTATTTTTGGGGTAAGAAATAAGATAGACACCGTGTGCTGACATATCTGTACGTATACGTGCTATCAGATTGCCCATTCATATTTTTCATGGGTTGCATTGTGAATTAGGGATTCGCTCCATCTTCAGTGAAAGAGTAGATGGGGCTGACTGCTTTCTTATTCTTATTTTTTCTGTTTTAATGCTGTTTCCGCACTGAACTTTGCTACGGCTTTTCGTAGAGAGCCTTAAGCTCTGAAGATGCTCAATCTTAACACCAAATAACGAGACTGTAGAATCGTCATAGACAAGGAGTGATATAAAAGGACGTTGGTTGAAGTCATTAAATGCGAGGATTTGATAGAAATGAAACAGACAGCCTTTGTTGCTCAAAGCTTATTTCACAGCGCAGTGCCAAAGAATATTGTCCCTTTCCACTTTTTTCGCCATATAAAATGTGTGCCATCCCAGTTTCTCATAGGCCTTTTTTTGGATGTGTGTGTAACACAGACGTTTTTTTTTTTTTTTTGAATGTGTGTGTAACACAGACGTTTTTTTTTTTTTTTTGAATGTGTGTGTAACACAGACGCTGTCCAGAATGTTGACGAGACGAGTGTCATGCATGATAGTTTAATCTGACAATGGCTTGTTCCATTTTTAAAAAATATATATACACCTATGTTATCTTTCAACAGCGGTGGCTGCTGCAGCGCAGAAAGTGTTCCTGGCATTCATAATAAACGTGCTAACTTCGAAACCAATTGTTAGTATCGTCGTCCCGTTTTGTACATAATTCTCGTTGTGTGTGAAATAATTACCAGCAGTGTGCGCTGAATGGTATACCGAAAAGATTATACATAATTTGCGTTTTTTTTTAAACAGAGGTAACTTGCAAATTCAATAGCTCAAAAATGGCTAAAACAGCAATGGTCAAGACCGAATATCGAATAGCCAGCCATTTAGTATCAGCGTGTAAGGAATATTGGAATGCAGGAATGTTTCATAATGGTGTTTGCAGAAACCAATACAAAACACAATAATGATCGATACGATGATTTCTTTGTTGCCTTTTCAGTATTCCACATTAACAATATTTGCACCGACTTATATGTTATAACCCTGAACCATTGTGTTGATATGTTTTGTTACACTCATTCTCAAGACACTGTGGAACTCTTTAACCAGTCTTCCTTTGTTTTCACTGTGATGGACGTTCGTAGCATTATATTTTACTAGCTAAGATACAAAATAGTTGTTAATATTCCTTCTTTTTTGTCTGGCGCATTCCTGCCGGTAACCAACGGCCATATAATAAATGATGTTTGAACAATAAAAGGCAAAAAATTTTAACTGTCTTCGTCACGTTCGCTTTTCATCGAGTAATATTGGCGACGATAATTCATCCCTCAGAACACGTAGGCTACTAGCGTAACCAACATTTTGTGAGTTTTGCAGGAGAGCTGTTCTAAGTTTTGGGGCGATTTTCATCACCCTCCTGTGGCGCCAGTTTTCACCTTCTCGCCCCGGTATTTTGACATAACATGTATAGGACTGCCAATATCCAAGTGCAAGAAAGCTTTTTTTTTTTTTTTTACCTCAAAATTGGACAGTATGTGAGCCTTGTTTTTTTGTCGAGAAATAACGATACGCTAAAAATTGAATAAGCCATAATTAACAGCTAATAAATGCTCGTATCGATTCCCCTATTAGAGAGGAGCTAGAAAACGGCACAAGTAATCGGATGGTGATTCTAACTCGAGATTTCGCCTAAATGTCGATTATGCTAGCACGTGTTTTGAGGGACGACATGTGCAGAAGTTGGATAGTGAAATTAAAACAGCCGGTAAATAGACTGTATTAAAGGTGAACTATTTAAGCGAAGCCCAGAAAAACACGTGCTGAGCCAGTTGTCACTAGAATTCTGAAATCTAAAACTGTTTCTTAATGAATTTTGTGACGGCCCCTTATCACGTTATTTATTATCCGTGTTTGTGGCAGATATTAGACAAAGCCCAAGCTGCATTGTTTCGTCCAGTTCAAACTTATTTTGCCTAGTTTTGTGTGCATTCAGGAAGTAAAATCCCTGAACATGAAATTACTCGAGTTGCAGTGTAAAACAATCCTTGAAAACGAAACTGCTCGAGTTGTAGCGTAAAACAATCTTTGAAAACGAAACTGCTCGAGTTGTAGCGTAAGACAATCCTTGAAAACGAAACTGCTCGAGTTGTAGCGTAAAACAATCCTTGAAAACGAAACTGCTCGAGTTGTAGCGTAAAACAATCCTTGAAAATGAAACTGCTTGAGTTGTAGTGTAAAACAATCCTTGAAAATGAAACTGTTTGAGGCATCTAGTGTAAAATAGTCCTTCAAAATGAAACTACACGTTGTGTGGTATGGAACATTGTACCTGTTCTAAACCATCTTTATTATTCTGTGTGAACTTTGTGTCTCTGTGTTCCACACGTATCAGATCTTTATTTTGCTGATAAGATAATGGCCGGTGGTGATCATTCGCAGTGGCACTGGAATAATTTTTATTTAGGACTTTTGGTTGATTACTCAATTTACCAGAAAACATCAAATGAAACAAGATGATCCCCAGCGTAGCAGTAATGTTGAAAGCAGTTGTGTCGAAAGTAAATAATAGGAATCCTTCACATTTTTCCTAACAGTATAGATCTAGTATTTACGAAAATGTTCAAGACTTTATTGACATAAGTTTCATTTATCACTACTGACGACCATTTGTCTAGGCTCTGTTCACATAAGAAGAGAGTATGAAGTGTGGCGTGGATGGACAGCTCTCGGGACTCTAAGGGACATAACCGTCTTAAAATGAACGGAGACCTATTAATATACGGATTGATGCCCTTGGTTAAAGATTTCTGAAAAGTGGACCACAGTGTCCACCAACTCCAGTAGTGAGGTTGCTCATTCCAGTTCTTTCCTTACCGTTTTCTTTCCACCATTTGTCTCCTGATTTAGCCAAACGGGGAAAGATCTTTCTGCCCCACCACTCATTCTTTCCAATCAGGTTTTTATTTATTTTTTTTTTTTCACTAGCTTCTGCCTAGGTGTTTTGTTAATACAAAATTTTCGAAACTGTGCATTTCAGAACCTCACTCTGGATTCCGTATTGCCTTCAACATGTTTGATACAGACGGAAATCAGATTGTGGACAAGAGGGAATTTTTAGTGGTAAGTACGCCCACCGGCTCATATAGATATTGGATTTAGAATTTACATGTTAATGAATATTGATCCAGTGTCAAATTGATTTGTTACAATTTACTTTTCCCAGTGACTTGTATATATTATAAATATCCATAATATATGCCACGCTATAGTAAAAGCACGTCACAGACTTTCCTGTTGTGGGTAGTGTCAGGAAGACACACATTTACGAGAATGATGAAATAACTTGCCATGAAGTGGAGTGATTATCACTTAGGAGTTAGTTGCTTGGATGTATCCTGATCATCTTCTGATGGTGAGAGGAAACAAAATCATTTAGTATGAAAACAAAAATGCAATTTTAGCACTCTTTCTGGCGATTTGATATGAAGCAAAACCGTGGAAGAAGACAAAAAAGTCAGTTTCTTTGTTTAAGGGGTGTTTTTTTTTTTTTTTTTAAATTGATAGATGTAGTTTGTACAGGATGCCTGGCATTGTCAACATTTGTTTAGGTTGATACATTAGCCATCACTGAGATGCTCACGCCGTGTTTTATTCACAGATTAACACTGCAGTTGTTGTTTTTTTTATTCCCTTATGTTATGATCCAGGATTAGTTAATTGCATATTTGAAAACAGATGAATTAGATGCATATATTATATGAATTCTGGGCTCGCCTTGAATTATGCTTAATAATCACGATCACGTGTGTAACAGTTTTCAAGATTTTGCAGCCAAAAGGATTGGGTTTTTGGCATGAATCTGTTCCTTTGCGCATAACATAAATACATTTGGCACAGTTTGCCCACAGATCAGAACATTGATATCCATTGGTCTGTGATTATGTTAAATTAGATGTCTATCACTTTTGCGCCAGAAACGACACAAATATTGTTGTCTGATCACCTGACACAAGAAGATCGTTGCATTGAAAAGGTGTTTGTCAAAAACAAAAGTTTGTTTGTTTTTTGTTTTGTTTTTTGGTTACTTTGTTTCGTTTGATCCCAGTCTATAGTGACGCGGAGTGAGGTCTGAATAACTCTGTGGAAGACACATTTTTGTGCACTTTATGTATACAGAGGTGTTCATTGCCAGTTGAAAGGCTGAGAAATAGGATGGAAGGATTGTGCTTTTTGTATTTATATGTTTTAATCAGGCTGTTAGCGACTGGAGATTCTGCATATTTATGGCACCAAAACCTGCGTTGGCAAAAGAAAGTTAAAGTAGTTTGTTATAGTCATACAGAATGTGTGAGAATATGTGAAGTTCACTAACAACAAATGACGCATCAATAAATCAATTTTAACGCTTTAAGCTGCTGAGCATGAAGGTACCGCCTGATATGGCACACTAAATCTACCTTCCCCAAGCCTGTGTTTCCTTGTCAGTGTTGGCTGCATATCCCTGTGGTGTTCAGTGTTGAAATACATGCTAAGCTGTGCCTTTCTGATAGGTCAAAATTACAACTGTAGGTCAAATCACTGTCTTTTCCCTGGGAAGCAAACCTAAGTGAAATTACTGTGTTCATCCAATTACGCCTAAAGTGTGTATTATTATTATTATTATTATTGTTGTTGCTATTATTCTAATTGTTTTAAATCCACCCTTTCATCAGTCCATCTAACAATCGCAGTAAGAACAGTCTTTAACATAGCCAAGGTCAGTCTTTTTACAGTCTAAGGTGAAAGACGTCCTGGTCAGTGGCAGGAGTTAAGCAGCCGAGCACGTTTAGATAGGACGTCGATAGACGTGTTTTTTTTGTTTTGTTACAAAGAAGTGACAATCACAGTATTTTCATATTATCAGGATCCTGGAATCTTTAACAAATAGTTGTGCAGAATACAACCAATGGGGGGATCCTTCGTTGAAGGTTTCCAGCCGTATATTTTGCCAACCTCCATTTCAACTCAGGTTTTGTGATCAAAGTATTTGTTGAGTTTTTGACAACTGTGTTCGCTTATCCATTCATTATGTTGTCTGTGGGAGGACTGATAATATTTGGGGGTGTTTTTTTTTTCACAATTTTTTTTTTTTTTTTTTGTGTATGTGGTTTTAAAGAAATATGGATACTAGGTTTTCCCGTTTTTCAGCATTGGTTTGCAAATATTCGGTGTAGTTTATGCTGTTGATGTGGATGGTGTCTGAATTCTTTGTGGAGCTTGTGTACATCTCATTATTTATATTGCAAAATAGATAAAATGTGTGACCTATGGTCACTTCTATCTGGACCATTTACGAGGTGTGGTTTGTTATTGCTGTTGTTTTTCATTTTAATGTGTGTGTCTTTCACTGTGTTAAGGAACAAAACCATTACTAAATTGTTAAGCTGATGGAAATTCTTTTGTGGCAAAGGTATTGAAATGGTCATCTCTGGTATCCCAAATTCACCCATACTTCTGATCATATTGGTTGGACAGTGGCTCAGCAGTGAGAGTGCTTGGTACATTTGTGAGGAGTCACGCGTGACGGGTTTGAATCCAGTCAGAGTAATCTCTCACAGTGTATTTAAGGCATTCACTTTTTGGCAGCCACTTGTGGGTAGGTCTTCGATATGGCAGCCGGGCGCAAAGCGGCTGTTCTTGTGCCGATGTGCCGTAAATCCAAACTCAACCTCACTGAGCCAAAAATGGATGAAAACTTATCAATACAAGCGGCTGTCAAATTGTTGAGATATTTGCCCTCCTGGTTCCATTATCAAGAGGTAATTATAATTGCCAACTGGCGTCATCTTAATAAAATACATGTAGTCTCCTCTGAGTTTAATGTGGTTTATGAAAATTACCCCTTACAACTATCGGTCTGAATTTGTTCCGCTGTACAGCATCAAGAAACTCATAATGTCTGGGAAAAGATGTAGTTTGGCACTTTCTGATGAAAGGCCTAAACCAGTGTCATGATTTCATTCTATTTCAGGTGGTCTAAAAGCCTTGAACATTTTAGGTCTTTCTTGCTAGTATCCAGCTTTGTTAATTTTGATAACAAGTCTCATTAAAGTAAATAGTTGGCCCACTGACTCTGGGAATGCACAGATGTGATATTTAAAGTTTGTTGTTTCGATTGTGTTTGTGTTGATTTTGGATCACCAATGTATAAATTGAGGCGCAGAACGAAATTTCCTGTCATACTTTTTAATTCTACTTGAAGAAAATGAATCTCTTTTTTTTCCGGCTCAAAATGTCAGAACAATTTCTTCTGTTCACCTCAGTTATTGCTTAAACTCTGTGAAAGTATTAAGAATATAGAGAACTTCAAGACATTTTAAAATATGCCCACGTACACATTTATGTCTTTCTATGCGTCATATGATATTTTGTAGAATTTAAGGCTCAGCGATTAAAAAGCCTTTCATAATTACATTGGGGACCTTATTTCCTTTATAATATGATATGATGGGATCATCAAGATTCCTCACGCACTGCTAATTGTAGGAATTTACATTGAAAAGAAACCTTTGTCTGAATTTGATGACATTTTCCTTCCTGATCTTCCATGCTAGGTTATGCTGGTATGTTACACGGTGGTCTTGGGTATAGTTCAGCAGAGAAGCACTGACTAGTTGTTCTATTTGTCATTTATGGTTTTCACTTTCTTTGTACCATTAGACTTGTGTACATTTTTTTTTCAGAATCCCTTATAATGTCATCCAGGATGTATTGTGTGGAAGCATGAGGCTCATGTTTGTTGAGGGTTTTAGTTTCGTTCATTTTTTAATTAATTAATTTATTTATTTATTTATTTATTTACTTTTTTTTGTTGTTGCTAATTTCATTTCCATTTCTGTGGGTACTTGCATGGAAGATTCGTGGGTGTTTTTGTTTGGATTCAGATGTTTGACCAGAATGGGGAATATTAATTTTTTTTATTTTAAATAATTATTTTCCCTGCACAACAACTCCTACAAGTGGTTGTCAAGACCAGAATTTTGAACCAGTCAGATTTCCTGTTGTTCATACACTGGTACTGGCCATCGTTTGTTTGCCATTTCTTTGTAACGCCGCCGACTCTATTTTTCATGTATTTTTAAGGGTTTAGATCAGAGTTAAGGTTGCAGTGAGGTGACCAGCAACGCTACATCAAAAAGTTTTTAATGCTGAGCAATGTCAGTAGCAAGCAGGCCTTTTGTCTCGGCCAACATAACTGTTTGGGATTGAAAAGACTGCCCAAGAAGAACAATATCGACACTGCTCTACGATAATGGCATATGTCAGACTTATGCCAAAGGAACTGACAGTTCACTGCATTCCTGAGCATGAGGGCTATCAGTTAATATATACAGAAAAAGAAATACGCCAATAGGAAAATGTAACAATCCAATAGAATCATAATGGCATAAGTCACCAAATGACAGGAAAAAGGAACAACTTTATTGTAATATCTCTAAAGTGTCTACTTATGCCATAAACATAGAGCAATGACAATATTTTCAGGTGTGTGTGTACGTGTGTGTATATGTGTATGGGAATAAAGGGGGGAAAGAAGAGATGAGAAAAAAAGATAAAATTTTAATGAAACAAGAAATCCCAAACCAGCAAGCTGACTGTTACACTTTCAAAGAGAGAAGAGGACCAGGAGTGACGTTTTGTAGAATACTTTCCATCTAGCATCTAAATTAAACCCAAACAAAAAAGGCAAAAATTCATGTCTGCATATTGTAGCTATTTTGTCGTGTTTTAACAGAACCATTTGTTTGGCAATGTTTGAAATTGGTAATTTTGTTAGAACTGTCCTTGAGTGCCAAACTGAATTATGTAATAACTTCTTGTGTGTCATCAAATAACATTTTATTTTGGATAATTTTTGCTTTATTGTTTCCCATTTTTCAGTGCTTTGTTGTGAAAATTATCATCATCATTAATGATGATGATTGTTATTTTGGCTAGTGTAGTTTAACTCCTAGCACATATCATTGAACTCTCAGGCTTGTGTTTACCAGCTGTTCTTGTTTTCTAATATCTTTGTAGAAATTTCTCCCCACATTGTGTAGAGACGTTTTGCACTACTTTCTTTCTACCATAACTTTGTTTTGTGAAATCACACACACATGTGTCTGTTGTTTTTTTGTTTTTTTTTGGAACTGTCACTTTGTGAAGATGGTGTTAACTGTGTGCCAGCAGAGAGATGTTGAGTGATGTCCCTCATGTTTCTCCTCTGCAAATGTGTGTCACGTTGTTAGAATTGAATTCTATGTGTGATTCTTTTGCCTTTAACTGTTTTGTGTCAGAGAGCTCTTTTTACTGTAGGCACAGTGTTTCATAGCTGCTGATAGACCTGAAAAAGTAAATATTCCATTTTGTTAACTATTGTAGTTGTTAACTTAGAGTATGACTAGTCAGTGATCATATTTTCTGTTATTTGTTATTATTATTGTTTACACAACATTATCTTATGTATCATATCAATCTTCTTTTTATGTTGCTGTTGTCTCACTGTAACGTAAACAACTTCACAGCACGCTTTTGAACAGTTTCAACCCGTCACTGAATTGGACAAAAACAGCGTAAAAAATAAGTTCGATACCCATTGGGTTAAATATTCTGTTCTGGAAGTGGAAGATCAAAATTCATGTTTTATTATTAAACTTACCTTTTTTTTTGGCATCGATAACATTAACCAAATGTCACGATTGACGAGTGAGAAAGACTAAAGATATTTTAATAATGTGAATATTATTTGAGGGGTGGTTGTATGTTTTTAAAAATTAAATGCACTTTCAGCTCATATTGAAAGGCCAGGTAGTACTGCACACAGCCAAACTGATCTACACTAATTAACTGTGCTCTGTCCCCCCCCCCCCCCCAACCCCTGAGATGAAAATTTGCTGATTTGCTTTCTTGCCACAGATGTTATCCCTTGTAATAATAATAATCTTCACTTGATGTGACCTTCTTGTCTAAACATGCTGACAGAGTACTGACAGTCCATTGCTCTTCTAATATAAGCCTGGTTTTGTCCCCGCCCACAGAACTTTCAACTTTTTTTTTTACCCCCACAGAACTTTCAACTAATGTCAAAAGATTACTGTGGGAGAGTCCAGAGCATCACATGTTCTCTTTACATAGGAAAAATGTGCAAAACTAAAATTGTTTTGTATATACATTACCTGCAGTCCCAACTAAACAAAATGTGCAAAATTCAATCCTTTCATGGTAAGGTAATCAAATACATTCTTGGTTGTGCTTGTTGTTAAAAAAAGAAGGAATTGATTAACGCTCCTTATTATGTTTGTTGTTACTAGAAAACGGGGGGATTTTCTGGTTTTATTAGGAAAGGGGGATATTTTCAGGTAACAATTGCCAGTTGAAAAGAAATGTCCCACAGTGATGAGGTTGACTTATGGTAACTAAATGTAACACTTTTTCTTTATTCCTTTTTGCTTCTTGTCTTTGATTTTTCCTTTCAGTTGGAGAGTTTCTTCATTCTTCCCCCGAAAGAGAGAAAGTTTGTCCCACGGGATCCCCAAAAGCTACAGAAAATGTTAGATGTATGAATTCAAAAAATGTTAACTGCAAGTTAGCCCGCATTGTTTGCACGGCCTTTCCTTTATATAACCTCTTTTGTTCATGTCTGTATATTTGTTTACCATTTAACCGCAAGCCTTTTCCCCCCTTCACATATTATAGAGGAGAAACTGCAATACCGGCTTTTATAATTTATCTATTAAAACACCCAAATAACCAGATGGCTAATACAGTTTGAGTATATTGTTCTTTTATGCTTCTTGCACTTTGCAATGGCTCAGGACACTTCGGTCTATGTAATGGTTCAGTTATGGAGACGACAGTAAAAATCACATTATATGCAAGTTATAGCAACTTGAGTAGATTAAAACTGTATACTTTTATTGCGCTAAGGCAGAGATGGCCCAAATTTTTTTAAAATTGTATGCCAAACTGAGAATTTTGCTTTTTATGGCTAGAAAGCAGCATAGATGTCATCCCATGGACATATGATTCCTAAAGAAAACTGTCATTGATTTCAGTTTGAAACAACTGCTTTTCTGCTCAGCAGTAACCAGCATGAATGAGCAAGAATCTTAGTAAAATTCAGGACTGGAATGTAAATCATTTCATCGTCTGTTAACCAGGCAAGCAACAAAAAGTAGCTCTGATTTTTTTGTTTAGCAGAATCAAAAAGTGGAATTTCTGCAGTGCTTTTATGAGACAAATAATGAACTTGTCAGACTACGTTTGCCAATAGCCAAACCCTAGTTTCCTGTTGAGCTGGTGATCTTTGTAGGCTTCAGAAGTGATGTAAATATGAATAGTGGAACAACAATTGATGCCAAATTTGATTTAATGTTAAATGAAAATGACCTGTGTTTATCCCAGTTCCCATCCATTTATTGTGACAATTTACCTACTTGTGTCAGATGCCAATGAAATGTGAATTGAAATGTAAAACAAAACAACAAATATTTTGAAAGACAAAATAATTTTTGTCTTTTGAGCAGAGTAATCTGATAATGTTAAGCTTTCTTTCCCAGAGTACCTCTACTTATGGGTTTTTAGTCTTTTGAGACATCAGACAGAAAGTAATGTCCCATCCTCTTGAAATTTTGTATATCATGAAACGTTGAATGTGAATTAATCGATAAGGAATAAGTATTCAACAAAGTAAAGGCTTAGATAATGATAGCTTTATGATGTTTCTGCGTCATTGAGGAATAAAAATTTCATGCTTTTTTTTTTTTTTTTTTGGCTTTTAATGATTGCAAACTAGACTTTACTGCTTTGTTTTTTGGTTTTTTTTCTGCCATGGCCAGAACAAATTAGTTACCTCATCTTTTTAGTTGATACTTTCTTTCTCTCTGCTTAAAGGCTTGTAGAAACATCTAGTTTAGACTAGTAATGACTACATCTTCATTATATCTTTGCATAGCTATGACGCTAGTCTCATTAGGAGAAACATCTGCTTTTGTTTACTGACAATGCTACAAGCATATTAGAGTCAGCATTCATTGTGGGTTTATTTAAGAACAACATAAATATTTTGCGATATGACAAGTCACTTGGTTTGGTATCTATTTAAGTCAACAGGTAATGTGATTAACCGGCATTTTGGTACCTTATGGACAAGAATTATCAGGAAAAGAATGAATAAATTGTTGACTTTAAAATTGTTCAGTTATCACTAACATTGAATGTTTTGTTTCAGAGTGATTTTGTTTCAGTTACCTCCAGGAGTGCTGTCAGAGTTGGAAATGTTTTAACTTCCATCACTGAGGCTAGAGCCGCGCATTTTGCGATTTTTTTATTTTGTTGAGTGATTATTTGCGGCACGTGCCAAATTAGGTTTACTTTTATTTGTAAAGTAAATTGTTTTAAATGTTTTATTGTTGTGGACATGACCACAATACCTTTTTGGAATAATGGCCTCAAGTTGATAAAAAAAATCCTATTGTGAGTAGCCAAATACGTGGCCCAAATAAACCCTGCCTTGTTCTTGATTATCATACCCTTGTATGCATTTGGTCTGATTTGATCCCTGAAATTGGAGAGCATTTTTTCAAAACTAGGTAAGTCAAATATTGCATGAGTTATACCTATACCCCCTTTCAGATGGTCATTCGAAATTGGACAAAGTCAGGATGGGACATAGGAAATTTTAACTGTACAGTTACACTGCGTCTTAGACTAATTTTGAATGACTGTGCGGAAGGGGCCATAACTCATGCAAAATTTGACTTACCCAGTTTTGGACAAGCGCTCTTCAATTGGGATGGCATACAGCTGTGGCACTTGCCAATTCATAGCAGACTGGCATAAGACAACCCTTTTGAAATGTCCTATATGTCTGTCTTTTCTTGTGGTATTGGATCTCGTGATCTGACATCCGATGGCACCAATGCTCATGAAAGGATTTACCCTGTTATTTGTTATTCCTCCATTGTGATTTTATTGTTTAGTTTATCATCATCATCTCAGTGGTGAACAATTCTTACGGTTGTAATTGATGAACTATTCTAAAACGCTTTTGTGTCAATGGAGACAAAGATTTCATGGTGTGCTGGCTCTAATGTGATACCCATAGTTGCCACTGGCCTGTTATCAAATAAAGGGCTATAGTTATCAACTGTTCTCCACATGCTGCCCTCATGGGATATCAGCATTTGTCCGTTTAATAAACTGCCACTGTGTTTGGATTGATCGCTTGCATGCATGAAAGAATGAGTGAGTGTTCAGAAGTGTAGTGTCCAGTTGTCTGCAGTGTAACTAAACAACTCAGCTGCAGGGACACAAAAAGGTTCCTAGGTAAGGTGAATTATTTTGATCTTTTGAAATAGATAGTCCTTGCTCTTTTGCATGAATGCAGCCACTGTGCCTGTTTGCATGTAACCCTCCCTTGAGACACAGAGAATCGATTTTCTCCCCCTTTTCAGTGCTTTCAGTGTCTAGTCTCTAGTGGAAGGGACTGCATGCTTCCATTGTGCTAACTGGCTTCAGTTCACATATGGCCCCATTAGGAAACACAAATTATGCTGAGCAAATTATTTAGCTTGCTAAATGAGGCTTGATCATTTCTCACACTAATGATTAATGAACTTAATATTTGGGAAGATGGCAAGGCGTATAAGGTGTTTTCATAAATTTATATTCACTCATACTTTATATGCAGCTGCAGTTCATGAGAATTTAACAAGGCTTGTGCCACAAGAGATGGGGGTTTTGCTTAACTCATTTGGGACAAGGGAGCACAAGGTCTATAATGCCATAATGAATTGATATCCATGAAAATTGTTAACATTAGCATCTGAAACCCAGATTCATGAAATCAGTATTTATTGAAGACATAATGAAATTACTGGATGTATTTCCATTCTTCTTATTTGACACATTGCACAGTCAAAGTTTTTTTTTTCTTTTGCAAAGCCTTGATAATTTTTTTTTCTTTTGATTATGAGTTGAAGTGCAATGGATTTGTTTTTGAATATTGTGGTGTGTTGGTTTGGAGGCTGGCTATGGAGAAAGGTGCAGTGAATATATTTCATGATTTACTGAGTGCTTTAGTCAGTCTGTCAGAAAATCAGTAATAGCTTGTTTTCCAGCCTCGGTGAGGGGAGGATTTGACACTCCACATGCATTCTTTCAAAAATATGAGCACTTTTGCTAACATTATTTCCTGTACAAATGCCAACCTGTTCGTTGCATTACTCCACAGTGGCTGTTCTGAACAGTAATATTTTCACTATATGCAAACTCTGAAGTGCACACAATGTGTTAAAATGAGCCAGTGTATATTCAAGTATATATTCTGATATATTGACTGTATTTGTGAGCCTTTAGGGAAGAAGGTTGACAAATTTGATCTGTCATATGTTAGCATTAAAGTTTCCTAGTGAGTCTTTCTTCAGTGCAATGGGTGACATGATTAGTGCTCATATGGTAGCATTATAGCATAACATTAAGCTTTTGGCACGTCCAAAGATGCTAGACATTGAACAAGATAAGAATTGGATTTGGTTTAGCAGTAAGCCAGTAGAATGTCATATAAATCCATTGTCACCCATGCCTCGGATAGGATTTTATAGAGTTTCGTAAAAGAGTATGAGAACAACGATTTTGTGACCACCAATCATCCAGTGAATAATTGTTAACCTTGTCTGATCTGTCAAAAATCTAAAAAAAAAAAAAAAAAAAAAAGCAGCTTTTTTTTTTGCTCAACCGGCCTTTCACTCCTAGAGGTCCCGCCCCAAATCACAGTGCACTGATGGATTAATTTAGTGTTTAGATCAGGACAAATTGGACCCCTTGATGTAGTCATCTGTATAACTGATATGGTCTTTAGCAACATCATTTACATGAAGCAGTTTTTTTGTTAATTGAGCAATAGAATTAATAGCACTGTCATGCTATAAAGTCAGGGAGTCCTTTGCATGTAACAGCTGGAGGAATAAGCTAGTCCGGTGTTTGTAGCTTAAGGATCTCCACAGCCATAAGGCAAAGATAGCTGCTGTCCCGATCCATCTTCCAAACCCTCCTGCTTCTTAAACCTTGCCCTTTTAATCTGTGTTTTGTCTATCCTGCAACACCACTGCCACCATGACCATGTCCAGCTTCAGTCCTCTCAGCCCTTTCTCTAGCCCTGTGAGATCTTGCCCAGTTCTCATCCAGCATTAACCCCCCTGACATTGTTTTACAGCTAGAGAAGGTATTCAGTAGCGGATCCAAGTCAGCTGCCTCTAAGAAGGAAGGCACAGAGGAGAAAGTTGATGAAAAAGCAGTCAAAAAATCTCAAGTATGTTATGTTCATTGTGGAATTTTTATATGTAAAGCGAATGTGCCCATGGTAGGGATCTGTATAGCATGTAGATGATAAGCTGTTGTACTATGGTAAAAGCATAACGTTGTTTTCATTTTCCAGTCTGTGATTGTTTATTAACTCATTTCTCCCCAAATAAATTTGGCCAAGATGCTCCAGCTGGCCCAAGTAAATTTTGCAGTTTTCATGCTTTTATAGGGTGCGTTAGAAAAAAAATTCATGACTTGCTTATTTTTAATATTTTTCAATTCTATTTGGTGGAAGTGTTTATAAATGAATGCTTTATGATATTCTGTGGTTGTTTTTATTACTGTGTGGGCATAAAGTAGTAATTTGTAAATTAGAATTGAAAAAAAAATATATACGGTCGGGGTCAAAAACGTGGATTCCCCGTTCGCGGTACAGCTTGGCACGAAAGGCGAAAACGGGGATTCCCCGTTCGTGGGGAGAAATGAGTTAATAGTCATGCTTTTAATAGAGCAGAGTAAACACGCTTTTAATAATTATGTTTAAATTGTCACTTTTTTTTTTTTTTTTTTACTTTATGCAGTCATTATTGCCCTTATTGTGATAAGATTTTGGCAATAAACAATTTAAAAAAAAAAAAAGGGGAAGAGAGAGAGAGAGAGAGAGAGAGAGAGAGAGAGAGATGGGTTCACTTTGTTACATTAAAATTTATGAAATATTTGAGAAAAATTGCATCAGTAGTTCTGTTAACCAGGGAGTGGATAAACATAGGGGTTTGGCTGTTCATAGAACAATAGTTAACTTGAGTTACTGGTGTCAACATTATGGAATCATAGTTCCTTAAATGAATATCTTGAATGAATCGGATCATTTGTTTGAAACATTGGTCATGCAAAGATAGCTCCCTACACTTTTGACCAGGGGTCAGCAATCAACTGCATGCAGCTCTTTCGACTTTAATCAGTAGCTCTTTCCTTTTCTTAATTGATGGTTAAAAGATAAAAATCTGTAAATGAGAAAAAATATTGCTGGTATGTAGACTTTCCTGTGAGTTGTGGCTCACACACAGAGATATACAATAAACAAGAGCGGGCTCCCTCTCGTCCTGCCACTAAAAAATGGCTGCAATACGTGTGACCACCTCGGGCTGCGCTATTGTGGACAAAAAGGGCGCAAACAACTACATGTATTAATTACGATAGCACACAACAAGTAGGCACCGTTTTTCAGACTTCTTTGCAGAAAACTTGCCCTCCTTTTGTCTCGCCTTGAGGCACCATAGACTTAAGTTGAATCCTATAAAAATTTGCAAATATGGCTCGTCTTGTCTGAAAGATTGCTGACCCCTGCTTTAGATTAAGGCCAAGTACACACGTTTTAACCAGGACGCTAGTTTACTCATTAACTCTCTGTAGGAATAGAAAGATATTCAGTCAGCGTTACTAACATGAAACATGCCTTTTCCAAAGCCTCTGAGTCTGAGTGTAAAACTGAGGGCAAGTATGAGAGTGACATATTTGTGACCATGTGAATTCAGCATTTATGCAGAATCAAATAATCACCATAACAGGAAAACAAGTGGTCATTGTGAAGAATTCTTACCATCACTGCACTCAGTTTAACATTTTGTTTCTAAAATTGTAATGCATTCTAGCATGAAGTTAAAAAAGTTTAGAGACAAACAAAAAAAAAGCTCTGAGTGTTACAGATAGACATGAATAATTTTTGTCACAGAATTTTGTTTGTTTTTCTTTTTCTGTTTCTGTAAATTTTGTACCAGTTTGGCTGTTTGGATGCCCACAATTTTCATGTTTAACATTTTGTTCTTTCAGTTCACTTCGGCGTATCTCATATTTTTTTTATTTTTTATAACCAATTAAATGTCATTTCCATAGAGATGAAAACTGGATATTGTATGTGTTTTTTTTGTTGCAAAACCAGAATGAACTTAACACCAAAGTGTTTTGTACTCTTTCTGATTTTCTATCTCAGATTTATAACCTCTTTTCCATCCTTAAGTGTGTCTGATTTGTTACAGATATTTACAACCTCTTACTAATCCAAGAATATTTTTTTCTAATCTCACAATTTCGTAATATTCAAACATTTCTGAATTAGAACTGGATCATAACTGAACTTAATTTAACAGGAAATTATCGTGGTTTTAATGTGATTTTAAGAGGTAAGGAAGAGGATTCATACTTTGTTTACTTCAGATATGATCCATTAATTCCAGGATAAGATAACGATATCTAAATGTATATAAACAGATGTTAATGTACAAAATATTAACCCACTCTTGCTTGGCTTGTAGTCTTCTCACATATCTCTATCATATGATGAAGCCATTGTCTTGGTTGAGGTTGTATGAGTGTTGCATTTATTGGGAGAGCTGGCAGTCATTGTATTTTTATTGTTTAAGTGTGCAGTGATATTTGCTTGTGGTGCAAATTTAATTCAGAATAAAACAAGAAAAGTCTAAGGGGAAGCATAGATGACATAATCTCATGAATTTTAAGTGCCTGGCACATTCAAGGTACCTCTTATACAGGAATCAGACTCAGATTTTAAATGCTCTTCTTTATTGAGTATGGAACTATGATATGTGGGTGGATCAGACAAAAATGGACTAAAGGTGATATTTTGATACCTCTTTAACAAATCAAAATAAAATATTTCTAAGAAGATTTTAAGCAAAATATTTTAACTGCATGCTGAAAAATGGCTAATCTTTCATTTGATAACCAAATTTCAATTTTCTTAGAAAATTTTTCCCCCTGGGGAGGGGTTTTCTCGGGAATTTGATCTTTCACCTTAAGCCCAATTTCGCCAGATCCACTGACATATGATGGGGTTGCTGCAGTTTTGTACATTGTCGGATTTGTCAGATTTGGTCCAGCAATTTTAAATGTGAACTGTACAACTTGTACGATAGGCGTGAACTTTAACAGAAAGCGCTGAATAGGAGTAATATCATAATCACGAAACTGGACGGATCGATGCATATATCTTGAAATCCACTGCAAGATGTTGTTGCTTTTTACATGTTTACCCTAAAGCACAGACATAAGACTAGTTGTAAGAAAGGAGAAAGAACAGTGCTAGTGAGTTTGGCTTTTGCATGAATCAAAATGCTTTTTAATTCTTGTTAAATGCTCATGAATGCGAATAGAATATATGAATATTTAGATGGTGTGATCAAGTAAATCTTGCTGGTTAGCGATAACTAATCTGCTAGCATATCCTTATTATGCTTTTACTTTCAGTCCATCCTTTTTTGTCTTTCCCAGTTTAAAGTATTCTGCAAATAGATGTTTACTTTCATTTGCTCATTGTTTATTTTTTGTCATATGAACATGGACTTTAATTATGATGTGAAAACATCCTGAACATTCAGCATATACAATTGACAGGAACTTCCTCTTGAGGTCCATGACACTACTTTGCTGGTACACTTTTTTGGCAAGAATGGGAGAGATGTTCTCAAATACAAAGATTTCCATAGGTGAGTGAATCAATCTTAAATGTATTATCTTCACTGTGTTCAAGGGAATAAAAATGCCAGCAACCCAAACTTTGCTGCAGACTATACTCTTGGGTTTCTAAAATTCCCATTGTTTCAGGTGAATATGAACAATATAGGTAGAACGCGCATATCTGCCATCTTGGCTGTCTGGACCCACGCATCACCATGGCGATTGTGGCATTGATTTTGATTCGTTAGCTGATTTGCACTGCAAGCACAGAAGGCGTTGTGAACCAACCGGAAGCAAGCTAAAAGTAGTTCACTACAATAAACAATGGCACATGTGTACATGCCCAGTTGAGACGTTCGGTCAATTCTGTCACTTCTTTTCCCTTGTTTACATGGATGGTAGGGAATCTGACCAGGCTTGGATCCATCCTTTCCACCCCTGTCATAACAATCAGCTGCAATGCAAGCAGCTGGCATTTTAAGTACTTAGACATATCTCGAAGTTACACTCATCAGCTGATCCACCCTCCATCTTGGGTGTCGGAAGAATAAAACAAAAACACTCTGTGACGTCATGCACCTTCTACCTATACTGTTCATGGTGGAGTTTGAAGTTTGAGTTTGAAGAAAGCATGTTGAAACGATGTCAGTCACGTTGTGCTAGAAAAAAAGCAAGACAAAAAACAGAACATAACAGCATGATAGGACAGGAGGAGACCCTATCAGAAGTGCTGTTTTGAGATCTTTATTTAAGGAGGTTCACTGCTCTTGGCATTTACACCTCGCTACCAGGAGCGCCCGCCAACAGCCCACTGTATATGGTGGAATACAGTCTCTCTCAGCTCCCTTAACATTGTAAATTTGAAATAAACATTCTGTCATTGAAGAAAATGGATATTCACATCTCAGCTCCAAGGAGCTGCTGTCAGCACCATCATCTAAATTTGAACTGGATTTCTCTTTGTTCAAGATTCTAAAGTGCATGGAAAATGAGAACGTGGCTTTTAAGCTTATTTACAATAAGTAGCTCAGTACTTGATGTAATTTTAAAGATTGAATGAAGTGTCTGTACAACTTGAAGCATTTTCATTTAGTTATTGTCATATTTTCGCGGTTCAGTGCAAGAGGTGATTATCTCCTTCTTCCTGAAAATGGTTCATTGCTTTATAAAGACATCTTCACACAAATAAGCAATATTTTTTCATTCCGCAGATTCATGGAAAATCTCCAGAGTGAGGTGATTGAGCTGGAGTTCTTGGAATTTTCGAAAGGGTTGAACACAATTTCTGAGGTGGAGTTTGCCAAGATATTACTGAGGTCAGTATGAGAGCCATGCCAGAGATACTAGATGAAATGACATGAGACGGCTAGCAAGTTTATTGTGCACAGATTTCGCACTGCCACCTACGGAGAATGCACGGAAGTCATGAACCAATGTCGTATTTTACATAGCCAATTTGGGGAAAATATGGAATTTTGTTTGCTGTTCAGCTGTGGTAGTAGGCCATGATTGAAATCTTTTATTTTGTAATTACAACCTCAATCGCCGTAGGAAAACTCTGGCTTTTTAAGCCGCAGTAGCACTGTAACAAATGCGCATTGTTAATTTATCATTATATCAAGCATTCTTTTCATGCAATGTGCTATGGCCCTGCCCCGGGCAATTTCTTGAGAGGCTCGAAGAAGGGAGTGTCACATAGATGTGTCTAGTATTCTTGGTCAAACCAGGGTTCATGAATTGTTTCCTATGCTTTTAGGCTGTGGTTTTTTTGAAAAATGATCATGTTGTGTTTTCCGTGGCAGCGGTATAAAAAAATAAAATAGAAAATATTCTCACTGGATGTTTCCCTTTTATCAGATACACCAACCTTGACAGAAGTGACATTGAGGAGTGCTTGAACAGAGTCAGGGAAAGGATGCCTAATGAGAAGGTATGGCAGCACTGGTAATCATGTCAGTGAAGAGCCCCTTGTAAAGAGCAAATTTATTTATTATTATAGAGATTCAGACAGCAGCATGTTGAAGTAATCCTTTCTCTGTATTTTTACCTCAGTAAATCTCACAAGTAGACTGGCTAAATTGCTAAAAGCTATAAATGCAACTATCACAATCGATTTGACTTAAAATCAGTTATATACTGGCTAAATTGCTAAAAGCTATTGTCACGATTAAGGTTGATGACCTTGTACGCCACGAGTATAGAGGGGGTAAACTTAGTAGGGGAGAAGGGGAGTTTAAAGTTGTTGTCGAGCATGAAAGAGTAAATATCACGAGGAAGGTCGGTGGCCTTGTGCGCCACGAGTCTAGGGGGGTGAGCTTAGCAGGGGAAAACACGGTTTTTAACATTGTTGACGAGCGTGGATAGATACACACGACTCGCTTTAAACTAGTCGCGTGTGCAAAAACCTCGGGAGTATAAGTAGAGGAGAAGCTCGACACACGAGGTTCCCAAATTATTCGTTCCTAGAGGAAGACGCAGCGAGAAGTGGTCCGGACGACAAGTGGAAGGTCGTGCCATGGGGACCAGGGGTGTTATGTATGTGAGGAATCTATGAATGTTCCCAAGTTATTCATTCCTAGAGGAAGACGCAGCGAGAAGTGGTCCGGGCGACAAGTGGAAGGTCGTGCCAGTGGGGACCAGAAGTGTTAGGTGTGTGAGGGATCCATGATGTTCACATTTATTTCCCAATAAGAAGAATTTATCGGTCCGGGCGACAAGTGGAAGGTCGTGCCATGGGGACCAGAAGTTGAGGAGTTCTGATGATAGGATGGGAACCCATCAGAAGCTCGTGAATCTACGATGGCGGGTGTGAACCGTCGGTGTGCAGTGTGTTTGCAAGTTGAAGAGTCTTGAGGACGGGATGTCGAGAACCCCTCAAGGAACAAGTAATCTACGATGGCGGGTGTGAACTGTGTGTTCTTATTTGTGTGAAGCCAGGGGCGTCTGTTTCCCCTTTTATCGTCGAAATTAAAGATCTAGAAAGGATCGTGTGAACTCTGGAGAAGTGAAACTGCATCAACGAGGAGGGCAACTGTTGACAGAGACTATTAAGTATATGTAGTTAAGTTTATAGACAGAGGGATTAGATCTAGATGTGAAACGGGGAATAGATAATAGCCATGATCCCCAAGAGTAAATTTGAAGTATCTCTGTTTTTGTGATTATGTATGTGATTATCATGAGTTGAATGTTTTGACATAAGTTTTGTCATGCATTTATAATTAAATATCGTTTAATTTAAATCTCACTCCATGTGTCCATTGATCGCTGGTCTGCTTGCTTGGCTTGTTAGCTGGGTTTGAAAGGTAAATAAGTTAGGTACTCATCACACACGTGGTCGTGACCATCTTCACGCACGTGATCGTGACACTATAAATACAATTATCACAATCAATTTGAAGTCATGGATAGAAACTGTATGACTCAAACTGTGTAAAAATGTCAACAGTGGCTTCGAATCTTACAAGGTATATAAAGGGATGGGCAAACAGTTTAAAAGTAAACAATACATAAAAAGTCAATGGGTTTTGGCATGGCGTCCAGCAGAGATTACAGAATAAGCGTTGCCAGGAATAACAACTAGTGACAGACACTGGAAGAAGTTATATATATTGAAAACAAACCTTGAGACAAGTGACCATTTCTTTCTCAACTAAGACACTGATCTGATAAGAAATAAACATATATGTACTGGAGAAGTAATAATAAGACATATACCTTACTGGTAAAAAGCATTACAGTAGTCTCCGTCTAAGAACCCGGTCACCGGGAGAAGAAAAAGCGGGTTCTTAGGCAGACCGGGCACTTAGGCGGATACAACATGAGGCCCAGTGATACTCTCTGTAATAACCACAGTCAGCCATAAGTACATGCACATGTGCCGTGCAAACCAAGCGCGTGGTCAATTACGTATAAAATTCTGCCCCTCGAGTCAGACAACAATAGATGTTAGGTGATGTCTATGCTAATTTAGTCTAGGAGTGGCCTGCTTGCACACGAAAGACGTAACTGGGCTCCATCCTTTGTACGGTTCGTATCCCCCTACCTTCCCTCCACCCGTTCTCTTTCACTGTATTGTGTGGCTTTGTTCTATCCTGTCTACTTGAAAGAGAATTTTGCGTTTAATATATGGACATTTTACGTAAAAGTGTGCTTGTCTCACGGTCAGATGCGGGGTTCTTAGATGGAGACTACTGTATTAACATCTGCAAATTGAATTTGTTCACTGTATTATGATGCGCCTTGAATTCTGTGATATTAGTACGTTTATTTTGATTCTTGTCCAATTCATGCAGGTCTTTGCACACATTCATAGTGAGAGATTGGTTAGAGGACATAACATACTAGGATGTATATATCACTAATGCATACATTATCAGCCCAAGACTTGATATTTGTAGATGTTACGATGTTGAAAGGGGTGATAATCACCTCCAGTGTTACGAAGGGGTCTTCTCAATGATGGTATTATGACTGCATTTAAATCGAGAGGTATTTAATATCTAAACTTTCGTACCATGCCACACACTAAGAATAATCTGAATAAGTTTCATAAACAGACCTGCAGGGCCACAAATTTAATTACATTAATTACCCTAACAATTTTGTCTAGATCTATTATATAGTAAAGACAACATCAGCAGCATCAAATCCAAATTCAATAATACTTCACTAGAATTCTACTCTCGATTCCTATAATATTATTATACTTCTGACTCACTAACAATCTTAAGTACTAATTATATATATCTCAGATCTGGTCTGCCTACTATATGTCGATCAATACACTAATATGGTCTCTGGCGACAATGTCATCTCAGCTATTTGTGCCTAACGCTTATAATAATCGAGCCCGTCAATACAAACTGACGTAGTTAAGTCTAGAGATCTACTCTAGGATGGGCTGGCAATTCCCAGCCTCATCCAGACAAATCAATCACAATTCACAGATGTGTATGCCATACATTCATACTAGTTGCAAGTCTATATATATCTTTATCTTGCATTCTTGGGTAGCACTCCTAGTATATGCGACAATCCTGTCCTACTGGATAACTTATGTTCAGCTCCTCGTTCATGGTTGAGTCATCAATAGACAAACACTTACGATTATTCCCTGGTGGACACCAGGGAACGATGGACAATAGCGGTGGGCATATCTCATTCAGGCATATGGATTCATCTCAAATGTCTATAGTGGACTAGACATGAGTCGTACAACGCTTTATGATTCTTCAGGCAGAATCGTGCCGACGCCTGCACAGATTGGAGTTTTCTGTATGGAGTGCAGGATATATGTCTGGGCTGACTTTTATACTGTCTAGCCACCTGCAACTACCGTCCAAATCCCTAGATTTCATTGGTGCGGTCAGCTCCGAGCTGAGCTCGCAGTATAATTTATTCTATTGTATAAGTCGGTTACGGCCTTGCACTAAGACAGACAAGGTCGTCTTCTAAATAGGTTAATAACAATTAAATCCAAAAATCTTACTAACTTGACTCAGCACAATTCGTGCTTTCATGAACTACTGAATGTCAAAATCAATTACAACCACCTCACACCCTCTAACAATGCTATTACTCCCGAACTGGAGATATTCTGCCGTCCCTAGTTTACCTACACATATTCCTTAACCATTTGCAAGGAAAAAAGATGTTTCAAAACAAACTGTTCACTAGAACAGCTCAAGGACAAATTACGCTGGATCTAATCAACAACATCGTAAAAAATTAACTCATGCACTCGTGACCTAGCACGGCATTTATGAACTTAATCTGTTCTTGACAGTAAAGTGATTAAAATAAAAAAAAGAAAATCGGAGAAACAGCAGTCCTTTGTTAAGTGAGTTCTCAATGCTTTATGATAAGTGGAAATACTTGATAATCACAGTTTATATTGCGACATCACATATTTTGCAGCAAAGAGAGAGTTTTTGCAGTATTTCTCTCCTTTTTTTTTTATCCTCAGGGCATCACATTTACTGAATTCAAGAAATTTTGCCAGTTCCTCAATAACCTTGATGACTTTGCTATTGCCATGAAAATGTACACATATGCCCAGCAACCAGTTTCAAAAGGTAAAAATGTATTGAAGGGAACTGTTGGCAAATGCCAAACCAGCAAGGATAAATTTGAAACATTTTTTTTTAATGAGCATGCTTGTTGAAAGCCACGACTACTTGGTTTCTTGAAAAGAGATCACCAGTGTCTCAAATCTCTCTCAAATACTTAACCAGTTTGCCCCCTTAGAATGACAAGGTTCTAACTCCCTTCCATCAACTTTTGAGAAATCAAGGATTGAAGCAAAGAATTTTTTTCTTTTATAATAATACTTACAAATTACTCACCGAATCTGCTTGATTTTTTTACTCACAATGGAGAAGGCTTGTACAAGTTGTCTGTAGTGTATAGCTCAGTTCAGCCAAAAAGTGGAGATAGAACCTTGTCATTTCTCATCACCTCATTTTACAACTGTTCAGCCATGAATGTATAGCGCCCTCGAACCAACAACGACGGTTTGATATTTAAGCATTTCAAATGGTGTGTTTGTCTTGGACAAGTCTGTGAATTGAAAACAGAGAGATGATATCATCAAAAAGTATTGTTTAGAGTAAAATTATTTAGTTATGACACCTGAGCTCAATGTCCAATAGTAAAACTTCAGACAAACATCAGAAGTTTCTTCAGTTCAAGGCATGGAGGCTGTTGCCTCTTGTTGTGGGTATTACCATGTTTTTGGTCTTCCTGTCGTACTTTGTGGTTTGGTCACATGCCTTGAATTTCGAATTTGAAATTTACCAGTACGGTTGTTGGTTCGAGGGCGCTATACATTCATGGCTGAACAGTTGTAAAATGAGGTGATGAGAAATATGTAGAATATGCATACAGATTCTGTGTTTTTTTAATCTTGCCTTTTTCACGAATATTGTTTTCTAATTCTACTGGCCTAACAGTATATCATTGAAACTTCATGGACCAAATTCATTGGTTCAGTGGAAAAAGGGATTATGTCCTTTTTTTGTGAAAATGGAGGTAATCACTTCTGGCATTGAAATGACAAAATGCAGAGGGCCCCCCCCCCCCTCCCCCCCGGTGTTCTAGCACTCCAAATACATGTATGTTGGAATTGAGAAATGTGTGTGTGCAATTTGTCACACAGATATTTTGTTTCTTGCATCCCCAGAGGAATTTCAGCGAGCAGTAATGGTGTGTACAGGGTATAGCTTGGAATCACACGTTGTTGCCACACTTTTTAATGTTTTCGATACTGATGGCGATGGTAATCTCTCCCACAAAGAATTCATCTCTATCATGAAGGACAGATTGCACAGAGGAGCTAGGGTAAATATCTTTTTCTTCTAGTCTGTGGTTTACCAAACTGAAAGAAGGCCGTTGGTAACTTTAAACATACAGGACAGCTGTATTGTGTTGATCAGGGCAAGACATATGTTCATTTACAAAGGAAAAAACAACAAAAATATCACCTTTGCTTAGATCTATGACTATGAGTATTTTTGGGTTAAAGTTTTTTGGGGAAAAACAAGCATGAAAAAGTTTAATTGCTGGCCATTTTACAATATAAAACCCTTGTATCTGAATTTGTTGATGATGAAGTTTTGCTAAAATATTTAAAGCGAAAAGTAGCCCAAGAAAGAAAATAAATGATCTGCAAGTGGAAATGGCAATGTTTTTGTTTTCTCTGAGAAAAAAAAAAAAAAAAAATTCTGGATTCTTCAGATATTTTAAATTGCTTTCATGCACAATGTAGAGAAGAAAAATTGAATGAAGCAGTTTCTACTGTAACACAAATTCCAGACCAATAGTAACTTTAGTCATTTGTTTCTCTTGCAGTCTCACCTGATGCACAACCAAAACACATGGGACGCCTTCAAAACTTGTGTTAAAAATGAGATGAGAACATTTTAAAGGCAGCTCCAAACTTCATTGTCATCACTGTCCACTTAGTTCGCAGTCATACTCATGACCTGAATTTGATGTTCAATCCATTCAATTCTTGTCTGTGATTTTTTTCCCCCTATCTCCATCACATTTGGGTGGATCTGACTAAACTGGGCTAAGGTGGAATTTTTATACCTCTTTAAACAATCAAAATAAAATACTTCAAAGATGATTTCAAGCAAAATGTTTTAATTGAACACAAAAGAATGGCTAATCTTTCATGCTGTATACAAATCTCAGTCTCCATGGAAATTCTTACCTTCCTTTGGATTGGGTTTTCCCAGGAATTAGGTCTTTCACCTGAAACCCGATTTCATCAGATCCACTCAAATTTTTTCACAAGAACCGTTTCTTGATTTATTTTGTATGACATGTTTTTTTATATACTGAAACATATAACGGATTGTGTCTATGTGATATACATTGATCAGTGGGGATTTCATTCAGTTGTAAATCCAGTGTTAAGTGTTTGAAACTGTGGATGATAAAATTTCAGAATGATTATCTGTAAGAAGAGAACACAAAGACATTGAGAAAGTGGGAGAAAATGATAGCATGCAATTACTATAGGAAGATGAAATGTTTCTGATTGAAAGCCACCAAAGCTGCATTAGGTTTTACAAATATTCTTTAGATTGTGATACCAGGATAATATTAAATGTCCAGTTCTAATATTGATATTTTTCACTGGTCATATTGCTTTTAATCTGTCTTAATTGAGTCCTAATGCAACTTTTTATATGTAAATATTGTATAGTGACATCCCTACATACCTGTAGGTATAATTGAAGAGCCACTGTTTCATTCTCTTCTGCCTAAACTGGGCTCTTATTTATCATTGTGGCACATAAGCCACACAAGTATTTCCAGTTCCTCAATTCCAAATGCAATCATACAATTTGATGTGGAAACTTTAATTCCCAATGTCTGTGTTGACCTAAATATGCTGACATTTATCTTTGTGACATCTTTGGGATGTGCTGCCAGTTTGATGTAAACAAATCTAGCTGGAAGGGTACCTTATCCAGTGTGTACGTTTCGGCGCTGAAATGAACTCCAAGTTTGCAGCTAATTCATATCTTTGTAGATGCATCATTTGTGAAAACTTTTTTCCTGTATTTTTTTTAATGTGAGCAAGTTGTTCTGTTTATGTGATGAACCCAAGCAAGGCTGGTCCTCTAAAGCAATGACAAGGAGACTCTTTTGTGTTTTTCTGAAATTTGTAATTTTTCTTTGCTTTATTCTGTGATTTGATATTGACTGATTATCCTTGATCTCAGTGCCGTAAACCGGGGTGACTTTGCAAAGCGGGGGTGACTTCCCATGAAAATTCCCAAAACCCAAATTACAATCATAGCTTTTTATTGACTTTCCCTCCCTAGTGACAGATACAGCTTGACATTCTCCATACATATAACCAATTCAGGCAAGAAAAAAAGTAACTTACGACCGATTTATTGGAAATTTTGGATTTCCTAAATACGGGGTGGCTTTGCTACACCCGTTAAATATGACGTTAAACCAATGAAAATGACAAAAGAAGTGTCAATGCTGAATGAATTTTAGTTAAGAATACAAATTAAAAGTCACTGAACACATTTCTTGTTTTCTTGGTTGGAGGCATCCACTCATCTTCACTCTCAAGGATGTCGCTGTCGTCTGTGTCAATGTCTGGAGTGGCCGCTGACACCCGGGAAGAAGGTCTGCTCGAGCCAGGTGTAGATTTCGATTTCTCAGAGGCTGAAGCTAGCTCTTCAGCAGATATTGACTTTCCTGGCTCCACTGTTACTTTCTTCCTGGAGACCCGTGGCTTCTTTGGCCCGTTAGGACTGTATTTGAATTGATGAAGGAAGGCCAGAACAGCCTCGGAAACTTTCCCCATATCACGCTGGTTGGTGTTGGAGGGAAACTTTCTCATGACCATGGATTCGTCGAGGGGAACGATTCCACAAGCCTTGAAGCCTGCTATCAGATTACTTTTGCTCCTCATTCCCAACTTGTCAATTAGTTTGGAGACCAGTCTGGGAAACTGAGATTTGTCGAGGGAAGTTGCACTGGGATTTCTCATCTTGTATTCTTCCATGATGGATCTCCATGCTCTCTTCATAGGGCCAAAGAAGGCCACGTCAAGTGGCTGACACTTGTCTGTTGAATTGGGCGGAAGGAGGACAAAGCAAATGTCCAATTCTTTACACGGCTGAAGAACCTTGGCACTGAAATGAGAGCTTAAATTGTCACCTATGATAACCTTGCGACCTGATTTGCGCCTGGCCCAAGGTACGACAATTGTGGTAAACCATTCTTCAAAGTTTATAATGTCCATCCATCCGTTTGCACTTCTTCCATATCTGGTACCAGCTGGGCCGCCATCACACCATGATTGCCATAAGTTCTGTGATTTGTAGATCACATAGGGGGGTAGCAACTCCCCTTCTGCCGTCCTTGAAAACATGATAGAAATGTTGCCCTTGGAGAAATTTATAATATGTTCCGGGTATTTCACTCCTCTTCTGAATAAACATTTTTTTATTCCTGGTTCATCACTCAAATTAGTCTCATCATAATTTAAAATGTTCTGAGCAGAGACAGGCCAAGGATTCCTCAAGATTTCTGAAATAAGTCTGTATTTTTTCAGGTTCCACTTCCGCTCGCGCACGCTTTATGTTTTGACACATACGTGTTGAGAGGTCTTCGTGGCGCTCAATGAAGAGATCCGCCCAGTCTTCACCAGGAAGATTGTTCTTGAACTTCTTAATAGTACGACTGCAGTCATCTAAATAGCTCTTCACTATCATGCGCAAGTCAAATTTTTCTAATGGCATCCCAAAGTCAGCGCACGTCAGGAGATGCTGTACGATATTCTCTTCTTCTTCTGATGAAAGCACCGTCTGCCCTCCACATGCCTTCATGTGCAGTCCTTTTGTTTTGTTCCACAGTGTTCTGAACGGTATATTGTGTCTCTTGGCCACAGATCGCAGGCTGTCGTGCTTACACTCTTGAACAGCTTGGAGCAGGGTTTCTTCACTGTAATCTTTGTATCGTCTAGCTCCTGCTTTGCGAACGTATTTTCGTGGCATGTTGATCAGAGCTGGGGATCTGTGGAATATATAAAAACAAACAAGAACAAGTTAGTGACATGTATAATATAAAGGCATTGACACATAGGATTTTAAAACATAGGCATAGCAGCCAATCACAAGTATCAAATTAGAAAAAAAGGATATAGCGGTAATCTAGATCTAGACTAAGTTGAAATTTTGTCAAAATTTCTCCATCTTTCCAAAAACCTTAGGCTCATAACATCATATTATAACACTTCCATTTTCATTTAATTTGCAGTATAAAATCAATAATGCATTCACCAAAATAGATTTTACCCCATAAAACTGTTCACAAAATATCAAGGGGTGACTTTACATCACCAAAATGTTGGCGTCAAAACAACGGGGTGACTTTGCATACCCCCGTTGTGCACCACCTGGTTAGGCAAGCCTATTTCCACCCATAGATGTGTTTACCCAGAGCCATTAGTCATTCCATGAAATTGGCTATCATTAGAATCTGACTAAAAATATATATTTGCTAGATAAAAGTTTCAACTCACCTGATTTAAGTCGAAAATACCTTTAGTCTTAAAGATGCTGCATAGAAACACTGTCTCGCTTGACTGCAGAGGTAAAACAGGAAATGGAAGGCCAAAGAACTCTTTTGTTTGGGGAAACCAAAAAAAAACTATAAATAGATATCATCCTTCATCCAAGAGTACATTCACTTTTTTCATTATAATTGTGCAAAGTCACCCCGCTTTGCAAAGTCACCCCGGGTGCCTCAAACATTTTGTGTTTCATTTTGTTCAGATGAGTGTTGCATTTAGAGATCATCCACTTTGAAACCATTGTTCTGTCCATGTACAGTGAAATCAGTAATGACAAATATCGCCAGAAGTTGCAGGAGACAAAGAGTTTGCCAACATCACAGATCTGCATTGCAGTTTTCTGCTTTATTACAACTGTGTTGTGGAAGTAGTTTTTTTTTTTTCCCCACCACATGGTGCATCTGTTTTGCGCAAGCCATTCTTTGTTACTTGGTGGAATAGGGTGGATAAACTGCCAGTGGACATGCAATGTGAACATTGTCAGATGTTTCAGTGATGCCGCTGTGAAATGTTAGTCCACAGAATGAAGTCACAAACTGGCTAGTTTGCCTCCTCAATGTTTGTGAAGATTCCAGGGATTTGCAAGAGTCAATTGAATGATCTGGACATCTAATTTCACATACTACCTTACAGTTTGTCATGTGCAGTCATAGGACTTGATCAGTTGATCAGGCAGTTCAGTGTCATCCATGCAGTGGTTGTAGTTGTAGGCACAATATGCCCATGACCACACGGTTGAGTCTCTGTGATTGTTGATGCATCATAACCTGTCATTAGCCTGCAAATGCTGTTCTTGTCTAAGTTTTTCTGGGCAAGAATTGGCCCACGATAGGCTGACGGTTTCTTCATTTCACACAATTTCAATAATTGCCTGTGTGTGGGTTAAATCATAGAATTGCTGTGCTTTACGATTTCTCTCAGTCGCAAGAGAGTTCAAGAAGTCTTGATTTAAGGAGCAGTGATATGAAAGTCTACTGGGGCAAAGTTTGTGTGATTTACATGTACATGAACTCCAATATCATTGTTAGTGAAATTTGGGATCAGAGGCCTATTGTCGGCAACGCGCAGTCATTCATTACCATGTGTTTTGTATTCTTCCTGCTATCCCTTGTAGCCTTAGTTTCCAGTGTCTAGGAGATGCTATGGAACAGTTATTGAGGATGGCTCAGCATTATCAATGAGTTTATCTTCACTGCTGTTTGATATTTACCCTTTTCTTTCCCAGTAGTTGCCTTACTCAGCTGTTTAGAGCCTTGTCATTGTTGTCACTGTGACTTGAATTAGGGCACTGTTCATGGAACTTTGTCATTGTGAACTCAGAGTCACAATAATTCTTCCTCACCATCCACATCACTTTCTTTGTCATTTGGAAGTTGATTTATCATTTCATCATGAAATAAAGACCACAATACTTTTGATTTGAGCCAAACTGCATTTGTCATTGGTTCTGTTGCATGGACAGAGAAATGGGAACTTACACTTAAAAAAAAGAAAAGAAAACTAAAAAAATCTTTAAACAGTTACATCTTGTCGTTCATTTTTGGCCATGCAGGATTCAAATCTTTCATTGATTTTACCAGCTGTGCATTCAATAGCATTAGATGCAGTTCAGTTCTGCCTATAAAGTCAAAGAACAAAGCAGACCAGATATCAGTTTTTGATGTCAGTGAACTGCCAGAGCCAATTCTGCAAATAAGAACAACCTAAGACTAAGAGCATTTTTGTAGAAGGGTAGAGTTTTTCTGGTCATATTGATCCAATAGAAGACATTGATCTGTTTTTTATTGTTTATATGTGATAGTTATAAGAAACGAATTATTCTGAAAGGTGTACAGTTCCACTCTTTGTATTGGTGATCATTACAAAGTTGAGATATGATTTTATTACCAGGAGTGGTTACTCGTAACAAGGTAAAGTAGTTTCAAAACTCATCAGAAGTAGATAACTTACGCAAAAAAATTTTTTATACATATAAATTTTTTTTTAAAGAACAGAATTTTGTATTTCATGTGGAATTTAAATTACCTCGGATCCTCCCTCGCAGGTGTGTGCGTTATGAATGTTTTGTTGCCCTCACCAGAAATGTCAAAGCTTCTTCTAACTTTTGGCAAATTCATTTTATATTAGTGCTGCCATCCAAAGGCAGAACAACGTAACTGACACTGACAGCAAGGCCTTTTTCTGTTTCATCCTCTATGAACTTGTCTCACACATATTTCTGTTATGTCAAAGGCAAATAGAAGTATCTGCTTCCAAAATAGTCATTTCGAGGGTGACAAGATTATAAATAAAAGCATTCATATAGCCATGACATGCAAGTTTTTCTGAAGTCTGTGAAATGAGGGGATATGTCGCTCTACCTTTGCACGGCAAAATAGTGATCCTGAAATTCAGATCAGTTTTTTTTATTTCATCATGAAAACTCTCTTTGTGGCAAAAACAATAGAGCATACACTTGACCGTAGGCTGTGAAAATCCATTAATTCTGATCTTATGTTAACTTTGCAAATAGCATATCTGTGATGTATAGATTTTATGTACATGTAGTGCATGTGAAAACAAGTGTTTTGAAAAGTTTTGGCATGTGACATAAGGGGAAGTTTGTATAGTTGAGGATTTCCATTCAAATATTGTGTGATAGATGCCATGTCCCCTTCGGTAGGATGCTTGAAAAATTGTTTTAACAGTAAGTTATGTATAGAAATAGGAAACTAATTTGATTATTGTGTGAAAGGAGGTTGAAATTGAAAGTAATAAAATTACAGTATAAAATTGTGTTTAGAATAAACTGGTATCTCAGAAGCTGAAATTTGTTAATCATGGAACTTTCTGCAGGAAATTAGGCTAGGTGAATTTTGATGTCTGGACTATAATGTTTTTGATATTTTATGCTTTTAAAAGGAATGTAGGTTATCCTTTTTCAATAACTCTCTGATTAAATATTTTTTGTCACTTTATTACGTGTTTTTTTCTTTTTGTTCTGTTGTCTTGAGAAGATTCATCTGCTGCATGGCATAATGAAGTTCTTACTGAAATACAAAATATTGCAAATAATGTAAGATGTAAAATTCTGCAAATGTTCAATTTCCTAAACTTTGTACCTTGCACAATTACCACTGAATGAAGAAGATGGTATTGAGAGTCTAAGCTTTTCATTTGTGCCAGTGTTGCAGAGTAACAGTAACACGGCACAGCGTAAGATTTGTTATTACAGTAGTCTCCGTCTAAGAACCTGGTCAACAGGAGACAGAAAAAGCGGGTTCTTAGGCGGACCGGGCACTTAGGTGGATACCAAAGGATGCCACCCATATTTGACTTCCCGTGTCCATGGCTTATCCCCCTTGATTGTTCGGACCTGGGTCGTGACCTCATAATGAAAATAAAGCATTGAACATTTAAAAAAAATTTTTTTTTTTTTTATTTGCAGATGGTCAAAGTTACGACTTGGGCTAGCAGAATGCTCTTTTCTTACAGTGATGATTGTGTAAGGAATGCAATGTTTCAGACTGAACAATCAAGTTGTGAATCACAGATGTCGATTTTAGACGAGGCCCAGTGATACCATGTGTAATAACCACAATCTGCCACAAGTACATTGTATGTACATGTGCCGTGCAAACCAAGCTCGTGGTTAGTTACTTATAAAATTCTGCCCCTCGAGTCAGACAACAATAGATGTTAGGTGATGACTATGCTAATTTAGTCTAGGAGTGGCCTGCCTGCACACGAAAGACGTAACTCTGGGCTCCATCCTTTGTGCGGTTCGCCTGACCCTACCTTCCCTCCACCTGTTCTCTTTCACTGTACTGTGTGGCTTTGTTCTATCCTGTCTACTTGAAATAGAATTTTGCTTAATAATATGGACATTTTATGTAAAAGTGTGCTCGTCTCTTGGTCAAATGCCGGGTTCTTAGGCAGATTTTTCGTTTCAGAGTGGGTTCTTACGCAAGTAAATTACAGTGAAAAAATTCGGTTTCGCGGCATCAGCGGGTTCTAAGGCGGCGAGTTCTTAGACGGAGACTACTGTACTAATACATATATTGCATTCACATCCTTTAGGCTGGATGATGCAACAGTTCCTCAGCCTGATTATGCAGGTCTTTAGTCACTCTTATTAAACAACCTGCAAACTCACTTTTTGTCTGGTAAAGATAACACAGAAAGGCAAGTTGTCATAGTGATTGGAATGGGACCGCCTCCTGTAATTACTGAAGCATTATGTTTCTTGTTGAAATAATCACTAATCAAGGGTAGATGGGACACTGATCATTTGATTTGTTTTAACCTTGGATAAAAAAAGTCATCTGTCGTAATACATGTAGTTAGTAAGTTGTGACATTATGCTCACAGTTGTTAGTGGTTTACACTTGCCGCTAAAGATAATTTGAGTTAATTTCAAACTCTTCAAAGTGATCTCATGAAAAGAAGCCTTGAAGCAGAAATCCTGTTGCTTTGAGTGATGGGTTGTACTGTGCTTTTAATAAATGTAGTTCCTAAATAGCATTTGTCCATACTACATGTATTTAAGTTAGATACAAAGTCCCAGAAATGCTTACATTATGAATTGACCTTAACCTTATCCATGTAGATAAAAACACTCAATGGACAACTTCCCTAACAAGCAACAACAACAACAAAAATAATACATGTATATATCATATATAAATCACAGAAGTGACAAAATAGTGTAAAAGCATTTTATTCTTTGTTATAAGGATGAAGACAAATCATCATAGTGACAATGAATATATTAATTATTTCTGACAAATATTACAGTGCGAGAAAAGACTGAAAACTGAATGTGACAGTTGAAGACTAATTCTGTACAAAAGAACACATAATATGTACACCCCGATGACAAATTATAATACATTACACATTATTCAACATTCAGAACAAGTGAAGGAATTAAAAACCATTTACACCTTAGGAAGATAAATATACCATTATGTATTGTAATGATTCGGCTACTATTTACACAGAAATGTAACAAAGGCCAGATGTGGTAACAGTAATTCATGAAAAAATGGACTGGATTTAAACAAGCTAGTTCTTGGACAACTATTTTAGTTTTCAAATGAAAATCTACCAGAGTGAAGGTGCCCATGTAACATTTACAGCATAAGCATCTCAAACTCTCAATGCCATTGTCCTCGTAAGCAACACTCTTTCTTACATTCCATCCAGACACCTCCTTGTTTCTTAAGGTTGAACCATCTCAATGAAAAATTTCAACATCTGCATAAGCGTGAACATAACAATGTGTACTAGGCCATTATTGTAATGCCAGTAAGATTAAATAGCAATGCAATACACATGTATCTGGGAAGGCAGAATCTGAGAGCTATGGGTAACAAGAAAGTATATTTCTGCAGGACTAAAACCATTGACAAGAGCCAATACATGGGTATGCAATGCAAATGAGTTCAAGTTTGGGTTTAACAGGGTGTCAGCATGATGTCAGCCACTTTGTGCCTTGCAATGCAAGAGAGAGTATTTAGGTCTTTATTTCAGGAGGTTTCGCTGCCATTGGCATTTACACCTCACTTTTCTTGTTTTCTACGTGTTTTGTGTGGTAGGGATTAGTTTTTTTGGAATTTTGTCTGGGCAGTGGCCTTGTTCGGACTGCTCTTCTCAATTTCCAACTGCCAAGTTATCTGTAACGTGCACTATGTGCAAATGGGCCCTCTCCGAAAAGACTAGGTGCTCAATCCTACCTACCATAGGATCAGGGTCAGGAATTTTTTTCCCCCAAACAAAACTTCCAACATGCCTGCACTGACCATGAATTGAACCCAGTATTTTCAGAATGAGAGGCGAGCACCTTGCCTCTAGGCCACCGTGTCCCCATTGCAAGAGAGGGTGGCAAGGGTCTGCTGTTTTATGATACATGACATGATAATCGTATGAAATTTCGAAATTTTTGTGTCAAACATCTCTGACTCCACTTCCAGGGCAAGGTAATACTTAATAATTATGTAAAATACCCAGTTTATTTTCACTGGAATCATGAATTCAGGTGAACTTGCTGTTATTAACTGTTTTGGGCAAGTGATGGGATCATGCAAATTTATAGCTTCTACATGGAGTGGCCCAATATTTCTTGTGGGAGAAACAAACAAGAAAAAAAAAATCCATAACGGGAAGAGAGTCGAAGTATTTCAACAAACATTTCTTGTCTTTCTAAACTCATGGGCCAGCTAGATATGGTGGGATTTTCCATGTCTGAAGTGAAAGTCATCATAAAAACCCGGAATGATCTGTTCCTGCATTGGAACAGACAGGAAACAGTTTCCCTTTCTTCTAAAGTTATTTTTCTTGTGTTGTAAGAACATTATTCATTGAATCACAAGATAAGCTCAATATGTTGAAGAAGTGGCTGAACACTGAAAACTCGCAAAAATCATCAAAATGAGAACTGAAAAATATTGACCCTGGTCATATGTTGATGACAATTTTGCGAAACATACAATGCAATACATATGTATACAGGAAACCTTCCTATATTATACATCTGTGTTGAAGTAGAAATGCAATATGAAATTGGCGTTTTTTTTGTTGTTGTTTTATACAGTGCACAAAGTACCTTACTGAAAATTCCAGAGTCCACTGCATTCAGCTACAATCAAAGTAAAGGCTACAAAAATATTGGGGTTTCAGTCCCTTTCAAGACAAAAAAACAAAAACAAATTCAGCAAATGTTTGAATCAAACCATGTCTGCATAAGGAACTGTCCTAGCAACCAATTACCACCTCTCTGAATCAAAGGTAACAAAGAGTTGCATAGAAATATTGATCATGAACACAATAATAGATACAACAATTGGATGATAGTCTCAGGTACAAACTGATCAGGTCAAGAATTTTCTTTTTCTTTCATGGTTGAAACTGAAAATGATCTCATACTATTTACCTTACCATAGACCACAATTGAAATATAAACTACACATTGTGATCAAACTGCCAACTTCAGTTTGCTCTTTCCAATTTTTTTTTTTTTTTCTTTCTTGCACAAAACTGGCTCATCTCTAGGACACAGGCAGTTTACACCTGAGATCATCAGTAGATTTATTCAACACACAGAATGTCTGAATCTTAGCCTCCTATGTAATACATGTATTACTCTTAAAATACACTTCCAGTGTTTGGTATCAGTTATGGAAAACATACTCATCACCAGTGAACATAATTTTCCATGAGAATATAGAAAATCAATGCCACTTTGAAAGTCGGTGCCATAAAAGTTATCCTTTTCACCCATTATATCCAATTCAATAATCTTTCGACTAAGAATAAAATGGCCATTAAGCTATGAGAAAATGTGGACTATGTGCAAAGATGAAATATGCTGTTTTCTATTGTGCTGAGAAAAAAATTCTGCCTCTGCTAAGTGACAGGATGTGTAAACTTTGGAAGGAAAAAGCAAAGGATAAACATACCGTCTTTAAAAGCAAAAAATGAATGAACTACTTCTTCTGCAGAAGTCTCAATAAAAATAGAAAAAAAAAGGCATGTGGTAAAAAAATCTGCATCCTTTAAGATTTTTATTGTGACAGAATATGAAAAAATTCTTATTAAATACGAACATAAAACATAGAATATCAACAGAAACCTCACACTCCTAACCAAAAACTAGTAGCATTGAGTAACCCCACTAAAAGGAAAAATAACAGAACTGATAGATTCTTTACAATATTATCTTGACTTCTTCCTGGGTCAGGGTATAGCCTTTAAAAAAGATCTAACAAATTTAATAACTGCTTTTTTAATTCAATTAACAAAGTACCATTCGAAAATTATGTAACAAAATCACTAAGCGTTGCTTTTTCATAGGAAGGAATAGACTTAAAAAATTGAGATCCTGCAGGTTGCAAAAAATACTACAGGTTGCAGACAGTAAATGTTCAGAAATCAAGCTCAACATACAAATACTAACACATTTTTTCCAGCATCCGATAATTCCTTGTTAATGTTCATTTAGTAATTCCTTAACAGGACTTTTGCTTCATTTTATTATTTCCTTTCAATCACTTACAAGGTCAAATAGGCATGCTGTCGAATTGCCCATCAGGACTGCATTGTTTGTCACTGTGGTTTCCCCAAAAAAATGACTGCTGGAATCTACCAGTCAATAAAGAACTATTGGTGTTTGTCACATCCGCATGCATGCATGCATTAAAAAAAATGTAACTTTCTCTAGCTTAAGTGATTCAACAGAGCAGTTAGTTGGAGGTATTATTAGGGGAATGAACAGTAAAAAAGTTCGTGTATGGAAGACCATGTTGCAATCAAATGAAACAGAACAGCTTGTATTATATCTGTATGAAGGGGTCTGCAGGTTAAAATGCATGTTTATGTCAATCATGTGCCAACAATATCAATAAAAAAAAAGAGAAAGATAGTCTAAGACAAAGCAGTCAATTGCAGTCAACAAGTTGTGGATCTGATGATAAAGAAGAAGTGCAACTAAGTCATAAAAAGTCACCAAGCATAAATTTATGAAGAAAAATTTGACTCTGAAAGAAGAACCATTTCTGAGACCAATAATTCAATACATTTTCTCTTATGATGTCATTACCATCATATAACAATCATCTTTACCATCGAGGTAGACTAAAAAGAAAGAAGAAAAAAAAAATTACCTCTGGTGTCAACAAATCGTCCACTTACAATGACACGGTTCTATCTCCACTTTTAGGCTGAACTGAGTTACACACTGCACACTACTTCTACAGGCCTTCTCCACTGTGTGTCAAAGTATCAAGCAGATTCAGTGTGTAATTTGTAAGTATTACTAAAAAGAAAAAAAAAAAGTCGTATCTCTAAAAGCTTTGGGCACACTGAACCTCAATCATCAATTTCTCAAACATTGATGGAAAGGAGTCAGAACCCTGTCATTCTCAGGAGATAAAATGACACCAGTATTCTGCGTAGAAGTGTGGTGTTAACAGGCAAACCAAAAACAACGGAGTGAATAAAGAAAAGGCAGGTGTTAGTCACACCACTAGTTTAGAGACCCATATCCAAAACGGATGAGAATCACTTGCTCTTGATTATGATAGGAAAAAATAAGCATTACTGTACAATTACTGCTGTCCGGATGAGAATATACAGATATTCAAATAAAACGTCAGCAATTCTCTTTTTCCAAAAAGCGGATTCATGTGATGAATGAAAGTCTTTGTTAACTAAGGCTGAAAGGAACATGTCCAGATCCTTTGATAACATTATTCAATTGAAATTGAAAACAAAAAAAAAAAACAGCAAAAAAACGCAAGAAAACGCAAAATAATTCAACGTAACTGAATGTGGACTGAAGAAAATATGAATATGAGCAAATTTATATAAAAAAACCCGACAACAAATGACTACTCAGATGAGAGAAACATCGTACACGTGAACACCTGACCTAAAAGAAAAAATATCAATTTTCCTTTTTTGCATTAACTTTTGAAACCTTTGAGTAGAAGGTAAATTTTAAAAAAAAACAACAAAACCTTCCAAAGAAAATAAAATGTGCAATTAGCAACATTGTAATATTACATTTACAGCAAAAGCCTGGGTAAAATTTGGTTCAATCCTACAAAACATTAATGCTTCTGAATTCATATTTGCTTTAGGGACAGGAAACTCCGATGTCAGATGAAAAAGAAGAGGCCTGATCATTGCATAACACCAGCGTTGAAAAATATCAATCAGATTTTGATAATTTGCACAATATACTGAAGCGTTGATATAGATCTTCAAAATACATAGACCATATGTACTAATTTCAAGTGACCTTTAAGGGGCGAATTAACAAAATAAAAATTCTCCACTTCAACATGAACTGTGTATTGCAATCTGAATATTATTTTTTTTAATTGGCAATGAAATGAGAACAAATACAGAAGAGATATTGGTCTCAAATTACTCTCATTGGACTTCACAAACTCTGGCCATATCTAGCTTGATTAAGTGGCAAAAATACAACTGAAAGAAAGCTGTGGTTCATGCAAGAACTGTAGGTAACTGGTTACACGGAGGCGTAGGCCTTATGTGTAGGTGCAAAAAGCTACCCAGTGTGCACGAACTCTGTGTATGCCAACGCCCACCTGTAAAAGGGTTCGTAAGTTTACATTTTCTCTGAGGATGACTAAATCAGCTAAGGAATGTTACTTTATTCCAGCCCGACTTCACAGGCCAAGGGGAAAAAACTTGGATTTCTACTCACCCTCGATCTCTTGTCTTAGTTTTGTTTTGATCGGTGTTGTTTTCTCGTGGCAGGGATTAGCCGATACAAATTCTATGCATGCGCATTGTCAGTTTTTGTAACAGCAGTAAATAGCAATTGATGCTTAGGGAGATGTAGGTGTAACGTTAGTTCATGCATACTGACCACACTTGAATTTACACCTGTTGGCGGTATGTTGCCATGATGTCCATAGTAAGTTTATTCTGACACATTAGGGTAACTGTTCCTCTGCAGTGTGGCATAAGTCTAATTTGACTAGGAAAGCAGACGAAGTCAAGTGGCAAAAGGTTTAGCATACATTTAAACTAACATCTCAGACTGTCTTGCTTGCCTTCCAAAATGATGAATAAATGAGACATGGCTGTAATATGCTGAGATGTTTTAGGTATGACAAGAATGAGATGTGCCTTTATTCAATGATTTGTTGCAACCTGACTATTTTTGTTACATAACTTAATCTAGCTTTCAGAACAAAATAAATCCTGCAGGAAAAAGGCGTGTCCTCTTCATTGAGTGTGACTGCAGATGCTGGTGACTGTAAATAACACTTACCTAAGAGAACTTGCAGACATAATTTTACATGGGAGGGACATTGAAAATGCTATGCTAACTTACATATACACTAGAGCCCACAGATGTGCTATTCTATTTAAGAAAAAATAAAACAATTTTTTTCTAAACTTTTGAGATTGCTGGTAAGAGAGATGCTGATTAGTATAAAGAACTCATGGATGTCTATGGTTTTCTGTAATCTGTCAATACCCAATGTAGCAAATGGAGAAAAAAAAAAAGAAAGTACACCTATTCCTTAAGATTAAGTTCCTAATCTGAAACGAGGATCAGACATACATATCTCATATCTCATGCTACACATGGTCTCACAGTTTGCTAAGGAATGATACGAAGAACTGACAGGTAATGGAAATGAACAAAAAACAAACAGTTCTCTGTGCAACTACTCCAGAGATGTATCTCCTACAAACAATCACAGACCTATTGCTCATTTGTGAATTTGAAAAGGAAAAAATAATGATGTATATATATATATATCTATCTACATCTATTCGGGGAATAACTAAATATAATAATGAAAATAGTCTGCCAACTATTACATGCCATCCTAAATTGTAAAACAATATGCTGTGGTGTGATGACAGAGAGATGCAATGTCCACAATGTAAGAGAACACCTACAACTTTAAACCCTGTTCTTCACCTTAAATGAAACCTGATGTGGTGAATCTGACATGAAAACATGTACTGTGATGTACAAACAAATTCTAGTCATTCTTATATGGTGAATTGTGGACTGCAGTGATAAAGTCATATATTTAGAAAGACTTTAAGATTAATTTTTATTTCATATCTTAACTCTGTTACTACATTTAACCAATTTCATAGGTCAATATATTATGGTGGTTCACATTGTTTTTACAATCCTCAACCACTTTCCTTTCCAGAAATGTATAGTTTTTAAGCACCAAAACTTTATTCCAAAAAGAGACAGCTTTTTTACCACACCACCACAATTCTTTAAAAAGCTCCTTAGCACTGGGGAAATGTGTATGTAGCAGTAATAGGGTTAAACCTCATCATCCTTGCATATTTTGCTGATCTGATATATAGCTGTGAGCTGCAGTCTACCATTCAGTGTCTACAGCATTATCATTGACTTAATACGGTCCTATAAACCTAAAAAGAGAGGTCAAGAACAGCTCCGGCACCAGCCTTTGAAATGTAACTTGAGTTATCACAGGGGATCTTTAGGTGATTGGTCATAGGAACTTCCAAATGTACGCGGATTGTATTTTTTAGGTATACAAAGAGAAACAAAAACTGCTGTCAACAAAAGTGCTCTCCATGAAAGTGGTGATGATACATTTACTTTGCTGTTTATGTAATATCATAATATATATGCATTAAAAATGCTAAAATAAAATTAATATTTTGTGCATAACAGAAGTTCTAGAAATATTTTCAAGAGAAAATAGAGCCAAGAATTCTAACCATTCCTACAGTGCTTTATTTGCATCACTGACATACCCAAACTGCATAGATTTAGAAACTTTTGGTTTGTATCTTGGAAGGGTCATGTGTATAAGCGGCACAATTCAATTCACAAGCCAAGTCATTTCGTCATTTACAACAATTCAATTCACAGGCCATGTCATTTCATCATTTACAAGTGCCTTGTAATTCAACAACTGCTTTATGTTCCAAAGTTCACCACTGATATAATAATCCGTCAGAAAGTTGTTATGACCGGTGTAACATGACAACCATCCTTCACTCTCATTCCCAGCCCTAGTTTGCTGCATAATATCTGTCAACAGATGAAGACTACAGGGGAAGAACCTCAGTTGTCACAAAATGCCAGTTTTATGGTTACCTTCCTCAGCTCTTAGCTAATATCTTAACCCTCGTCCCGCGTTGAGTGAACTCGCCCACGTAACGCCCCGTGCGGGGATAGCCAGCGGCCAGGCAGCCGATTGTTCGCGTGTTGCCGATAACCTCGGCGGTAGGGTCAATCGGGTCCTTGTCAACACGTGTATCGCGTATACTTCAGGAGGCAATAACAACAATAGTGGTGGATAAATCATTAGGGACCCCTATGATATTTGGATAAAGTACTTGTGATGACATGCAGTAGGTTTTATAGTGAAATGGAAGGCCCCAAATCCAGAATTTTCTGCATTTACATGCCGTTTAACACATGTTTTATCATTTTCCCAAGACCTCTGCGCTTTTTCTGTCCCTATGTCAGGCCATTCAGGTGAACAAATTATTTTTTAAAGCCATTCGCTTAATTTACTAACCACATGTATCGTGACATTGCCTTCTCCCTCCTCTACTATGTAAAGCGTCCACTTACTATAATGTTAGTTTTAGCGAGAGATTTGATTTCCAGTTCCAGGTCGTAGAGCACATACATGTACTGAAAAGCGGTTTAATCAAAGGAACACAATATCTCTCTAATCACCACATCAAATAAAGACAACGACCAACAACAAAGTCGGTCATTTTCTCCCAGTTTTCCCTGATGAAAAACCTACTGACAGACGCCCTTATGCAGCATGCCCTAATATTACATCGGAATTCATAATTACAGACGTAGAACGGCGTCTCAAATACGCACATGGCCCCTTTCTTCTCATTTCACATGTAGACGACAACCAGCATCAAAGTAAAAGTTTCCCCAAGATTTTCCCCAGTTCAAACTTCAGACCGTCAGTACTATTACATGAGTATGAAGAATAGTTACGAATAGTTGCATTGTAATAAACGTAATCGGACGATACCATTTTGTTAGATATAGTAGGGGTGACAGGATAGATAAACACGTGAAAATAGTGTGGAAAAAAAATGTGAAAAAAATAACGACAGCCTTGGCAACCAAATAACCAAAGCGTGAGGCGCACCATTGCTATACACAAAAATGTGGCCTCCCGCAGGACCCGCGGTTAAGCGTGTCGGACAAAATAATGGCCTCCTGTGTCTCGCGTGTTGCGCGGGGAGGCCAATATAGTGGCCTCCCGCAGGACTAGGGTTAAGCTTTCTTCCTCTCATCCTGATTAAGTGCAAAACAACAGTTTCCAGAAATAGGAGCTAACTTGGATAAGGGATCTTCTTTTCAACTCGCTGGCTTTCAAACTATGCAGTGCCAATTCCTCCAAACCTTCATTTTGTGACAACTGATATTTTTCGACCCTGGTAGTCTTCAGGTGTGTTTATGCATGAATGAATGAAAAATTACTAGGCAGAATGATAGAGCTGAACCTGGGTGGTCAATATCGATTGCCTGGCGTAAATTTTGTTAACTGGTAATAGTGATAATAGTAAAAGCAAATCCAACTAGATAATATGATTAGGAACGCTACAAACATTAGAATTCAGTTTTGTTCAGATCTGGGTTCATGACTTAATCAGGAAAGATAACTTTTTTTCAGAGACACTGAATCACATGTATTTGAAAATGCTTGTGTTAAACAAAGAAATTGACGTAAAAAAAAAGTATTTCCCTAATGGTTAACCATATATATTTGCAAATGACCTTACATCTATACTATATATATTTGTGGACGTGAGATTTTTCGTTGCAAAAGGCTTCTGAACCACTCAACACTCAGACTTCAAATTTTATATGGTGCATCAGAATGGATGTAAAAGTGCAGTTTTTAATAGAAGTCTCAAATCGGTATAGTTTTTTTTATTGGAAATTTATTGTTTCGCCATCATTTAGATCTATTTCGAGTCATGGTTCGCCATTTTAAGGTTTCGTTATCACTTCCTGCGATGTGTTCACTATCAAACACACTAACCCGTGCGCAAATCATGCTGTTGTACGGGATGCGCAGTGTGTCAACTCCAAAGAGTTTATAATAAATCGCTATGTATAACCTCTTTGGTCAACTCACAAAGGCAGAGCAGTAAGACTTATTTAAAAACAAACAAACAAAAATAAAATAAAGAAATAGTAACAGGGCAGATGAAGCAGGCCCATAATAACCACCCAGAACTGAAAACAACATTCAAACCGATTTATCCCGGGCAGGGCCGGGGACCACAGCTAGTCATTTCATATTTTTCTACATGCAGATACCTGACGTGGGGTGATTACAATCAGCAAACTGTTTCTGCTTTAGGAAGTTAAGGTTGCAATAATGTTCAAATGTTGCTCGCAACAGCAAAAACCCAACTTGTCAATGTGGAGAAAGGGTGAAATACACACCAAAGCCATACAAAATGCAAAATTGAATGCCACTTCGATTGAAAAAGGAGTGAAACACAGCACTCTTCTGCATACCAGAGGCACTTAAGAAACAGAAATGTATGGATGGATGGTTGACTGAATGGCAAAGTACAGGTTGACAACGAGACATGAAGAATGGCAAACACACATGATAACAACAGCACATGGTATGAATATAAAAAAGGTACCAATGAAAAGCAACTTCAATAATCATTCCCTGATTCCAAATTCAAGAAAGAATATTGTTACAAGTACGTATGTCAACCCAAGTTTTTTGATCTAATGGTATGTATATTTTGTGACTCCAGAGCTAGGAAGCTCCTCCTGAAAAACTCCTAACAACAGTATTTAAGTAATTATTCTTTCAGATTTTCTTGTTTTCCTCCTGTTTTTTCATTGAAAGGGTAGTGGGCAGGGTGAGAGACTTGATAAGATTTAGGGTTGAGGTTGGTGATGGCTATTGTATACATAGGCACCCCTAGTGCAAAATGCTCGGGGGGCGTACGTACTTATAACAACAACCTTCAAGAAAGCAGACTTTAATTCTTTAAAGAATAACTACTTTTTCCCCAGAAGAGAAAATTAGCTGTTATTTTCAAACATGGAGGGATTGTAAGAAGAGATTTCTACATTTTTGTTAATGTTAAATGACAATCCAATAAATGGTTAAGTTGTGAAAGGAAAACTTTAATAAAAGAAAAGGATTTGAGAAGGAAGATAGAGATTTCTATAGATTCAGTGGGCTGATTGCAGAATAACTATGGAAAGACACCATGATTTCAACAACTTAGTTATTTCATCTCTAAATGACTTAAAGAAAAAAAATAAGGACTGTTCCCAAGTATACAAGTATTACTTATCTACCAACAGCACATCTTCACTTATTCAGCTATCCTAACTCTTTAACCCTGCCACACTATCCAAATAGGCTGAATCTCACACGACCACATGTGATAATATTACTTTTACTGATCTGATGTCATTTCCTGTATTTCTTGCATAACATCAGCAAGTCCATCAAATACATTTCACATCATAATCTGCTAAAAATGAAGAAAAGCCACTAGCTTTCGAGATTTGATTCCCATAAGAGTTTACTTGTTTACGTCTCCCAAACTTACAAATCTCCAAATAATGGTAAAAAGTGACAGTGTAGCCAAATTCTTTGTCAATGCCCAACTGTGTATGTCTGCCTGACAAACACTTCCAGATCAAAAACTATAAAAGATCTGCGTTTCATAATTTTCTTTAGACTACATGTTAGTAAATGCTATTACACTTTATCATTCCAAAGCTGCTCAAAAGTGACAGTGCGCTGCTTTGCACTGTCAGTAAATGTGCCTTGTGTTTGATGGGCTTGCCCTGAAGTCACTGGTGTCAGTCTATGTACTCCACATAATTCTCTGGTATAATTCCAGTCCTGCCGTCTAGTGTCCCTTCCAACCAACCTGGCTCTCGAGATGGTCGCACTGTAAAGAACAAGTGAACTTAGTTACCAACATGCAACTAAATATTTCCTATACTGCATATCTATAACCTGCTTGTACTTTATGTGCTATTCAGTATTATGATAATTTTGTCTCAGAGCTACTTTTTTAATGTTGGATCAATTGACCTTTGGTGACACAAATTAGTGGCACGTTTAGTTCTGTCACTTGGATGTTCTCTTCACTGCAATGTAATATGCCACATCAAGAGATGAAGTTGAAAATAAAGCAAAAAAGACAGAAAATGAGAATTATCCCATAATGCTACAGGATGTCAGAATGAACAAAGTGTGTATTTTCCATATAGATTTCTTAATCTATCTAAGCCCCACTGCGTACTATTTTGTAAAATGTGAGCTTGCCTGAATATTCAAAACCATGCCTCTTTTATTTGACATACAACTTACATGCAAAAGTGGGAAAAATTAAATTTCATTTTATAATTACATCTTAAAATTGTTTAATTTCATTTTCTCACAGAATAGCATAATGTACAACTGTGTGCAACTTATTTTGAAATTTTACATGTAAAGTAACCAAATTTGCTTTCTTATGGTATTAAACTGGATATTTCAGTAATCCAACAGACAACCCATTCTGTCTGATATGAAGAAATATTTAATGTGGTGCTAAGTAATCCAGGACTATGGTGCATGATGGCAACAGATCTTTTTTGTGATCATTTGTAACGCATGCACTATCTCCAGATGAACTGTTGCAGAGTTCCTACCATTATGAATAAGCTGGTTGGCCTCAAACGACAACTCTGTCTCACTGTCTGCTATACATCTGTACCTTGTTATCACAGTTCTGAAATATACACATACAAACATCTCTAGGGTCAAGACAGTTTGCATCAAGGATTAAGTGACAGCTCTGTTTACCAGAGTGGGAGAAGGATGAATAAATAACAGCTCTCCTTTCTTGGAAAATTCGTGACAATTTGATACAAAAATTTAGGCAAATTAATATACTAGAAAGACTCAGAAAATATTATAAAACCACAGAAAAACTGTGGGGTTGCAGCAAGGCTTAAAGATTATTTCTTGTGCGAGGTTTTGTGCATACAGCTTTTTCTTTTTTTGCCAGTTTTTGAGAAAGACTCAAGAGTTTGTGGAAAAAACTGACAGACAGTTTTGTTCCCATTGCAGCATCGATGGAAAGGAGATGGCTATCAAATACTTAAACAAGGCAGATAATGACAATATTTGCACAGATCTTCACTGTTCATTTGAATGACAAAAAGTGAAGTCACACAGCACCCTGTGTTGTAGCACATACCTGCGGGGTGGTTTGCTAGAAGATAAACTAGATACACTGCCTGTCAGGCTGCCTTGCATTGAGGAAGACCTGCACATGTATCAGAAACAAAAAGTTTGTTACCTCATATATTAAATTTTTATCCCTGATCCTTTCAACCATGAAAAAATTCATCATACAAAAACCTACTATTTTCACAAGACTCAAGAATGACACAGCATCTTCTTTATCACTTAGTGATTTGAAAGAACATTTCCTTTTGACCTATCCTAGTTTACCAAAGATGTACGTGTGTTCAACAAAATAGATTTGGACTGATGCTTTCAAAATTTAAGAAAACCACAGAACAAATTATGAGCTGAAGTTTTCATTTCCCTTTAACATTATGAAGTGAACTAATCTCACTTGGATTTCATGGGAATAGTCTTCAAATCATAGATAACTGCACTGTGCAAAGGGAAAAAACAATATGTATTTAATTTGTATATTGATAGAGAGGTTCTCTTCTTAGAAATTTTAAATTCAGGAAAGACAGAGAATGTGCCAATTTCTTCAATAGGATTAATAATGTCGTTAAACATGAAAACTTTTAATTTACAGAAAGGATTCCCGTGAGACTGAAGCATGTGATATCCAGATATTTACAGAGCTCAAGTGCCAAAATTTCACAGCAACAAAGTACTGGAGTCATAACATAACTACTTATAATACTTCTGGAGATAAATACTATCACAACTTTTGCACAATCCTGTACTTCAGTGGCCGCACACAACTTGACTGTTTGGTTAAAGGCTGCATGCTATGATGATGAGTCAATGGCTTCATCAGCTGTTTGTTTTGTTTTTGTTTTGTTTGCTCTGGTTATAAAAAAATTGTTGATGTTCCTTACAAGATAGATTTCTAGGAGCATGTGAAGCCATTTGGCATAATTCAAAGGATCACATACAAAGCTTACTTTTCACTTTTTTGTTATGTTCAAGAGTTCAAGTAATTCATTTTGAAATAATAAGCAAAATAAATGCAAAAATTAAATATAATTATCCTTTCATTTTTCCACCACTCAGGTCAATTTATTTGCTTGCAATCTTGATTCACATGCAAATTCTATCATGCTACTTTTCCAGTCCATGCAATGCATAAAAATTCAATCCCAAAGGTGGATCAGCTCTGTGTGTGTAATTATTCCAAGCCAGGAAACTTCCTCAGTTCTCAATAAAATCATTCAACTGATATTCTTGGAATTGGAAGGAAACAATGGCCACAGAAACAACAGGACAGAAACATGTGCTAAAGCATGTCATCATCCTAATTATTCAAAACCTGCAACGCCCTGAAGTGGTTTGCTTATACAGTATAACTAACAATATGTACATGCCAAATTGTGACTTTTCACTCAAGCTGTTCAAAATGTCCAAAATGCTTCTGTGCTGGGTTAAGAGAACTTTGCTTTAGGAGGTCTACTGTCATTGCATCCTGTATCAACCATTTCATCTTTCTTATTTACAAATTGTTTTTCAGATGTCACTCACATTAAACAGTTCGTTTGATTTTGACTTTTCAGTTCAGAGAAAGCACATCAACACAATAATGGTCATGTTGTGCTAGGAAGAAGTAAGATGGTAGAAAGAATATAGCAAAATGATAGGACAGATGGAGAACCCACAGAAGCGCCCACCAACCATGCGCTCATATTAAAGAAACTTGCAGGTAATTAACTCATTTCATGAAATATAAAGTTTCAGAGTAGAAATGTCATCAATATAAGACTAAAAAGGTTTCGGAGGGAATAGACTATTATAAACCTTCGTTGTAATTTCAATATGATCCTGATAGGAACAAATGCAGCTGCGGTTAAAAAACGATGTATACTGAGCTCTACAGCTATCTCATCATCATTAGATAGTCACTGGGGGCAAAGAATCACTTCAGAAATAAAAAATGACATGCTCTCTTGAGGAAGCTGCAAAGTCTCTTGCTGGAGCTAGTTCACAGAAATGTCATGTACATTGAAGCCTTGCTGACGAAATTTTAAATATTTGTGCTCAAAATCTCTCACATCTTTCTGTTTGCACCTTTTGAAATTAGTAAATACCAAATGACACAATGATGAATAAACTGTACGTTTTCATATCGGAGTCAGAAACATACTGCAGAAGAAGGAAATGGCAAACACTTCTTCCTATAAATTCTTCTCCATAAAATAACCAAGAAAGCTTTGAATAGTATGTTTGCTGTTCAATTCTGTTTCAGACCACAAAACAGGAAAAATGAAGTAATGCAATAGAAATCTACTCTCCCTCAAACTGTCACTATTAATCAGATTCTACCACTACATACAGTGCTCCAATAAAAGGAGATCTACCCTTCACACTCTAATTGCAGACACAAAACATCTCTGGAATGTGGAAATCTACTCAAGTTTAATTGTGTATCACCCAGTGCTCAACACACTGTGAAAAATAACATGGCAACTACTGAAAGCATACAACTTCCCAAGCATTTTTGTGTTTCTTCTCAGATCATAATAAAGAACGTGTTCAGATCAAATGCCAGTTTTAGGAAAGCTCCACACATTTATGCAAACAGATTTCTAACCATGAGTAAGCAAGTGAATAGGTGAAATCTCTAGGATAAAATCTGAAACAAATCAAAATGAAAAGGAAAAAACAAAAGCAAATGTCTCTGAAATCTGACAAGTCTAAGATAATAAACTTTTCTCCCTCTGATAAGAAATAAAATTCGTATTGAATGAAAAAATGCTAATAGGTGCAATGTTGGCAAAATATAAGCTTCAGACAGCAGATTAGCACTGAAGTGAGAGAGATCTCTTAAAGATAAGTGCAGAAAGAATCAAAACTCCTACCAATGACCTCACTGATGACTCAAATTAATACATTCTGTAAATTCAGTGCATTAGTTCATCGCAATCTGTAACTAATTTCATTATGTTAAAGTCAAAATAAATAGATTATTCAACCATAACATTTCAACGAAAAGAAGAATAGGCTCCTGTGCAACTTTTGGAATAATATATATTAAAAATAAAACAAAAATGTCTTATCCTGGAAGTTACGCTGACTGCAAACTGTTTATTCAAGTTCTGAAATACCATAATCACCTTCCACATTTCCCTCTTACTGTCAACCTTGCCAAAAAAAAAAACCCACTAAAAAATGACTTTGTGAGGATATCGATATGAAATTGCTTCAAAATCAATAATGTTTCACATTAAATCTAGAGCTCCTCTTTTGGCTCTGATCAAATACTTAGTGGAATAAGATGCTCACATTGCTCCATGCCCAGAAGAGTAGTCATTGCTGCTTCTTTTCTTGACACTCCCACTGTTAAACCACAGAGATGACAGAAAGAAAACATCATAATCTAAAAGCTTTAACCAGACATTTCTCTTCACTAGATGACAAAGTGACTGCAAGGTTAAATAAAACAAAACATGGTGTGTTACTAAGCATTATGAATTAGGAGAAATGTCACACGAGTTATCTAGATCATCCCAAAACTATAAAAGCAATGGTGAGTTCCTTCACTGGCATAAAACACATCAAATATGAACTACAATGCATGGGATGCTTTTGTCAGGTTGATTTCATCTTCCAGTCTTCATGTATATATGGAAACGTTAAAAATCCATCAAGGAGTAAAAAGAATGAGTGTTTCCATGGCTTTTCCATACACATGAAAACATTCTTCCCATTTCGCTATTTGAAGGGTTTTTTGATGCTTCCATGGTCATTTCCGTACACATGAAAACCCAGTTTTACTTTATCCAGAGAGTATGCATATATAGAGAGGTTTCACTATTGGTTGATTTGCACTGCGAGACATGGGAGGCTCTGCGAAATCACTGCTAGCATGGAGCGGAAAGTAGGTCACTGTGGTAAACAATACCCATTTGTGCATTTCCACGGGGCGTAAGAACTTACAAACGGCTCCAAACAGTTTCAATCAGCCCAAAAATATGAACAAACCACAGTAAACAGATATGCACACTATCTTTGATCAAGATGGTCTCTTTCAATTCTTCAATTTCTTGTTTACCGCAGTGATCTAGTTTCACAATTTGGCGGAAGTGAGATCTCTCTATAAATAAATACTCTCTGCTTTATCCAATCATGTTGTACTTGAACAAACTAAAGAATTTCTTGTTCGCTGTTTTCCTATAATATATGCCAGATGTGACATTTCTCAAACATGGAATGAGACTGTCAAGTTGTTAAGAACTTTTAGTCATGAGCATTGACAGGTCTGATACTAAAACAGAAATACTAAATATAAAAAGGCAGTGATAAATGTGAAAGATTTCCGTCTGTGTAAAAAACTGTATTTAAAGCCATCTATCCAGTGTCGAGATAAGTCAAACAACAAATTGATTAGCAAGCTGTGACATTATTACAACATTAGATCAACATAGTACTGCAAATAGGAACCAAATGAAATTTTAAACAACAAAGTCAGCAAGATGAGTAACACTGATTGTACTTCTCATGCCAGCACAAGTTATGGTTCTTCCATGGCTTTAATTAATTTCCAACCTATCACTAATGCTAGTTTAGAATGGTTAATAAGGTGCAAAACTATTTTTATCAGCCACAGCAAACAAAGAAATAAGTCTGCAATTCTGCTGAATTATCTTTACACATTATCTTTCCACGCTGATGCTCAGCAGATAAATTTATTCATTGAAAACCAACAAAAAAAAAAAAAGGGGGGGCTAATGACTAAATAAACAAAATGGAAAACTACAAGAAGATCCGAATATTAATGTGCCTCCCGCAAAATCAACTTCAGTGAAAGTCTGACTGCCAGAGCATGCAAACCAAGACAGCTTTATAATAGCTCTTTCTCTCTAACAGGGTACCTTCGGTGGACTGTACCTCCACGATCAAATCAAACACATTATGTACTGAATCTTATAAACATCTGCTCTAATATATTATATATATAGAGAGAAAATAAAATCATATTCATCACAAAGTGAGAAAAGCTTTAATTCTAAACAGTATGCAGAACTTCGGGCCTTCACTGAAGTTTACTATTGCTTTTCTTAAAGAAAAATAAAAAATACAAAATCAAATAAGCTGTTTCTTTGCAAAGATTTTTTAAAAACTGTAGACTTACAAAGCTGGAGAGTCACTGCCAGACAGGTTCAAGTTGAATCTTGAAGCTGAAAAGAGAACATGAGAAATTATAGTTTTTTAATACTGACATTTGGATAACGATGGGAGAGCAAATACAACTCTAAAAATTAATTATCTGAAATGATGAATAGTTTTTTCATGATACTCAAAAGAAAACAAACATTCAGTTTTGAATTAAACATTCACATTTTTTTTTTTTATCTACCATTTATTCCCTTCATTTCTCCAAACTTCTTGCAACACATTTCTATTTCATGTATACAAATTGTTTTGCAATTTTTTTGTCAGTGTAGTTTGCTTCTTTATCTGTTAGATCATACTATTTGTCTCATAAATAAGGTAAAAAAAAAAAAATAATTTAAAAATCCAAAAATAAGAGAATACATGGGCACCAAGCTGTGCAAGATCTGAGGGCAGGATCAATAAAGGGGTAACAGGATAGGTGGACAGATGCCTTGACATATTGCTGGTGATGGGATCAAGGATAGCAATGAACTCATCTGAGAATAAATACTACAGATTTTCATTAATCCACAGCACAGGATTTACGACTGTTGTTTGAGGTGATAAAACATTTAAGAACCCCGAAAATACTGCGGATTATCAAAACAGGTAAGTGCCCAAAACTCAAACTAAGTTTCTTCATCTGGTAGTCACGCATGCCCTTTTTCAATCACTTATTGCAACATCTTTAAAGGTTTTTCTGAGCATTCTCATTTAACAATTTAGTAGAAATTTTGAGCATTCTCATTTAACAATTTAGTAGAAATTTTGACAAAACACTGCTAGACATCACTGGATGACAGTATTTAAAATAAAAAAGTGAAATGAAGTTTCGAGAGCTATTAATTTCAGGAACACTTGATTTAACAAAATGCCAAAAATACTAACACTATACTCTTGAATAACTAAATGCAAGCAAAATGAGGGGACGGGAGAGAAAAGGAAAATCGTAGGTTTGCTTCCAACATGCATGTAAGCCCGCCTGTCAGATATATATCTGACCCTCTGTGTTCAAAACATAATTCTGGTTCTGCTGATATATTGTCTTAGTCTTTTGAAAAGTAGCAAATAAATTCATCCATGCATGTCTATTTTTATTATTTTTTTATTTTGGTTTCCTCGACACCAGGTTTAAGATAAATGAACAAAATCCCAACACTTCAGCATGCTTAAAGGGGAAAACAATTCTTCTAATTTCAGCAAAGTCGTACTATACTAAGTAACACTTAAGCACGCTACTTTTTACAGATGTCTCCTAAAAGCAGTAACTAGGCCACTTTGCCAAACAGGCAAGAATGACTAGCCAATGGTCCTTAATTTCTTTAATTCCCTCCACTGTTAAATCCCATAAACTGACGTTAGTGCAAAATGCATGACAAATGCTTCAAACTCCACCACAGCAAACATTCTGGAATTCACATACGTGGCTGGAATGCTGAATAAGGTGAATACACTTCCAATTGGTTTCCGTGAGGTCCTGAATAATATTAAAATGAGATTTTTCATAGCAAACTTCCTAAAGATAACACTCCAACCCACACCCATTCCCAAAGTTAAGTCCACTGCATTGAAGCAGCAAAATCATCATCATTAGCTTGCATCATTTTGTCTTAGAAACAAAATGCACCAGAGTTACCACTGCAGTTCAATATCACCAATCACATCAAACCGCAGAACATATATATAAATCCAATCTGCAAACCTCGTGTTAAAACTACACTGTCATACTATTTAGTATTAAAAAAGAATAAAAATATTTTTCTTCCAATTTTACCTGAGTGGAAAGAATAATAGTCAGAAGGTAGAGAGATAGTTTTATAGCACATATGCCATTATCAAACAAATGGCGAAATACTCCAAAATGTGCATTCTTATTAGCAGAGACTGTGAGTTTTGCACTGGCTTTGTCTACGTCAAACAAATCCACAAATAACTTCCAACTTCAATGGCAGAGGAAATTAAAAAAAAACAAAAAAACTGTCCTGACCAAAAGCCTATGGAATGACACATGCTAATTTAATTTTGAATAGTCAGTGAGATTATAGTTCATCACTGACACGGTCACACCCCGCTCCCTTTTTTTTTTTTAGTTCCCATGATAATGATACCATATTACTGAAAACGTGATGTCAACAATAGAAAAATAAAAAATATCAGTCCATGTATGTAAAAAAGTTGTTTTAGATCCCAATTCCAGCCAAGATTGCTTTACCATGAGTAAAAATATCTTATGATGTGACCTGTCCATTTAAATGGCACATAAACACAAAGATAAATTTCTTCACTAGCACAGCAGTCACACACATGGAACTGAGAACAGTACTTGAAACCTGGTCACTTTTATTTACCTGGTTTGCATTGTTAAGCCAAATACAAAAAGTATGCCATGACTGACATAAATGATAACTATTAAACATAACATTCATGTCCGTGCAAGAAAATCCCAAATTAACACCAGAAAAAAAATAAAAAAATATAAAAGTGGTGTTTATTTTCTGTACACCATATGTCATGACCAATTTTCCTGTTCATATGAACTCAGCTGCTCCACTGGGATCAACATGAGAATCTGTTCCTAAAAGCTACAGTGTCTCTCAACATTATGTACTTTGACTTGTTTAGATACTATAAGGACAATTCTGATAAGATACAAAAATTAACTAGCTGTGTCCATTTGACAAGCCACAGATGAACAAGCATGACCTAGTGCAAATGTGGACAGCCTTTCCTTAACCAGCAACTAGATGACAAATTTCAAATGACACCACAGACGAATGGCAGTGCTGCCTGTATATTTTCTCAGGTCAAAAGTCTCCTGGGAGATAACTGTCACTTCAGGCTGTTGCTAGTGAACTGTGGGTCTAATTACAAAACCAAATAGAGACGATACTGTGTTGTATTCATTGTTCAGCTATAGCTCTGCTAACTATGTAAAATACCATGGTCTCTTAACAAATGCCTTCTAGGTCAATTGAATTTACACCTTCAAATTTGTGAGCGAGCCCCACTAACCTCAACAGAAGTTGCATTTCTTGAGTTTTGAGTTATGGGTATCACCATAAAGTATGAAATCTCATCTTTCATTTGGTGTAAAAATTATTGTAATGCTCCATTTTATCACAAAGTTATGGCTTTTTAAAGACACCAACCCCCTGGTCACAAACGGAAGTAACTTTCGAGAAAATTGCCACTGAAGATGGAGGAGCAATGTTCGTTCTCGGCAAGATGGCGGGCCTTACTATCTCCCTAGTAACGGGTACTTGTAATTAACCTACAACTTTGAAATTTTTGCATGTCTGTGCCAATATAACTGATACACGCTCTGTAAGCATTAATTTTTGTGACAATAGGTTTATTGATTATGACATTATAGGGAGTTCAATGAACCCCATTATTGCTGTGATATTCGATGTCAAAGGCATGGGAAGCTGCAATAAGGCAATAAAAGAAATATTTATCATATTTAGAGGCTAATTTCAGACCTAACATTTTCATAGAATGTAGAAAAATGGTTGAACTTTAAGTTTTGACCAAAATGAAGAACATCGTCAAAAAAACGGATATTTGTGTTTCATCGTGATTTTCTCCGTTTGGTCCAGTGCAACTTCCGTTGAGGTTAGTGGGGCTCGCTCACAAATAGAGAAAACACTGAGTTGTATTCATTGTTCAATTATAGCTCTGCTAACTATGCAAAACACTGAGTGCGGTCTTATTGACTTATAATGTGAAATACCATGCGCCCCTAACAACAACCTTTACACTAACATCACAACTTTGTGTGGTGTGGGGACACAACATGCCTGGGCTGGAGCTTGAATGTGCTTGAGTTGAAGCTGAATGCAGGCTTGAACTAGTAAACTGGCCTTTACTTTAACTTCATGCGATTTCTTTGTCACATGCAATAAAAGCAGTTCTGTATGTTGTGCAAAAGCTATGAACAGATGAATATGTCTCAGCAAAATGAATGAGTGTTGTGTAAGCAACTTGCAAAATGGATTTATTGTGTGATCTGGGGATGGGTCTGGACGTCAAGTAAACATCCCAGGATTTGAAGTTGGTTCCTGTTATGGAACACTCTCCAGTTTCCTTATGTTCAAAGCTTAATATATGAGCACACTGCAAACAGTATTGGTTGCGGGAATTTCCATACCAAATATATCTTGGGACTTCAAAGAAAACAAAACCAAATTATTTTCATTCATGCAAGATTTCAGTGTTGTCACAATAAAAAAAAAAGTCCCTCCAAAGAGAAATCTAGACAGGTTTTACAACTAAAAGGTTAACAAACTAATTCCTCTACAAACCATTATATACACTGACAACACATAAACAGTCTATATGGTCTCACATCAAATTCATGAGGGTATCACTGGAAGTCTTTCAGCAAATATTTTGGACTAATTCTATCATTCACACCCAAAACAATGGAAAAACTACAGTGTAAATATAGGTTTATTCTGGTGCGGTTTCTTGACTAGAATTTTTAAGTGGTGCAACAAAGTACTATGCTTCTTCTCCCTCTCGTGAAGAACAAAGAACAATACCAAGCAGATACATAAAATAACTAGGAAAGCAAACTGTTTTGTGCTTTCTATGAGGCATGTGATGAATAATGACTTACGATCTTCAATATAAAGCATGAACAGAATGCACAGAAAAAAAATGTCAGATGAAGATAAAGTTATGTCACTGGGTTAATGAAAGACACCAGGTATTAGCATTATATAAAAGCTTTTTGCAGCTCTTTTGTCATACATCTGTGGGTTTCTGTGTGCACTGAGTATGATATATGACAAAGCTAAAGTAAATCTTTTCCTTTTAGGATTAACGTTGTTGTTGTTGTTGTCAAATCTGTTTTGTGTTGTTAGATTATAGTAGTTGAAATAACTACCAAATTTAAAATTTGAAAAAAAAATTAAAAAAATTCCCATAGTTTAGGAGAGCCCTGCAAGTTTCCGAAAAAAAAATCCGACAGAAGTTACTTCTCATAGGAAACCTCTGATCACCTGCATGAACACCAAACAATACATACATAAAAAAATGTCCCCCAATTGACATTTCCACAAAAAATTTTGCAGTCCTGAAAAAATGCAAAAGAAACCGATAATTTTCTTTGTCAGCCTGATTACCAACAATATGTGCTTCAAAAATCACTGAAGTAAGTGAATTCTACATCTAAATCTACAATCTATCTACATCTCTTTAAATGAATACTTATTCCTAAATGCAGACTTGAAATATTATGTGTGATTTCCTGAATTTCTGTTAATAATACAATGCACACTTAGGCAATAAAGTCTGTTATGCATTAACTGCTTTAAAAGGCGTCTATTGATGTCATTTCTAGATAAAATGCTAGCTAGCACGATAAGAGCATAAGAAATTTCCTTACGAGACAGTGGAGGCGATTTCTCGGCATCCACAGCTGAATTCATGTAATAAAATTGGAATTTAAAAGTGGAATTAAAAATGAAACACACAATTCACAAAAAATTTTTACATCAAAGACAACAACTAATGGCATGAGATAGGTTCTCTTGTTTTATATCTCAGAGCCATGAGTAAACTGTACTCATGAGCTTCTTTTACAATGGTTCATATCCGACTAAGTGCTGACCTGGAAAACCCAGGGGTCTATTTTTAGAAGGGGGTACATGGCTGGCACAATGGTGGACAGTAGTCGTGTGAGTGATTTTTCATCAAAAAACATCGCATTTCTTCATGAATTTTTAAAAACTCACGAGCTATCTCATGACAAAGAAAAGAACACCTAGTCTTTTTATGCTCACATGAACAGACTGGGAATACAGAGCCAGAGCCAGATGGATTGTTTGAAAGCTAAATCTCTCAATCTAGATTAAGACCAATGTAGATCTAATTGTAGGTACCGGTATATATCAACTTATGAGTGGTACTGACACTAGGAAAAAATTTGCCACACTCAAAGTGGAACCTTTTCAGTACCTTCTCTTGGCAATTATTTCCTGGACAATGGATGAAAATGAGACGATATAGAATATATAACACATATTATAGGTGCAAGTTGAAAGCCAAACAATTTAGGAAAGACTTCATGTAAATATTTTAGCAACATTCAACCACCAGCTATAAGATCCAGTCCATTGACTTCCATGTAGTATATGGAACTGACATGACAATATCAACACTAGTACCAATCCAAAGACCACTCACCTAATGCATTCACATTTGAATAGACAGGGGGGCCGTCTTTTGTATTGGACCCCCGCCTAATCCCTGAATCTATGTTGGGAGGAGTTATTCCTCCTGCCATAGCGCGCGGTGAAAGATTACTTTTTGCTGAGTTGAGTGATTCTGTGCTACTGCTAGTACTGCTCTGAACATCAAATCCTGCAGAAAAGATTCAGTAATTAGTGATCATAGGGCATTTTCCTCTTTCATCAACACAAAAATACACATGAGTTTTATAATGTTGACGGGGCTACTGCTTACCCTTTTCTTAACTCTTTCCCTACGGTACAATGCACACTGCATTGCAGCTTCCCTGGCGGCAGACGGTACAATGCAGCCTGCACTCTGATGTTGTAAAAGTATTCCTTGACCACTATTGGAAATTAACATCCCCTGACCTTAAGAATAGAATTCTTGGTAAAGCTTCATTTGTCCTAGCATGTCCAACGATACCATGTGTGTGATAAGTGTATATTCTGGACAGCTGTTGTGTAGTAAGGTGATTTTTTTTAACAAATGCACAGTACAGTATGGCCACTAAACCCAGGCGGTGCTCCATCCAGATGTGGAATGCTGGCCCATAGAGAAAGAGTTAAAATAAATGAATCAAGTGTGTTGGCCAGATTCGATTCTAATAATAATGAGCACCCTATTCAAAAGAACAGATAGCTTGTATGTACTTTCATTTTGGCCACGGCATGCTCCTAACTGCATAAAAAGCTGCACTACTTCTACAGTCAAGTGATGAATTTTTTGAAGTTCACGAATTTAATTTCAGAGTTCTGTTTTTCTTTGAAAGCTTTTAGAGACCAGAAAACTTGATACTGTAATTCAAATAGATCTTTGTTAAAAATCAAACAATCAAGCTGGGTACTATATCCATGTAAGCGTAGTAGAATAGTACACTTGAGACTCATACTCTAGGCTTGCCTGGGAAGAAAGAGCTTGACTTTAAATCAGACTTTACGCCAATTTCTCAAAATTCCAGTCAAACATGACCTGTACAGGTCTAATTCTTGAATTCTTCATTCAAGACATGACAATGCAATGCGTAGAAATTTAATCCTAATATGGAAATTAGCTGGTGAATTCATGCTGATTTTCTTAGTTTATACAAACAAAATATGCTTGGGAAAATGAAATAGGTGATAAGTATTTTAATTCCATTGTTTTTCAGGTGTGTCTTTTTGACAATGACACTTTCTTCATGGAAATTTAATTAGTCCATTTTCTATTGTAGCAAAAAAATGCAAAATTAAAATATTCAAATTCTAATGCAACAAATTCACTTTAAAAAAAAATTCATATTGGCTGAAGAGAAACAAACTTTATTTGCCCTGGCAAGCTGAGCAGCTCAAAAGAAGGATGACATAAATGTTAATATCTTTAACCCACTTGATCCCGGGCATTTTGAGATTTTGCATGAGTTAAATACTGGGCTTTTTGGGGGTATTTCAAAAATTCATAAACAATCTCATAGTCAACCAATTGCAATGCCCTTTGGAATACATCATTTTCAATACAAGAACAGTAAACATGCCAAAGGAGAAAGTGGTATCTTTTATAGTTTTCTTTTTCTAATTTTTTTGAAAATGTCATGTAAATCCATGTTTACCAAGATATCACAACAGTGAAGCGATCAGGGTGACTTCCCTTACCTTGCTATAACCACAACAGTTTTCACCCCAGCTCAACGAAACGTGAAACGAAACAAAAAATTTGGCTTAGCAGTGGTAAGCTCAGGTTCCTGTGTACTCAACGGGATGTGAATAGGCAGAAAGAATATTTAAAGTCTATCCCGTAGGGGGTCCGGGATCCGGAAATTACGACATTCGGCCCATCCCATGCATGCTACGGGATCCAGATCAAGTGAGTTAAAACTGTAGGCAAAATAAAAAAGTTCAGTACCTCCAGCATTTCAATTAAATATTTGCAAATGCTAAGCAGTTCTAGTGAAAACTGGTAGGAACTAGAAAAATGATTTTAAAATTGTATGTAAAGTTAACAAAATTTTAAAAATGAGTACCTCCAGTATTTGCATTAAATATTTGTACAGGCCTCAGTTTAGGCCGAGCAGCTGTTGCATTTGGATGCACTGGGGCTTGATTTGCATAGATCCTAGGGGGCTGACTAACTGTGTGATTGGCAGTGCGACCAGTCCTTAACTGTGTATCACCATTGTTGGTTGGACCTCCTGGTGCAGCCTGCGTTTTAGATGCTGACTGATTGGTATTGGGAAGAACTCGTGATTCACTTGGATCTGTTCCATCAGGAGGTGTCTTGAAGATCTGTGATGTTTGAAAAATCATAGATATGTGTGTAAGAGAATGTCTAACCTCTACTGGTCACCGAAATGAAAGATTACAGAAACAAAACATCCTCATCCTTTGGATCTTATCCAACAGAACACAAAGTGGTGAGATTCCTAACCCATTGACTAAAGAATCTGCTGAAGCCCATATAATGTTCTGTTCACATGTGATAAAACTTTCCAGTCATGCAAATATCGTCAATGTTCGCTACAACTGTGGTAATCAGTTTGGGCTACTTTTCAGGAGAAGCAAAAAACTGTTGCATTTTAACACAACTGGTCTAGTTATGATGAATTTTTGAAAGTTTTCTACCCGATTATTTTTCTGCTGAGGAGTCTTTACTAAGATCATTTGACATGGCTTTGAATGTAGTTGAATATATTGATTTTTTGAAATCTTTTTATTACAGTCTTATGGAACGCTGACGATATACAATTATAGTGTTTCAATTACAAATAATAGGGTTCATACAAAGTCTTGAAAACTAATTTTAAGGACTTTTTAAGGACTTCCTAAGGACTTGCAGTAAACCAATTAAGGACCTCTGTGCCCATGACCAAGAAATATTACAACTATGCAAGTGGTGTGCAGCACTCATCGAAACGGGATGTTTCTGTCACAGCTGTTTAAATCGCTTGGAAAGTAGTATTCTAGTTGACGAACGAAATCCCTCGCCGACCTCCCGCGATGCGGTCATAAATCACCTGTCAGCCATGTGCACATCCGTGACGGCATGCCATCCCTGGTCAAGCCTGCGTAATACGATTCCACCAATTTTCGCTTACTTTTGCAGCGCGATATCTTCCGATCTAATAATGCTACAGCACCATGCGAGATCTCATTTTAAACGTCAGGATTGTACCGACAGGACGATATAACATTTGCTGCTTACTTTTCAAGATTGTTGATTTTATCAGCTGATATTTCCAGTGTGTGTTTTTTAGAGTTTGGAATTTGATTTTCAACATTAGTTCTTTGATCTTCAATATTTTGCGCGGGCCGCCTCTGATTTCAATATAAAATCAATATTTCAAAAGTGTAAAGGCTAACCTCTAACCTGTGCAAGTTTGGTGTATGCATAGGTGCTGTGTGATTTGTTAACGATTTTTTAAAAAGTTGTGCGACTCAATCGAGGCGCTTCTGTGCTATTTTTTGTTTGTTTGTCGCCTGTTATTTGCAGCTTGTGTGAAAAATATTGCAAAATGGAGCACCATGAAGAACATAATTATCCACGTTGAGCGCCTCCACGAACTGTGTCGGATATGTGGTGGGAGGACACTTAGCAAACAGCAAAAGCGGAAACCAAAGAAGTGCAAGGACTTTGAGAATGACATTTTGCTTGCTTTTGGTGTGTCCATCACCGGCGACTTGAATCATATTCACTCCTCAACTATTTGTTACTCGTGTTTGGCCATGATAGGAAACATCAAACGCCATGCCTTCAAAGGTAGTATTGTTAACGCCAGGAAGTTGGCCCAAGGAAGTTCATATTTATGGACTGAATTACAGCCACACACGAGGGCCACAGATTGTGTATTATGTACACAGTATTTAAAGACTAGTTTGGGGAGTAGACATGTTTCAAATGACTCCACACCACGTCAAGACAGAGACCATACAACAATTTCCACAGCAGCAGCAGCATGTACAGCCACAACACTAGAGGACATAATCCCTTCGCCGATGACACAAAATTCAACATGTGAGGACACAGCACCAACACCAACGATGGCATATACAATACAAGACGCAATCCATCAGGACATAACGGAAGCCACATCAGCTACATTACATGACACATCCAACCTATCAAATCAATGACCTGTAGTACAACATGTGAGGACACAATGCTAACAGAAAACACACCATCATTTAGCAGAGGCCTTAATGAGGCAGAGTTGAGCAGCCCCCATATTGCTACATCAACGCCACACAAACCTACAAAGGTTATGATAGACAGCAACATCTCACCGGCATTTAAACACGACAGGTTATTTTCCCAATCATTCGAACTGTCCCCAACACGGCCACTTACACAAGAAGAACATAAACTTCACACATATTTTGAGCCACTGAGCCCTAGGTCAGGGCCCATCTGCTCACAACTAGACAGCATCGACTGGTTAAGTGCAGGTGTGACATGACACTGACAGTTAGGCCAACAGAAAATGATTGTCGAACTCAAATAACTCGAGACTGGATAACTATACATGAATGCAGTCATGTGAGTTTTGAAATTTAACCTATTTCTCATGTTGTGTGATGATTTCACCTCATTCGATGGGGGCAATCATATCTAATTTCATATCTGAAATTTATGAACAATGTACTCATTTGAGGAAATATTGTATAACTTTGTGCCTCTTTATCTCTATTACGATGTTGAATACATTTCTATGGTTCACTGTATACACTTAGAATATATATCGAAAAATTATTGGGTGTTTACAATAAAAGTATGACCTATGGGCTGATTTGGGTGTGAGACTGCTTTGATTACCGATAAAAACAGCGAGTCAGAAGTGCTACATGGGCTCCGGGAAACCCCCCCTCGAATCGAGGTTGCTGACCCAGTTAACGAGGTCGCAACCGGGTCAGGTCACCGATAGCGGGGAGGCCGCTCGACTGGGCTCGGCAACTAGAATACCGCCTCTTAACAGCCGTGCTGTATCAAGAGTTCAAACTTAGTAAATTCACTCTGAAAAGTTCAGTTATTTCAAAGTACCAATTATCCAGTGTGCAACTGGAAGATTTGAATCTCAAATGTTTCAACTGAAACACTAATTTTAAGGACTTTTTAAGGACTTTGGCATCATTTTCAGAATTTAACCACTTTTTGAGTACTTATTTTTTCTTTTATGAAAATTAAGGATTTTAAGGACCCGTGTCAACCCTGTACAATCTATGGTATAATTTCTTCATACAAGAAAATGAGTGTTCATATAAATGTCAAAACGAGACTGTGAAACAAAAAAATGAAAGGAACAAAGAACCCTGCACCTGATCATAGTTTGTAATAAGAATCTCCACCACAATGTTGCAAAACTTGATATCCATGATAGCAGCCATTGATTCTTCTTCAGGCCGCATCAGTGATGGTCCAAAACACACACCCAGATTGGCCACTGTCATTTTGTTCGCCTCATGCTCTGCTGCCACTCTGAATTTGTCAGCAAGAGAGAGAGAACATTAAAGTTTTCACCTGATGAAGGCAGTATAAATGTATTCGACAACTTTTACATGTACCGTCAGGTAATATCTAAGAAAAATAATTATCATAGTTTACTTTTCACAGACAGAAATCTATTTACACCACACAGCAATTTTGATAAAATCAATCAGAAAACAAAAAAACAAAGAAAACAAAAAAAGTTTCACACTGCTAGATGTTCCACCATTTGTAAGTGTAAGAACAGGGAACAACTCCCACCTCATTCTGCTATTGGTATAATCTGACAACTGACCAATACCCTGATTTTGGCTTACATTAGTTATAATATGCACACTTCTGAAATCAAACATTTTGTCACAAAGACTTGTGGAATTAATGATGCAACAGTTGTTTAGGATGGAATGAAACTGAGAAGGTCAGCTGTCAAGCTGGATTGTCCACTCACCTTTTCAAATGTCCTATCAACAAGTCCAGCATTTCAAAATTCTTTTCTGGTAACTGATGAACATACTTATGCACATCTAGTATCCTCAAGGTCTTGCTCTCTTGCTCTGTAGACAGTAGGTAAATATATTAGACTTTTTTGGTCTAATCAGGGTTCATACAAAGTCTTGAAAACTAATTCTGAGGACTTTTTAAGGACTTCCTAAGGACTCACAGTAAACAAATTAAGGACCTGTGTGACTGTGACCAAGAAATATTACAGCTATGCAAGTGGTGTGCAGCATTCATCGAAACGGAATGTTTCTGTGTCCAGAGTTCAAACTTAGTAAATTCACTCTGAAAAGTTCAGTTATTTCAAAGTACCAATTATCCAGTCTGCAATTGGAAGATCTGAATCTCAAATGTTTCAACTGAAACACAAATTTTAAGGACTTTTACATCATTTTCAGAATTTAAGGACTTTTTGAGTACTTATTTTTTTCTTTTATGAAAATTAAGGACTTTAAGGACCTGTGTGAACCCTGGGTCTTGCTAATGCAGCTGGCATTGACTACATTCTTTTTCTACACAGCATGACATATATTTCAGTTTTCTGTACTCTCCCAGTTAACATTTTATTCACAAGCAAGTTTATAAAGATTATTGACTCAAAATTGCCATATACAGTCTCCTGCAATAAATACATAAAACTTCAAAGTATGGTATCTCTGTGGATGTGATTTTTTTTCTTTTCTAGAAATACAGTTGTCAGCACTTCAGTGAAACAAGTCTTGCTGTAAACCATCCACAGGGGACTGTCCAAACTGATCAATGATACTGATGCTGTGATAAATGATTTGCTTGCGCTCAAGTTGCACACTAGGGACTAGAAAAATGCTAGAAAAAAAGACTAGAAATTGAAACATGCATTGCTGAAATGATTTAGGACAGTCTGGAACAAGCCTTTGACATTTTCCACTTTCATTTCAATCTGTTTTGCTAAGCTCTACTGCTGTTTCCATTCCATCTAATCACACTGCTTCTTATTCACCTTCCACATGAATTTTTTCGTTGTTGTCCATAGACAAAATGTGTGGTGGTACTAAAGTATTTAAAAAGACATGTTTTATAGTTCTTTGTCAATCCCCTGAAAAAAGTAATTTAATTTTGAAAGAAAAAGAAAAGCTGAAAGCTCCTAAAATTGTTTACTTGACCACTTACCATTTACTTATTGAATCTGTGTGTCAGGAAATATTCACTCTGACATGAAGGTTGCGTTAAATAAGCTGATTCTCTAAACATATAATTTTGAAGTTATCTATGTCATCTCACCGGTGCCCGTCATACTCTGCAACAACTGTTCAATTACCACAAAAATAAAAACTGTGAAAGTAAGAGTTGACCTAACTTACTTGCAGCTTTGATGAAGTTTTCATGAAGGTTGAATGTCATGAGAGGCTCTGGTAATGATCTGGATGGAAAGAAGGCGGAGAATGAAAAGTAAATGGATTAAAAAGTTTAGTATGACTAACAGAGATATTGCCGTTGCAACATTTCATCATTGCATACATGACAATCACAGAATGCTGAGAAAATTTGAGGAAAACTGCCTCCAGCTAACTGCTGAATACATGAAGCAGTGTGAAACCAATGGTTTCCAGTAATACTGGGGATTTTCTGCACTGGCCTTCCTTTTCTGCATGCTAAAACATCATTATATACTGTGAGATGTTTTCTTCAGCAGGCTTTCCCTATCACTGAAATATGTTTGAAACTTGAAAAACGCTTAAGATGAATATAATGCAATGAACATAAACTTAACTACTGAGCTTTTGTGATTGTGCAGCAGCCTTAACAAGTAGTGCACACATATTAATATATATATATATATGCAATTATATATGCATATATATATATATATATATGCAATTGGCTATGCTGCTACCCCATTTCATACACACTTCAAACTTTTTCTTCTATCTCATTAGGCCATCTCCAAACAACATACCCATTGAATTCAATGAACATTAGATTTATCACAACAGTAACTGAACATCATATTAGTCCAAGAGAAAACAACACACTTTTAAATGCAGTAACCACTACACAGTAAAACTAGCCACCTTCCTAAAACAAACCAACCCCTCTTGCACAATTACAATAAATTTTCCTCATTTCAGTGCCCCTTCAAAAACTGTTTGTGAATGAATACTTCCATCTTCATTTCCCAGTCCTCGTTTTCAGTTTTCTTTCTCTCACCCTCTCACATTTTTACTCTTTTATTGACATAAGCATCTAAAACATTGAAAAGCACAGAATTTACTGTCTGCGCTTTTCTACAGATTGCATTATGTGATATTACTATTGGTATTTCCACAACACAAGAACCAACATGTCTCTCTCACATTTTTACATTTACGGACATGCCTAATTCTCCGCATTTTTACATTTATATCATTTATTATCCCTGTCATACACACTTAAATACCTGAGATAATTTTTCACCGCACTGGTGATTGTCTTGGTTTCCCATACTGATGGCTCTTCATAATTCACCTTCTCTGACTTTTTTGGATCTGCAGGCATAAAATGTTTTACACAAGATGAAAATAAGGAAAATATGTAATCTAACCATGTCAAGTTCAGTGGAAATAAAACTAAATATCATTCCTAAGCAAGTACCCTGTGACTCTTTTAAGCTGTTGATGCAAGCATTTAAATAAAAATCTTGCTTGCAATTGTATGCATATTATTTATTTACAAAATGAATAAACTTTGCATTTCCCCGAGGAAACTATGAAGATATTAGTTCGTATAAAATTCCTATGCTCTCTCATTCAAGACAATAATTTTGTTTTAAAGCTTAACAAGTGAATGAAACAAAAACCAGATTTCATTACAACAGCACTCAAAGCAAAGTAGTGGCGAAGTTAGAAATCCAAATTTGCTTGACAAGATGACAATTTGTTCAGCTTACCTAAGGCAACTTTAAGTAGATTGTTGACTTTGGAGTTGACTCCCACCACCCTGTATAACCCCTGCTCCTGAAGGCCTGGGGAAAAAATCATACATATATGAATAATTCATCATCATCATTGCCTTTCTCACCCTGGATCAGGGTATAGGCCACCAACAAACACTTTCCATCCCTCTCTATCATGGGCCAGTCTCTTTACATTATTCCAAGTCTTTCCGCTTCGTTGCACATCATTTTCTCTGGCTCTTCTCCACGTTCCGCGCGGCCTTCCTCTTGATCTCTTGCCCTGGGGATTCCAATCCAATACCTTCTTCGTGATACTGTTTCCTGGCCTCCTGAGAGTGTGGCCGATCCATCTCCATCGCCTCCTACCAATTTCCTCTCTGACTGGGCTCTGTCTTGTTCTTTTCCATACAATTTCATTGCTGACCTTGTCTGTCCATCTGATCTTAAGTAGCTTCCTCAAACATCTATTGATGAAAACTTGGATTCTCTTTATGCAGGCCTGGGACGCATTCCAAGTCTCACATCCATACAACAGGACTGACTTCACGTTCGAGTTGAATATCCTCAGCTTTGTTTTTAGAGATATATCCTTGGTTCTCCAAATCTTGCTTAAGGACGTGAAAGCTGCCTGTGCCTTTCCAATTCGTGCTTTGACTTCTGCCTCTGTTCCTCCCTTATTGTCAATGATACTACCAAGATAGCAGAAGGACTCTACATCTTCCAGTGGTTGATCTCCTACTCTGACTTGTGCGCTTGGGGGTGCAACAATTTTTAGGACCTTCGACTTCGCAGGATGTATCTTCAATCCAATAGATTCTGAAATTTTGTTTAGAGCTGTAGTCTTTGCTTGCATCTGGTCGTGTGTGTGCGACAATAGTGCCAAGTCATCTGCAAAATCTAGATCGTCCAGCTGTGTCCATGGGGTCCATTGTATGCCATTTCTTCCTCCACTGGTGGTTTCTTTCATAAGCCAATCAATCACCAGGACAAACAGAAATGGGGACAGCAAACAACCCTGCCTAACACCAGTCTTGATATCAAAGCTGTCAGTAAGCTCGCCATCGTGTACGACTCTGCAACTTGTCCCCTCGTACATGCTCTTGATAAGGTTCACCATCTTCTCTGGGATTCCATAATGTCTCAATATTCTCCACAGTGTTTCTCTATCGATGCTATCAAAGGCCTTCTCGTAGTCAAGGAAGTTCACTATCAGTTGGGAGTTCCACTCTAGCGACTGCTCTACTATGATTCTCAGCGTGGCGATCTGGTCGGTGGTTGATCGATTACTCCTGAAACCAGCTTGCTCCTCACGAAGTTTTGGGTCTGTTGCATTCTGTATTCGCTTGAGAATAATCCGGTTGAAAACCTTTCCTGGGATGGAGAGAAGTGTAATTCCTCTGTAGTTACTACAATTGCTGAGGTCCCCTTTTTTTGGAAGCTTCACGAGGTGTCCTTCCTTCCAGTCCTTTGGAAACTTGCCTCCGGTCCAAATCCTCGAGAATAGTGAGTGCAGACCCTCTGCAGCCCCAGCAGCATCTGCCTTCAGCGCCTCTGGTGGGATCTGATCTGGTCCAGCTGCCTTGCCTCGATTTAACTGCTTTATGGCATCATTAATCTCTGCTTTAGTCGGAGGGTCGCAACTGATCGGTAAATCATTTCTTGCGGGTAGAATGTCGGGTGGGTTGCTTGGTGGAGGTCTGTTCAAGAGGCTGTTAAAATGTTCTATCCATCTTTTTGCCTGAGCTTCCTTTCCAAAAATAGCCTTCCTGTTGTAATCCTTGACAGGAACTTCAGGTTTTCCATATTTTCCAGCAAGAGTCTTTGTAGTCTGGTAGAGGATCCTCATGTGTCCTCCTGTTGCTGCCTTCTCTGCTTTCTCTGCTAACATTCCTATAAACTCCTCTTTGTCTTTTTTAATTGATTTTTTGACCTCTTTAGCTGATGCTTGGTACTCTTCCTGGTTACCAACTCTTGAGCTTCTTGTACGACTTGCATTTACCTGTTCTTTTAGGTCTCTTCTTATCCTTATCAAGTCCAGTGATTTTTGACTGATCCATTCCTTGTGTTCCACTTTCTTTTCCCCAAGAACATCCTGGCATGTCGATGTAAATACTCCTTTTACCTTAGCCCAGTGAGTCTCCAAATCTACTGTCTCTTCGAGGTCAACAAGGGGTTTGAATCTATTCCTCAGTGTCAGCTGGAACTCTTCCTTCTTGTCTCCATCCAGAAGGCTCACTTGAAACTTTCTCCTCTTTGTTCCTGCTCTGGTACCTTGTTTCTTGAGGCGGAGTTTGAGTCTTGCCAGCAGCATGTGATGGTCAGATCCAACATCAGCTCCTCTCTGTACTATGACATCCTCCAGTGAGCGTCTGAATCGTCGGGTGATGCAAAAGTGGTCAATCTGGTTTTCAGTTACTCCATCCGGTGAAATCCAAGTGGCCTTATGGATCCTCTTGTGTGGGAATACTGAACCTCCAATCACATAGCTGTTAAATGCGCAGAAACTTGCAAACCACTCTCCATTCTCATTCATTTGTCCCAAACCATTGCACCCCATAATGTCTTCATACCCTGTATTGTCCTGTCCTATCTTGGCATTGGCGTCTCCCATTATAATGTTCACATCTTTTCTTGGCAATGTGTCAACTATTTCCTGAAGCTGGTTGTAGAAATCGTCCTTGTCCTCATCGGTTGCTTCATTTGTTGGGGCGTATATCTGCACAATGTTCATGTTGATGTTCTTGTTCTTTGTAGTAAATGATGCCAATATAATTCTCCTTCCGTAGGGTTCCCATCCCCTCAGTGACCTCTGGGCGTGCTTGCTCAAGATGATCGCTACTCCTTCTGTATGCTTTTTGTCCTCCCTTCCAGAATACAAAATCTTTTCCCCAGAATTAAGTTGTTTCAGTCCGGACTGTATCCAGCGGGTCTCGCTAACTCCAAGTATGTGCAGTCTGTATCGCCTCATCTCCATTGTAACCTGGGCACTCTTTCCTGCTTCATACATGGAGCGGACATTCCACGACGCAATCCGGAGTGACTTGTTTGATGAAGGAGCAGTCAGGCCAGTGGAGTCCTTTCGGCTTTGTCCATTGTCCTTCATTGAATCTACAGGTGCAGATGCTCCCCCTTCTCCCAAGATAAAAGACTGATTTAAAGTATTTGCTTGTGTTTCTGTAACTGGTTTATTTTTACAGGGTGGGTAGTTGGCCCACCGCCAACTGGCTCTTCTCGGGAGACCAGGACCTTTGCACCTTTAGTCGCCTCTTACGACACGCAGTATCACGTCAGATGTATTCTTTGCTGTCCCTCTTCTGCAAGAGGGCCCCGCATCTGCACGGGCGTATGAATAATTATATATCCACAAATGAATAAAATATCAATATTTTTCTACCATTAGAAATTTCTACCATTAACTGCAGTGGACAGAACACAAAAGAAGTATTAACTAAGATGTTTAAAATAGAAAAGATGATTTACCAACATTTTTCAAAATCTAGGTTTTTTTTGTGGTTTTTTTTTCATTATAGAAATCCATCAGAGTGACCTGTCTTCTTCAAGAACAGCTATCTTCTGCCACAACCAAATGTATGAATAAATGTCCATCAAATCATTTCTCACAGCACCCAATACACAACTTTATGCTGTGTCACTTACTTACCTCTGCTTTCAATGGCTGCTATGGACCGCCGTATAAAGGTGAACCCAATTTCATCCAACATAGCTGGAAAGAACAACAGTGGAACAAAGAGTGGATTAAACATCAAGAGTGTTTAAGAAACCCCGAGAATATGCCAACAACATAGAGCCTACAGGGCAAGGACCTTCATGAGAAAATGTTTGTACTAAAGAAGGAAAAAAAGACACCTCCTTCCTCTTCTTACACTTCAGCAGCCCAACGCAGGCAAGGTAGGTTTGTCTTCAGGAGTCTACAAAGTAGAGATTAGCTCTTACTTTTCTGGGTGGAAAAACACAGTAAAATATGAGAATAAATTGCTGAAGCTTTATTTTAATCACATAACACCTGATGAAATGCAGAGCTGTCAGCTCATCATGCAATGACTGAGTGTTTCATAATGTTAAGTTTTTGTCAAAAGCGACTTCCGGTTCCCGCTCTCTCGGGGAAAGCCACTGTGATCTGGTTTCTGGATATTTTTTATATTTTCTTGGTTATTTTCTCTAATTAGGATCAAAACTGGTGGCCAACGGTTTTATTTTTCTAGGCCAACGGGTTATGCCTAGCCCGAAAACGCCCCCAAGAGAGAAACGCCTATAATCCCCGAAACTTATTCAGATTGTTCTTAGTGTGTGGCATGGTACGAAAGAGTAAATAGTAAATACCTCTCGATTTAAAATGCAGTCATAATTCCATCATTGAGAAGACCCTCTTCATAACAGCTAGAGGGCACTACCACCCAGTACCAGATTGTAACAGGCTGTGACAGAAACATTCAGCACAGCCATGTCAACACAGCAGGTGGACACTCACAAAAATAACACCACTGATTTCTCCATGTCGCTCATGAGCATAAACAGACAGGCCTTTGTCAAGTGAAAAAAATTTTAAAATCGAACAATAAAAGACTTCAACAGGAACGAAGCGAAACTTCGAGCTTCCATGCATTTCGCGGACGGACGTAATTTGGTGCTGCTAACAAAGCAAGAACTTGCAGCTAAGTAAACTGTTTTGCTTCATTCCTGTTGAAGTCTTTTATTGTTCGATTTTTTAATTTTTTTTTTTTTCACTTGACAAAGGCGAAAGCCGAAAATTTTGTGTAGTTACTGTCTTCTCTTTAGTTTGCTTTGTATTGTTTGGGTTTTATTTCTCACGCAGGGTTTCGCAACATACAACCTTTTCTTTTTGCCCAATTTTGACTTTGCTTATACCCCTGCTGCGACCCCTGTTTTTCTGTGGTTTTTATGATATTTAGCAAAAAGCAAGGGCAGACCGCGTACAAAAAGTACTTCCCCACGGGAACGTAGAGGCGCCTCTACGGGCAACATTGTGTATTACCTGCACGTGGGTGAAAAGGGGCCAAGAGCATTTTCCTGTAAAAGGGGAGGGGAAGATCTCCCGTCCATGCCCTCACCCAACGAACACTCCTCGCTTAAATCCTAACCATGAGCAAGGTAGAATTTAATAAAGGACACCCTTTGGTGACGACCTAGGACCGACCTCGGACTTTGAGATTGGATTATACCCCTTACATTCATGCTTCATTCCCTTGCATTGGGAACGTGCAATGTAAGAAGATTAAGAAATATTAATAAAAGAAAAACAATTTTCAAATATATGAAAAGTAAAAAACTTGATTTAATATGTTTGCAAGAAACATACATCAAGAAACATACATAACATAAGATGGTGAGGGTGAATGGAGAAAACAATGGGCTTGCCCTTTTTTTTTAGTTCACCGGGCACTAAACACAGTAAAGGCTTAATTACGATGCTAGGAAAAACCATAGAGGAGGGAGAAAAATTATTTGGGGATGAAAGAATACTGGTTGTCTTAGCCAGGAAAGAGAATAAATCTTATCTTATTATAAATGTCCATGCACCTGTTGAAAGTGAATTATCTAAAATAAGATTTCTAAGACATCTAGATAGTGTGTTAGATCAATTTATAAAGCCAAATATGTATATTGTACTGGCCGGAGATTTTAATATAGTGATTAACAACTCTAAAGATATTATTGCGGGGGCAACCACACAGTAGGCAAACGGTGGCAGCTTTTAACCAGTTTGTTTCATCCAATGATCTCATGGACACTTGGAGAATATTTAATCCCATGACTAAAATATGCAGATGGAAACGGAATTATATACCATTCACAGCACGCAGACTAGACTATATTTTTGTTGATAACGAATAAATTTCGAAAGTAATGAACCCTAAGGTATTGTCAGTACCAATGACAGACCACAGAATGGTAGTCTTTTATTGGGAAATGTCAAAATTCAGAAAGGGCCCATCTTATTATAAGTTGAATAACAACATGTTATGGGATGTAATTCCATACAGCAAATGAAAACTTACATTACAGAGATCTCCAAGAAGCTTCAGTCGTTAAATCCTCATGACAGGTGGGAAACAATCAAAGTTAAAATAAAAGAAAAAGCTATACTAAGTTGTCATGATTCGGATGTTGTTAGATCTCACGCAGAGCGTGAGTGGTTTTTTTACCAGGGCCATGAGAAATTGGCTGGTGGCCTTGAACGGTCCTCGCGAATTATAGTTGGTGAGTAAATAAATGTAAAGTTAAACTGTTAGATTCACGCTTGTCGGTTTTAATGTTCGTGACTAATAAGTAATGGAGTAGGGGTGAAACAAGGTGGGGATAGTTGACATTGTTAAGTATGACTAGACAAGTTTTTGCACGTTAACTGGCTGGTAGAATAGTGCAGACGTATTACTACAATTAAAATGGTGGGAGGTTTCGGCCAATGAGATTGCTGAACTAATTGGGCCAGCGGACTAGCACTGCTGGGTAGTTGGATAGTATAAAACATCGTGTACCGTTCAGATTCATTGAATACAGACGAGCAGAAGCATCGTGTTGTGAAGTATCTCCGGTTGGCCAGTACCTGAACTGTGTGGTCTGAAGACTAGAAGTCCTTGCTAATCGGACTGACTGAGCTCTAGAAAAGAGCGCAGCGTGGGCTTTTAAAGGTTAGCCCACTCAGACCTTTCTTTCTCAACTGTCACTTTAGATTGATATCTAGTTTCGTATACTATACCCATTTGCTATTGATTGCAGTACATCCAATAAGGAACCATAGTTACATGAATATCATAGATTAAGTTAGTAATTAGAATTTATTGCTTTGAATATACCTCTATTGTCTTTTGTTTTGTTTATTAATATTTAAATAATAAGATGGCCTGACCGGCCTGACATAGATATACGCTCTAGTTATTTAATACTTTTCTTGTGTGGTTGTGTCCGAGTGTGAGTTAGCTGCCTCTCGTGCAGTCATAACATCCCCAAGACCCTAACTCTGCTCGTGACATAAGTAGTAAAATGAATGCCACAGAAAAAAATGATCGCAAAAGATGTTTAGAACAATTACTCAATGATCTGGAGAAAAAGTTAGCCTTGGTAGGTAATACAACTGGAATACTCCAGGAGATCGGGAAAGCAAAAGTAGAGTTAGAAATAATCAGCTTGGCAGAACAAAAAGGCGCAGCAACTAGAGTGAATGTCAAATAGATTGAGCAAGGAGACAGGGGAACGGCATATTTCCTAGGCCTAGACAAAGCTCGAAAGTGGCAAAATGTAATAACAAACCTGTAAACAGAGCGTGGCAATGTCTGCACTTAACTGAGGATTTCAAAGCGAAATTCACAAGTATTTCTCTGAACTCTATAAGAAACGAGATGCAGCCTGTGCACATGAAGTAAATGCATTCCATGTCGATATGTTAACGCTCATCCTGCGCGCGACGGCTTAAAGCCCGCTGTCCGTTCAGTGACCTTACTCATGGAGAACCTTATCTGGGGTCACTGACCCTTGCCGCTATACGATGACCACACTATCGCTGTCCACATGGTTCGGTTTGTATTTGATCGGTATGAAAACATTCACTGCTATGCCTTATCACACTTGATAATGAATTAACCAGCAAAACCTTAGTCTGTCAGTCTCTAACCAATGATCTGACTTATGATTCCAAACTGACATCTGTAGTTTTTGTGAGAAAAAAGCATGATAACTAGCCATGCCCTCCCAAGCCCTACACAAACGGTTTCATCCTGATTGACACATACTAATAAACCAATGTGGGCATTTGGGGCAAAGATCATTTCAGAGCTTGTTTCTGATTGGTTCTTAGATACAGACAACTCCAGATGGTGGTCAGCTGATGAGAAAATGAGATAATATTGCAAATTTGTTGAGCAACAGTTCGCATGTCAATCTTACATCTTTTGATAGTGTGGGGAGAGCCTTTGAAAGCTTAGTCTTTGTGATTCCGACCAGTGGTTCACTGGTTAACATGTCCAAACATTCAAATTTCTAGTACGAAATTTATTTCTAGCATGTACTTATTTCAAAACATCACCATAATAACAACTTATAATCTTAACAAAAAGTTCAGCACCCAACACATCACAATATACAACTACCTTACTGAGAAATTTCACTCACATTCTTCTGTTTTGATATTATGCTGGGTGTAGGTCTGTGGAGGACAAGATAAATGGCAGTTTATGAAACATTTTTTTTTCCGCAACTGTAATTACTGCATTAGGGAAATTCTCATTATCTATTACTAATCACAAAGTGTAAGACCGCAGTTATAAAGTAAAAACAATAATGCTGAAGACTTTATGTAAAACGAGTAATAAATAGTAATAATCACTCAGTTAACTGCAATGGTTGTTCCAATACCCAGATTTTTTGAGTCTGTTTGATTGCAGATGAAATGTTAATTTGAAGGTCATACCAGTGCTTGCAGAATTTTGGACAACATAACAGTAATTTGCATTTTGCTTACAGCAAACTGTGACTATGAGACTGGCAGAGGCTCAGAAGATATGGACAACACTTTTGATCTTCAAGAAGACAAAATATTACAACATATAAAACTTCGCACAGCCAATCTAAATAAAATTCTCAAACAGCTGAATCACATTCCTGATTGAATAGGAAAAGAGAGTAGACCACTTTGAAAATTTTTAATACTCTTTCTGGAATACTTACTGGTTCTTTACCATCCATTGCATCCATCCAGAGCATTCGATCATCACCTGAAAGAGCTTGGAAGGTCATGGGCACAGACCTATTCAGTTGAAGACAACAGAAATATATTATTACTATTAAAATTCTGCTACAACAATAAACATATCAAGTGGCAGGAGAGGCTGTGCAAGAAAGACAACGGGACATAACATATGTATGACCATTTTCAGCATCTTTTAGAAAACAACCTTGCTGACTAGCACAACATAGGACCCTTTTATTGCAACCAGACTTCTAAGCCAATCCACTACTATATTTTTGGTGAAAATCAGTTGTAAAAGTGACATATTATCAGACCTGACAGGGTAAAGAAGTAAGGCATGAGCAAAGCAGTAGTGTTTCAATCTGCATGCTTTATAACAAAACAAAACATACCATTCTTCCCAAACTAGATCAATGACCTCACTACACTCCTGATTTAATTAAGGATTAAAAAACTACTATGAACAACAACTACTGGAGGATACTTTTCTCATCCCAGTAAACAATTTTGAACCTGAACTTGCCATACCATCCCCCTTTTGAGTTCTCTTTGCTGTAATTTCAAACAGATGTATTCTTCAACCTCAGCACACCAGTCACAAAACATGATTTTATTTCAACTACTTCACGACTGGCCACAGCTATATTTTTAAAAAAAGTTAATTCATAGTCATGCCAAATACAGTATTATTCATGCACAGCACAGGCACCTTTTATAAACTGAAATTAAAAGAAAAAATAATAATAATAACAGTGCAAATTCTAGCATGAACAAACTGTGACATGCCCAACTGGTACTTGAAAACCAGCAAGAACAAGAGTTTTGTAGATACCTTTACAGGCTTTACAAATGGAACAATATGCCTCAAATGCTAAAAGATTCCCCACTAAAACAGCCTTGCTAATTTTCTTTAAATACATGGCTTAATTTCACAGATCCCATAAGATCTTGTCAAAACACAGAAAACAGCGTATATCAAACTATATGTATTATATAATTTTTCGTTCCTGGTGCTGTATCTAAATTCTACTTCATGGTTAATAATTGTGAATAAATGTTCATATCTGACACATGAAGAATCACACATAGACAAATCCACTTGATAAACAATGATTATGAATGGTTTCAAGGCATATCATACCCTGCATGTGCGAAGAGACGGAAGACACAGTAGTTATACCCTGTCCAGTTAAAAAGTTCTCTAAATAACTTGTAAATGATTTAAAATTGATTTTTTATATAAAATGGGACTGTTCTTTAACTCTTTCAGGATGTATCCCTGATCTATCGGCGCCAGTGAAGAATACGTTTGGAAGTATCGCTGGTTTATATTGCATTCTACATTCAATTCTCTTTTATTTGATGTATAACACTTTACTTTACTATCAATATGTTTTTTTCTGTAAGCGTTTTGCTGAACCATGCTAATTCCGCCCAGACTTGACCGGAGACCCTAACACTGACATCCTGAAAGAGTTAATTACCACTGATATTCAGTTCATACAACTTGCCACAGTGAAGTTGTTTGTTTTTATGTCTTTTATATTTTAAATTGAATAACCAACACCGAAGAATCCACCATGGAACGCTGGCATCAAGCAGAGTGAGAAAATATAAAATAATGGAAATTCTGAAAGACAAGTGGGGGGTAAAGATTGGGATATTAACTGGGTTTCTGCTCATAGCTTATGACAAATTTCAAAGGGTTTTGAAGGAGATTTGCCTTTTTTTTTTAAAATACAAGGAGGTTATACAGAAGGTTGAAAGATGGAAACAGACACATGTTGCCAAGGCTTGGTGTTCCTGCGTTTGTTACTAAGGGAGTGAGGGTCCTCGTGGCTATTTTTTAAGAAGTTTGAAGGAGATTTTCTGAAATGCAAGGAGTTTTTAGGAGATTTTCTAACATTCAAGGATTTCTTAAGGACTTGGTGAATACACAAATGCTACATTAAGTAATGAGTGACTTAAACTATAATGCACATGCTATCAATACCAACAGTTGCAGTAAAATGGCTTTAGAAAAGGCTAGACACAGAATTGCCATCCACGTCAGCTGTTGGACTCGTGTATTCTCTGACATGTTACAGAACTTGTATTATAAATCAATAGACATCATATTTCTTGAATGCTCATTTCATTAAGAAATGATTCTTGGGAAAACCTTTAACTTGATCAGTAAGTTCAAAAGGTTTGAAAATGACGTGTAAAAATGGACCTCTTGGCTTGAACCATGGGAATAAATACGCAGAACATTCGAAGTTCACACTTTTGAAAAAGGGAAAAATAATGAATGCTTAAGTGCAAGAAAGAAGGAAGAAAGCTAGCCAGAAACAGGCAAAATTTCTGTCAAACACTTTCAATGTGGAAACAAATAGGAAAAATGTGCCATCAAAAAAACAGTGGGAGCAAAAACTAGTTTGAAGAAATATATATGAGGGCAAGCAATACAAATGTGCAACCTTTCTCTGAGGAATTTTTGATGATGGTGTTTCAAGGGTGATTTTATGACATTTGCTGGAAAGGTGCGGTTGCCATCTCCTGGGATATGTGCACTGTCATCAAACCTACAAGTTTATTCATTTAATAAATTTGTGAGAAAGCTTGTGTGAAAAGAAAAAAAAAAAAAAAAGGACACAGATTTCATCTCAAATTATGTAATTGTTCGGTCTTAATATTTCCTTGAGCCTTACTGAAAATTTAACTGTGGTAAAAATTAACCATCACCAAAAATACTAGTCATAATGAAATCACAGCATGTACTTACATAAGAACATAACATTTCTTAGCTACAACTTCCTCGGGATATTCTTTCAAAGTTTGAGGGCAAACATTTTTTTCTCTTCAAATCACAGCTGTGTTGAGAATGGAAATTCTGGGGCATAATGGTCTTACAGCTTGTCTGTTAGTTGCAATTTCAACGGGCAGTGATGCTCTGTAGCTTGACAGCAACAATTTGTGCATCATGAAGTAGTTCATGTATGAACAAATGTTATATAACCTGTGACCTGTCTACCATTTTATTGTCACTCAAAAGTTAATTCAACTTTGAAAGAATATCTGCAACTAAGTTCATCAAATTATCCCATTCTTACCTAAGATGGAGAAACCTGTGCAATCCCATCATGTTCTGACTATTATTATTAGTCAAAGATAAGGTTATTCACAAAAACCAAAGACACTGCTGGTCAGAACAGAGGCTGCTACAAGCAAAATGCAAATCTAAACATCCTTGCGCTGTTATACATTTCACACAAAGTATTAACAACACTCATGTTGCTAAAGGAGCAACTTTTCAATAAAACACTGATGAATGGTAAGGAATCCATTTATGAACAGCTTCTCCTGTCAGCCTTAGGCTGCAAGAAGAAACAGATTCACTGAATAGCATTTGCTGCTGATAAAATTGGAAAGTAATTTCCCGCACTACATTTCCTGAATTAATTAATAAGAGGACACAAACTGCTCCTTTCTATTCAGAGTGAACATAAAGAAGCCCATAGCATTCACCAAAAAAAACAACAAATAAAGACATGAATGAAGTAAATTTCATCTAAAAGCACACCTAATACCCAGAACAGCTTCAAACTAAATGGGATTTTGCAGTTTCGGTCACTGGAATGCCTGAATGGGAGGTAAATAAAAAAGAACTGGTGTTACTGTAATGATAATGTAGCTGGTGTTACTAAGGGGGTGAAGCTGCACAAGCCATTACATCTCAAACAAAAACAAAACTATTAACAAAGTGATCAAGCACTCACTTTTCTTTCACCGTCACATCAAAGCAGAATCTTTTTTCTATTGTATCTGATGCTCGCCTGTGGAGGATGAAATGCATTAACTGTCAGTATCACACAACTTTGGTTTCTGACCAGTGTGGTCAAAAGATGCACACAAGAGAAACATAACACAACTTTTTTTCTAATTCTTTGTGTTTGCCTACAGTAAATGACATGTAATGCTGGCAATCCAGATTGGGGTTTCAAACTAGATGTTGGCTTTAAAACTCTCAATTTAAGTAGAAACAGCGCTGCATTTTATTTCAATGCTAAATAACAACCCTCTGACACAGGCTTTCAAAAGTGGCAGCTCAGTTTAGCTACCTTCTTGAAAGATACCATCACTGATAATCCTTGAACTACAATGACACTCTGTGACGAGCAGCTAATTGTGGTCTAGGGGAAATAATCCAATTAATAGAATTGCACCTAGAGAATTGAAATCATGTCCATATATGGATATGCTTTTATTTAGAAAGAGGCGACTAATCAGGAGCCCACCAGTGGTCATGTGACCCTCGGGGACTATAGTATATTATCCACCGAGGGACTGGTTCTCACTAATGTTACGCGAGCCCGCCTGCTTGGGAAAGCATTCAGGCCTTTTTCTTGGGAGAAGTTTTCGCCTAGACGGAAAACTGACGTATGGCGACATGCACTAGAGCTGGCAATGACATTGATGACCAGCTAGACCATAGCACTAAAAATCCAAAGCTACTGAGGATTTCTGGCTGATTGGATCAGCCGGACAATGGTAATTATCGGGGCAGAAATTTAAGCCAGAGAGGTCTCGTGGGGAGACAGATCTACTCCACGAGAACTATGAGACGCAGGGTCCATCTAACGAAGGGAGAGAAGGTCGTCTTTCGGGAGAAGTTCTACGTGGGATCTAGTGTTACAATCTAGTGCTATAAAATATAACTAACTTGAATTGTCTGGGCGAGTCTGGGAGTTACCAGCTCATCCCAGAATTATGTCTAAATTCTATCCCATGTGAGGGTAACTCCTTAATAGTACGAGTGGTTTGAAAGTAAAGATTTAACTGTGCCGACGTCTCCTTGGCGAGCTAGGCCAGCTGTAAACTGTGAGTTGTTTATGACTTAAAGTACCTGAGATATTCTGATGCCTCCAGAGACTATGTGAAATATAGAATTGCTTGTGTAATCCAGTATACAGTTCAGCCCTTGGCAATAGAGATCATTTAGTTAGTTAGCATAGTTAGACTTATTAGGAATTACTATTATTACTGTTGTTCATGATATTGTTTTACATTTATATATATATCTATTGTAATTGTTCCATCAATACATCGTGGTTCTGGCCCTGCAGGCCTGACCTAAAAGTTACACATTTGGTTATTTAGTGATTAGTATGCTCGGGAAGTGAGGTTTAGTATTTCTTAGAATCTAAAATGCAGTCGAATAAATAAGCCATCCAAATTCTAAAGAAATCAACTCCTGACACACTCTGTCTCTAGTTTGTCCCCTCTCTAAAATGAAACCTGAGTGAATTCTGTTTGACTATAATTGTTGGCTCAGCCCTTTGCTCCTCCAAGTCATTGAAAAATTATTTCCCATTTCCAACAACTGATTTTCTGAATATTAAAAGCACTTTGGATTTTTCATCAAGATATACAATGGCCCCGTTTTCACAAGTGAAGCTTGAAACTTGCGTACCTGACACAGGTATCCAATACAAACTTCTCTGGTTCGTTCTGTAAGAAAAAAAAAAGGAGACTGTAAATAACAATTATAGATAACAAGACAACATTTCAGAGGACACAGAAGAAAAAAGATAATAAATACACAACTACAAAAACTATGAAGCCTAAATACCATTATTATTATTATTATTATTATTATTATTACCAGGCATAATAAAATGATTTGCTGATCATGTAAGAAAAAAAAAAACTATAAAAAAATAATATTCATGTATCAAATAGCAAAGGAAGCCAGTTGAATCCTTTTACTTCTCTGAACTTCTCAACAAGTCTGAAACTGAACCCAGACTTGGAAGGGTAAAGAAAATATCTACATGAAGTTAACTTAAAATGTAGAGTCACACCCCTGAGCTACCGTGGTATTTCAATGAATAAAAAAGAATGAATTTTTAAAACATTAAGGAACTCATGTGGAAACTCGGTGGTGTTTTTGTTTTTTCTTTAGTTTCTTACTCTTATTTTAATTCATTAATGGAAAAACCTCTGTCCTGCTTACCATTTTTCCTCCCATCTGGTTATAAAGAATCATGTAGAACTCTTTACTCTCCTTCTTATACTGACAGTAATACTTTGTCCAAGACGTTGTCCCCAAGGCCTCTGTCAAATGAAAGATCAAAAGATATGCATGAACATCAGAAAATAATAAACCTGTAATGTGGTGCATTCCATGCATGCAACCTTAATCAGTTTTTGCAAGAATGAGCTGGAAATTTTCATATTTCAGGAAATACCTCTGTTCTGTATGTAAAGGGTTCATAATGACATTTTTTTTCCTAATATGATGTGAGGCTTTCCATACAACCTAAATCAGTGTTTGCAAGAATGAGCTGGAAATTTTCATATTTTAACTCACTGACGCCCGTCATAGCACGGGTGCGATTTTCTCACTGCGACTCCGAGTACAAAAGTACAAAAAATGTGTAGATCTAGCTCTACATGGCCTTCTAATGATGCAGTAGCCTCTCAGGGTAGTAAACCAGATAGAGTGTAACAGCTACATGTAGACCTAAACACCAGCCTGGACCCTCTACAGCCCAACCTGTTAGTTCTTCTGACTCGGAAGATGATTCACACATTCACAACTCAAAACTATAAAAGGTAAATCAATTTTGTTTGTGACATTATAAATTTTTATATAATATTTACATACATGTCAAATTGCAACACTGTAGCTTAAATAGTTTTTTTTTAAATATATTTTTTCAAATACCCTTGAAACGCTGGTACCAGGGAATATCTAGGGTAAAAATCCTGGGTGTCAGTGAGTTAAGAAATACCTCTGTTCTGTATGTAGGGGGGTTCATAGGGACATACTTTTTTCTATGATGTGAGACTTTCCATACAACCTAAATCAGTGTTTGCAAGAATGAGCTGGAAATTTTCATATTCTATACAGGCACAAGAAACTGCTTGCATGATTAAAACAACTTGTCCAAAATTTTAAGAAAAACCAGTTCTCTGTGTAAGGAGTTCATGGGGACATTTTTCTTGACATGTTACATCTGTTGATACTGCTTTGTGAAACTGATTTCTACCTGGTAATTTCTGAATGTTTTAAAAAATCTCGCATAAAACAAAGGCAAGCTAGCTCATTTAGTCTAATCACACTAGAGAAGAATGACCTCACTTTCATATGTGGTATAATCACCTTGCCCCAATAGCATGTTCACTTAATTTACCATTGCAGATGTGGAAATGCAAACTTACTTTTCTCCATCAAGTACAGGTAACCTTGCCTTGTAAACCCTTTCAAAGTCCCTGATTGATCAAGAGGTTTCTGGAACAATGACAAAATAATCATGAAGATAGTTTATATCTCAGACATTTAATTTTGATCTCTATGGTTGTCAATCATTATCTCTCCAACATTGTACATAATCATAAAATGTTCATCAAGCATAATTTTTTAATGTAAAAGCTAACAAGTAATGTAGTTTTATTAGTGACAAGCTGTTATGAACTATAACGTTGCTAGTATCATACATAGAAACCAGACTTAAAATGTATGCATTACTGCCCCTTGCAAGGAATCTTCAAAAACTTCATTCTAAAAACAACAGAACACTCAAAATTTTCCCCAGTAAACTTTTTCCATGTTCTGGACAGCAAATAGTAAAAAGGCAACTTTTTTTGTTTCGATTCGTCTTGGTATATTTAGTTGCAATGAGAACAAAACAGATAACACAAACGGCACCACTGACAGCCATTTCAAGTTGTTTGATCAAATTCCTTAAAAAAATGATAATACATGTGATGTGAAGTCTCTCATAAAGAGGAAGTTAGCTGCTGCCTTGGTTCATATATCATGAAAGGCTGTTGTTATTAGTATCTATGCACCCCAAGCACCCCACCTATATGTAACTATCTCTAACCCTGTCCTTATCCTTAACCCTAAATCTTATCAAATCACTAACCCTGCCCCCTGCCCTTTCAACCAAAAAAAAAAAAAAAACAGAAGTGAAAAAAAAAAAAGAAAATCTGAAAGAATTATTAATTAAGGCTGTTGTTAGTGGTATTTCAAGAGGAGCTCTCTAGCTCTGGAGTCACTAAAGGCTTTAAAATACTTAACCCTAGCACAAAAAACTTGGGAGGACGTACGTACGTGTAACAATATGCATCATGAAATGGTGTAATGATTATGACAAAGAATGTACACACACTGCACCAATTTATTAAATTCTTAAGAAGGTATCATTGTGCTAAATGCCCTTTCATCAAATGAAATAAAAACTTCCGTACCATTTCTGTGAACAGCACAACTTGTCCAATATTTAAAATTTAAAATATTTAGTCAAAATTTAAAATGCTTCCTTCCCATACAAGTGGTGCACAATACTATCATTTCAATATCAGACAGAATATTTCAACTGATGAACAAGGCCATATCCAATCCACAAAATGCAATTCAAATGAGATAAACACCTGCAAGTGTTAATCATGGCAGACAATAAACTAATAACCCAGATGTGGAATTGTGAGGAGGCACATTCTGTGCTATCAGTACTTTGATAGGATCAGAACAACTATTGGATGGTCACTGCATTGCATTTTGGTGACTGCGAGAAACTATTGGATGATCATTGCATTGCATTTGTGAGAAACTACTGGATGATCACTGCATTGCATTTTGGTGACTGAGAGACTACTGGATGATCATTGCATTGCATTTTGGTGACTGTGAGAAACTATTGGATGATCACTGCATTGCATTTTGGTGACTGTGAGAAACTATTGGATGATCACTGCATTGCATTTTGGTGACTGTGAGAAACTACTGGATGATCACTGCATTGCATTTTGGCGCCTGTGAGAAACTTTTGAATGATCACTGCATTGCATTTTGGTGTCTGTGAGAAACTTTTGAATGATCACTGCATTGCATTTTGGTGTCTGTGAGAAACTTTTGAATGATCACTGCATTGCATTTTGGCGCCTGTGAGAAACTTTTGAATGATCGCTGCATTGCATTTTGGCGCCTGTGAGAAACTTTTGAATGATAACTGCATTGCATTTTGGCGCCTGTGAGAAACTTTTGAATGATCACTGCATTGCATTTTGGTGTCTTTGAGAGTGAAATATCACCCGAGTACAAAATGTTCTCACTAATTTGCATCCATGTAAGTGCAGAGATAACTGGAAGAAGAAACAACCTGGTATGCGTAAGATTATGAAGTTCCATTAGTAGGTCATGCATATGATACAGATACTATCACTACTGGGGACTCCCACGTGGCTATAGTTGTTTTTCCAATTTCGCTCTGAATGATAAAGTTTCAATGTGCATTTCCCTTTGCCTGAACACTGAACATATGTCTGCTTAACTCTTTCCCTACGAAGCACCTCCTGGGGTTATACGCCATACTCTACTGTGCATTTGTAAACAAAGATCACCTTAGTACACAACAGCTGTCCAAACTATACACTTATCGCACACGTGGTACCGCTGGACATGCTAGGACAAAGGAAGCTTTATCAAGAATTCTATTTTTAAAGTTCAGTAGCGTCACTGAATGTTAATTTCCAATACAGTGGTCCAGGAATACCATTACAACGTCACAACGCAGGCTACAGCGTACCAGCTGCCACTAGGGAAGCACTCGATGCAGTGTGCGTTGTACTGTAGGGAAAGAGTTAATACATTGTATTAAGGTGTGGAGAAAAAGGATGAAAGTTGCATTTCCCACAGCTCTGTGTTAGAAACCCAACAAGAGCACTATTGAATAATTTCCAAAAGAATAAGGATCTGCAGAAGGGATAGCTAAGTGGCCTAGTCTTTGTTCTTTTTGGCATTCTTTTTTTTTCAAATATTGTTTCATTTGCACACTTCTTTAACCTGACCAAGTCCTTACTGGCCAAATGCTAGCAACAAAAGCTTGAGTAATTTCTTAATTCCATTTTCATGCTTTTAGAATCATCATATTGTCTTCCTGTTATGTTTCTAGGGGGGTTTTTCAAAATACAACTAATCTTTTTGTGCTGTGATCCCACTGTTTGTTTTTTTTATTTTTTAAAATAATCTTCAAACATTATCCATCCCATGATGACAACCACTTTCATTTTTAAATCTTTCTGTTTTGACAAAATTTCATGTTCGTGTTCTTGCTCCCACACCATGATTTCTTTCCTTCTCCTTCACTGAAGAAAATGTATCTCTATTAAGCCCTATTGTTCTTATTTACCTATTCTGAATGAAGACGTCTTTCTGATTATTTGTTCTCAGAAACCATGTGAAAAGCTTGGCTTAAGAAACCTAACTGGACTTGGATGTGTCCATATTCTTGGTGCAAGAAGGCAATGTTAAATAAAATTTGTTTTTCTTTTAAATCTTGGTTAATAAGCAACACTGATAATGAGCAACACAAAAGCTCTCCAAAAATGCTGCACTTGGACGAGGCAATTGTCTACTAATGAATGCTGCACACAATAGAAGAAACACTGATTCCACAAACAGGCTTTGTTGATTGACATCATGAATATTGCAGAGTGACCACACAAGATGAAGGTGCACCATCTGATCACAAGTTTTCAAGCATGAACCACATTAAGACCAGCACATATTGTTACAATTTTTTTTTAAAATGCAACCACCCGAACAACTTTGTAGTAATCTAAAACTCAAGTGTTTTTATTCTTTTTCTTAAATATGAAATACCCAGTGCACCTAACCCCGTCCAAAAAAACAACAGCAAAGCAAAACACAAAACAAAGTAACTATCCAGGCTTCATTCAAAAGCAATCTCATGTATGCATCACTCTCATAAAAAAGGTAAACAATTAATGGGAGCATATGTAACTTTTGGAAGTGAAGATGCAACAAAGGTGTGTATGATTCACACCTGAAATGAAAAAAATATCGCAACACAATCCATCCAGCTCATGCTAACATATATACAATGTGCTGGAGATGCTGACAATTGTGAATGCAATATTCCCACCAGAATCCTGCTCTTTCAAGCTAAACTACATTCTATTTTCTGAAATATTTCAAGCTTATTTCACAAGTCTCGGATGGAGTAACTGAAAACCAGATTGACCACTTTTGCATCACCCGACGATTCAGACGCTCACTGGAGGATGTCATAGTACAGAGAGGAGCTGATGTTGGATCTGACCATCACATGCTGCTGGCAAGACTCAAACTCCGCCTCAAGAAACAAGGTACCAGAGCAGGAACAAAGAGGAGAAAGTTTCAAGTGAGCCTTCTGGATGGAGACAAGAAGGAAGAGTTCCAGCTGACACTGAGGAATAGATTCAAACCCCTTGTTGTCCTCGAAGAGACAGTAGATTTGGAGACTCACTGGGCTAAGGTAAAAGGAGTACTTACATCGACATGTCAGGATGTTCTTGGGGAAAAGAAAGTGGAACACAAGGAATGGATCAGTCAAAAATCACTGGACTTGATAAGGATAAGAAGAGACCTAAAAGAACAGGTAAATGCAAGTCGTACAAGAAGCTCAAGAGTTGGTAACCAGGAAGAGTACCGAGCATCAGCTAAAGAGGTCAAAAAATCAATTAAAAAAGACAAAGAGGAGTTCATAGGAATGTTAGCAGAGAAAGCAGAGAAGGCAGCAACAGGAGGACACATGAGGATCCTCTACCAGACTACAAAGACTCTTGCTGGAAAATATGGAAAACCTGAAGTTCCTGTCAAGGATTACAACAGGAAGGCTATTTTTGGAAAGGAAGCTCAGGCAAAAAGATGGATAGAACATTTTAACAGCCTCTTGAACAGACCTCCACCAAGCAACCCACCCGACATTCTACCCGCAAGAAATGATTTACCGATCAGTTGCGACCCTCCGACTAAAGCAGAGATTAATGATGCCATAAAGCAGTTAAATCGAGGCAAGGCAGCTGGACCAGATCAGATCCCACCAGAGGCGCTGAAGGCAGATGCTGCTGGGGCTGCAGAGGGTCTGCACTCACTATTCTCGAGGATTTGGATCGGAGGCAAGTTTCCAAAGGACTGGAAGGAAGGACACCTCGTGAAGCTTCCAAAAAAAGGCGACCTCAGCAATTGTAGTAACTACAGAGGAATCACACTTCTCTCCATCCCAGGAAAGGTTTTCAATCGGATTATTCTCAAGCGAATACAGAATGCAACAGACCCAAAACTTCGTGAGGAGCAAGCTGGTTTCAGGAGTAATCGATCAACCACCGACCAGATCGCCATGCTGAGAATCATAGTAGAGCAGTCGCTAGAGTGGAACTCCCAACTGATAGTGAACTTCCTTGACTACGAGAAGGCCTTTGATAGCATCGATAGAGAAACACTGTGGAGAATATTGAGACATTATGGAATCCCAGAGAAGATGGTGAACCTTATCAAGAGCATGTACGAGGGGACAAGTTGCAGAGTCGTACACGATGGCGAGCTTACTGACAGCTTTGATATCAAGACTGGTGTTAGGCAGGGTTGTTTGCTGTCCCCATTTCTGTTTGTCCTGGTGATTGATTGGCTTATGAAAGAAACCACCAGTGGAGGAAGAAATGGCATACAATGGACCCCATGGACACAGCTGGACGATCTAGATTTTGCAGATGACTTGGCACTATTGTCACACACACACGACCAGATGCAAGCAAAGACTACAGCTCTAAACAAAATTTCAGAATCTATTGGATTGAGGATACATCCTGCAAAGTCGAAGGTCCTAAAAATTGTTGCACCCCCAAGCGCACAAGTCAGAGTAGGAGATCAACCACTGGAAGATGTAGAGTCCTTCTGCTATCTTGGTAGTATCATTGACAATAAGGGAGGAACAGAGGCAGAAGTCAAAGCACGAATTGGAAAGGCACAGGCAGCTTTCACGTCCTTGAGCAAGATTTGGAGAACCAAGGATATATCTCTAAAAACAAAGCTGAGGATATTCAACTCGAACGTGAAGTCAGTCCTGTTGTATGGGTGTGAGACTTGGAATGCGTCTCAGGCCTGCATAAAGAGAATCCAAGTTTTCATCAACAGATGTTTGAGGAAGCTACTTAAGATCAGATGGACAGACAAGGTCAGCAATGAAATTGTATGGAAAAGAACAAGACAGAGCCCAGTCAGAGAGGAAATTGGTAGGAGGCGATGGAGATGGATCGGCCACACTCTCAGGAGGCCAGGAAACAGCATCACGAAGAAGGTATTGGATTGGAATCCCCAGGGCAAGAGATCAAGAGGAAGGCCGCGCGGAACGTGGAGAAGAGCCAGAGAAAATGATGTGCAACGAAGCGGAAAGACTTGGAATAATGTAAAGAGGCTGGCCCATGATAGAGAGGGATGGAAAGTGTTTGTTGGTGGCCTATACCCTGATCCAGGGTGAGAAAGGCAATGATGATAATGATGATTTCACAAGTCTAAGCCCATTTCTCAGTGTTTCATCTTTCATTGCTGACTTATTTCTAGATCTGCCCAAGGTCCAGTGTATCCTTTGGGTGAAAAATTCTCTAACTTTGCCATGCCTTATGTAAATTTTGTTGTAAATTTGAGCTCAAAATAGCAGGGTTCAACAGCTTTAAGCTTGATTTTCATGTGTATGGAAATGGAAACATCACAAAAACCCTCCAAGCAGTGAAACAGAAAGAATGCTTTGAAACGCTGTTTCTGTACACATGGAAACACTCCTTCTTTTTACCACTTGATGGTTTTTTGACGTTTCTGTTTCCGTACACATGAAAACATGATTTTAGATGGCTTTTATGCTGTGGACATATATGTAGCTTTTCTCTATGCTCACATGCGTTACCCTGTGATGAGTGACAACATCAAGAACGGGGAAATACAAAGGATATTGGTTTGGGCTCTGCAACACAAAAGAGAGGAGAAACAATCATGAAAATAGCACTAAAGGCAGTTCTAAATTACAATCCCCCATCTGCTCACAGGAAAACAGTATAATAACAGTAATTTTTTCTGAGTAAATAACTGGCCAGCACAGTAGAAAATGGATGTCACTGCCAAAATCAGTCTGCAATTACACTGTGTAAGAAAATAACACCAAACAAAGGGAAATATTTTAGCACCTAGAGCAGACTACAACAGACACAACAAAATCATGCTTTAAAAGACTGGGTTTTTTTTTTTACATGTCCTGTCATAGATTTGAGTTGTAATTTTCCAAAATAATTGTCTAGCATGAGAAGTTAAAGAACATGTTTATCTTCTTCAGCAGTAAAGCAGTTGGTAAAAAGCTGTCCCTATGATGCCACTCTCACAAAAGTCACACTCTTTGCATTACTTGGCATCTCCATTAATTTGTTTATGTTGCTGAGGGGATATAGACAAAATTATTGGAATGTCATAAGTTTTAATATTTCAGAGACATTCCCAATTTCATACCATTAGCTAGGTCTCACGCTTGAGTTTCCCTATCAGACCAAGAACTTGGGGCTCAATCCGCATTGAATTTATCTAACAGTGTTTAGTTGTTAGCCAGCAGCTCTTTGTGGAGAGAGAATTCAGCTGGTTCTATGGGAAGGAAAAGCACCTGTGAAAGGGCCAAAGACTGCCCATTTCATTCAGCCTTATAGGTTGCCAAAACAGTAAAAAAAAAACTCCGTCAGATTCTTCCTTTTTCATCCAAGGATTAAACTAAACCAGGGCTTATTTACAAGGATACCAATTTTTAACACAATATTTCCTATCAAATATACTTTTTTCTTTTGAAATAGACTCAGTGTTTCTTCTGATGTTCTCTAATACTAGCTGACCGTAAAGGAACACAAATATGCAAGCACATCTTGTTGCTAAGCGCACCAACAAAGCATAACTACAGGAAAAAGCTACTGGTGTTACACGGAACAGCGCTACACATCAATGCAAAAGGATGCAAAATAAATCAAACCAGTGTGCTACAACATCAATATCTTACCCATTGAGCTGCGTGAAGCTGTGTATGTTTGTGCATGCACGCAGGCCCATGCGTATGAATAACAAGTTATTCTCATTAGCACGGTGAGAACAGTCATGATACATATACTTGCATTGAAAAAACAAAAGATTATTCGACTCAACAATACATTGAAACCAATCTTTCAGGCTGTTGCATGTTATTTACATGTAATTAGGTATCTGTAAACATCCAAAGAAAGAGAAAGTGGACGATAGTTCAGGAAATCCTAGTAACAGTCAAATTTAAACTAAAATATACCAATCAGATATCTCTCAGGTTATAAAGTTCTAAAAAACAAAAATTTGTGACAATTATACTAATGTATGCCTGAACTCTTTGTGTGCCATGAAGTTTTCCATGTTTGTTGATACAGGAAGAAGGCAATGGTGGGGTGATGAATAAAGACTAACTACAGCAACATTTATGAATAGCAAGTCGACTTTCTTTCTTCCCAAAACAAAATAGCCTAGCATTCTTGTGCATGAATGCACCAGTGATTGGCACAAACGAAACTAGCAGAAAAACCGATTCAATTCATTGGTGATAGGCACACAAAGAGTTAACAGACAAATGGGAATATTATTTTCCCTAGCCTTCCTACAATTCTTCAAAAAAGTACTGAATGCATCTTGTGCCTGAAATGCAAAAAAATTGACCTTGAACATCTTTGACTTCCACTGATTACTACTGGAGCAGACCCAGCAAATTGGAACATAACAATTCCAGGCAAAATGCTCCAAACCTCACATACACCATGTGTTATGTGTATGTTGGTAATCTCAGTTGTTTGCTTGTGTCTATTTTAAAAAAATGTCCACTTCCAACTTTTTTTTCAGACAGCAGTGACAATACTTTGCTTTTGGGTCTCCTGTTTCGATGCATGTCAATAATAAAGTCCAAGTACTTGGATAGTTTTCTCTATTCCTGAATAATTGTGACCAAACACAGATTTCCAAAATTGTACACAGTCGCAAAAAACTGCACATAAACACCCCAGAGATAAAATTAACTAATAAAATAGGCTTCCAAAAGCCAACAAACAAAATAAACAAAAATTAATTGGGAAGAAAAGAAAAAACAGATGAATGTAGATCTACTACTTTTAATCTGAAGCTATTTCTTCTATATAAAAATGATCATCAACTATTATTTATTAAGAAGACTAGTAAATTAATAAATTAGTAGCAACATAACAAAAACCATACATTTGATCACAGCCATTATGAACGTGCCTCATTCAAAAGATTATTTATAAAGGTGATAACATACATTGTTGGAATCATACCACTCATGTTTTTAACATACCATGATATGATAACGTGTTACATGGCAGAATTATAGAAATACAGGGTTCAGAGGGCATGCTTACTTCAGATCATATGGGAATAGGCGCTCATTCATATAAAATGCTTGCCTTCGGTCAGATACAGATCTGCAGATTGATGCAAGCTATTTCACATCTGTGTGAACGGTGGTGGTTGGATTAATTTTTTTCTCATTTTCCTAGACAACTTACAATACAACCCAAAAACAATTTCTTTCAGTTCTCTTGTCGGTAAAAAAAAAAAAAAAAAGCCATATCTTTAATGAATATGAGTGAACATAATGCAGAGCTTTTACAAGACATAATGCACCTGCACAAACATATCTGATCGAGATGCAGAAGAAAGGTTTACTACTCACCAAGCCTTTGTTCTCATTCAGCATTTTCCCCATCAATATTTGTGCCTCATCTTTCGTACATTCAAAATTCTCCCTGGTCTGTAGAAGAAACAAATTCAGTTACCTTAAATACAAGTTTAATACTACTCGTAGTCACAAGCTACTAATTTCATGAGTCCTAAACAAGTAAAGCTGAAACTGCAAGGAACACAGTCAGAAATTTAAAGGCAAAACATTTCACCTTTATCAGGCCCCAAATGAAGAACTGACAACAGCCTCCTGTATTAACTCTTTCAATACCAGCATGGCATTGCTGTGAATCCTTGACTGCTCCATAAGTTACACATTTTTGGTTTCCAATTAATAACTTTGAATTACAGATGAATATCATAATTTAAATTCACACTGGTTCTCGTAAATGTAAATGAAAAACATATAACAAATATCGACAAGATTTCAGAAAATCTCCCTTTCACGACTTTGGTAGTCAACGGGTTAACATTACAGAGAACAGACAAAACATATTCCATCACAAACAAAGATGTAACATAAACTAACTACATATGAATGCACATGTACATTCTGACAGTGCTGACTTCTGATGCCCATCCAACTTCAACCACTGAACACCAAGTGGGGTGGATTTATGTATTTTCTAAACAATGTCAGAAAGTTCTGCCACAATTGAAAAGAATTCTTTTTTTTCTTTAATCTGGTTGTCTTCAACATTCTGATTAAATGGCTATCCTTGATCTACATCCAACTCTGTAGATGATGCCTTAATCTGTTGTTGACTCAGGAATACCAAAGGTTGCAAATACAACAGGATACAACAAATCATGACCAGTATTCTCTTTAATAGTCCTGAGTAGAGTTTGTTTTTAATAATCGTGTAAACTTCAAGAGAGGGGGGGAACTTCATATGAACAACCATCAAGACATGGGAAATGACACAGACACATGCTTTCATATTTGCACAATAATTTCACACATTTATGCTGTCTTTTTCAGAGACATATTCTGTATTTTGCATTTAACCTGAGATCTACTGGTACCATTTTGAGGGGTGTCTGTGCAAAGACTGTGTCGCCAGTTTCGTAAATCTTACAGGAGAGCCATTTGAAAGTTTGACATGAAGTACCAAATGTCTGTTACGAGCTTTAAATCCTCATCAATAATTAGGTCAATTAATTCGATAATGGAATTCCCATCATGACAAAATGTAGTACTTACCAAGACGAAACAGACTATGCAAAAAAAAAAAATAATAATTGAAAATTTTCGACTTACAATGTTTGCACAGGCACCCCTCGATTATAATATATTTACTGACTGCAAAAGCAAACCTGAAACATCAATAACGATGTAAACATATGAGGTGACATAAACCTGGGATTTTTATACAGATTTGACACCTTCAACTTTTATGAAATCTTGAGACAAAATCTTTTCGTAAACAAGAATTAAATAAAAAATGTAAGTGCAGAAAGTTCAAACCTTTTGTAACAACATTCTAAGCTCACGGTCATAGCTGCGAAACTCCTCTAGATCCACATAGCCTTGATGATAAAATGTCAACCATCCCAACATATAGCTCAGCAGCTGAAATATATCATAATGCTCTATCAAGTTGTGTTAACAAAGGCTAGGAGAAAAGAAAGGCAAAAAGCCTTTGTGCACGATAAGACAGAGTTTTCACTTCCAACTTCAAAATTCTGTAATGATTTCATGGCTCTGAGTTGTATGTTCATGTGCAGGGTGAAATACTGAACGCATAGAGCATGAATGCAATTTCAAAGCCATATGCACTTTTCAACTCTGTAATATAATTTCAAGAAAACAATTCTGTCCATGGGGATACTATAGACACTACAAATTTTTATTACTTCCATACGACAGCAAATACAGACAAATTTTCTGCTGTTCATCCACGAGCGAGAGACATAATCATATCTGAACACACTATTTGGATTTCATAGTTTTAACAATTTTCATATAGACCTACCTCCATTTTGTTCTTTTTTTTTTCTTGGAACAAACTGGCAAACATGAATACTCATAATGATGCTCACTGCATTCATATTCAAAAGATAACTATGTGCAACTGAAATGCTAAAAATGTTCGCCTTAGTGAAACTGCAGGCATTTTTTTTTTTTTTATAACCAAGATCAAATTTATGTTGATATATTTGTACCACTGAAACTGTGTTAAGATCTTTGAATAAAATATAGGCAGTTTAAACACTTACTATTTCCACAAACTCAAACTTCTTCTTCTCCTGAACCTCTTGAAGCTTCAGCACATACTTCATGGAAGCAGTATAGAAGGCTTTCTTTTCAAACTCCACTTGTGTGTCAGCCTATACAAACCACAAAACAGTTTTTGTGACAAGTGTAACATTATTATGCACATCTCAAAAACTATTAATGACATCCTAAAATCACCACTCCTTGTTCCTTGCTTTCACTAAAATATTCAATTCAATTCTTGGGATACTGATGTAACAGACCATTTTCTTAACTTCCTTCTATTGCAGAGGGTGGCCAAACCGCAGCTCTCGGACCTTCAATATGCAACTCGTGGAAATATGTTAGCCGAAGCCCCGTTTTTTAAAAACATTTGGTACATATGTGTATTTTGTGATTACTGAAACTAATACAAATTAATAGTTTCAAAAAAAGTGCACATCTAGGTAAATTATTTTTGTAACCTAATGTGTATGCAAGAATAAAAATGTGTATAAATTTTGTTGATATCTTGTGGCTCTCAAACATCTGAAGTTTATCGTATGTGGCTCTCACATTAAGCAAGTTTAGCCACCCCTGTTCTATTGCACTAGCCGACCCGCGCAAGATAAATCTTGCAAATTCCCATGTACCAAGCCCAAACCGCATATCCAGATCTCGGCTACATTGAAACGGCATTTGGATTCAATGCAATGACTAATAAAACTTACTGTTACACCACAATTTCACATACAAATATACAGATGTGATTTTCGACCATCACTGTTAAAAGAGAGGTCAAGGATATCATTTCGGTCACACTTTTCGGTTCTATCCGATGAAAATGCATCTGTTTTTGCGGCTCAAAATTTTTAATATAAATAATAGTAAAGGCTGATTTTTGTTCAAAATGAATGTGTCCATGTAACTCTTCGTCAAACGTTGATGCAGTACCCCAAGTAGTCGTAAAATTTTAGCTGCTTACAGGTTCACCCTCTAGCTCAATTATAGTAAGTTACTTGCCATGGTAGCAAATAAGGACAACCTGAGTTCTTCCCCTGGTGCAATGGGTTGACAGTGTCATTTACTCTTTGCTTCATCTAACCACAGCTGGTTTGATTGGAGTACTGCTCTTGCAGACCAGCTCTACAATGCATCTAATCTTGGGACACTGCAACAATGCTACAATACCCATCTCTCCAGAAACCACCTCATCACTTCCCTCCAACTATATTGCTAGATTTGGGAATTTAAACATCCAGGGTCAGAATCATCTCACATTAATCCCTTCCCAGCTTTGTCGGAACTGTTCTGGGCTGTCTAATCTCACTTTATTGCCATATGACTGGAACTGTTCCGGGCCTGGTTTGTAGGCATTTCTTGAGTGGAGACAATTCCTGAATTGTGATTGTTTCGTATTTCCTGGTTAGTTCCCCTGCTTACTTGCGTCATTTGCATGTATTCTGAAAGTGTGGCATTTATGATGTGTAATTTTTTAGATTTGCTTGCTTTGTCCCCTTTATCACCCAGCATTTGAGTGAAAATCTGTGTGGCAGGCAAAGGGTTAATCAGCCAGATTATATATTGATCACTGTGCTGATCACACTTTAAAACCCAGTATGTTTGTCTGTGCAATAATGAAAAGAAACACATACTGTTTCTGTTTGAGGCCTTTCATATGATAACATTTTTTTTTTACATAAGAGCGACAAAATCCGAAAACTGACTACTGAAACCCAGAACGCGCCATCCTAACTGCACGTTTAAATCTAAACACGTCTACGGTATTTTGATAAAAAAACAAAACAGAGTCCATAGTCATAAATGTGGCTGTAAACAGTGAACATGTCAAGGAAAGGGCAATTTGTGATTGGACACCAAGAATTAAGCATGCGTCCTGAACTAACCTCTTGAAGAACTGAGTCATTGATCTTTGACGCCTTCATGTTGAGATATCTCTCCTGTGATTGGCAGAACTTGGCTGTTTGTTTGTCGAAGTTCTTCTTTTCCTCCTGCAGGAAAGCAACATGAATAACTAAACCCCTGCTCTAGACGCTGCTTTATTTCTACAGAAACACTACAGTAAAAACAAGAATACAAAGGGAAATAATTTTAAAAATCTATTTTGATTTTGAGAGGACAAACCCTACTATTAAAGTTTAAAAAACCCAGAGATGTAGCACATGTACACTATATTGCTTTGGGCCAAATGCATTTACTTTTACATAGATGAAGCTGGTAACACCCAGTGTATCTACAACAAGGCAAGGCTGATTCATTTCTAACAATTTATAATATCAATACATTTCAGATATCATTTGATTTTAAAATACTGCATTCTAATTTCCTCTTGTTCCTTTCATTAAAACAAAAACGATCATTTCCTGCCAGTGTACAAATGGAGCCTGTGGCTTCTATTCTGCTATTTCATTTTGCCACTCCAAATACCCTGTAGGGAATTAAAACCATTTGGCCTTTTCACTTGGGATCGTATACTCGTTTCATTGAGTGTAGTTTTAAAATCAACTGTTGCTAAGTATTTAAAATCCAAGCAAATATGCATATTAAAATACAAAATGATAGTTTATCATGTGGCTAAATTGCTTTATCCCCTTAAAACCTGCATGCAATTCTCAACAATTTTTTTTTTTGGTATTTCGTATTTTGCACGCTTCTATAATCCCATTTGGGAAATTTGCCACAGTGTCACTGCAGCCAAGTTACAATAATTCCACTGTTAGATAATGTGCGCCCCCCCCCCCCTTTTTTTTTATACCTACACAGCTTTGGCAAATTCATTTTCCTACCTTGGCAGCTCCAATATTTTCTTTCCTAAAATTTTCCAGTGGCTTGACAAACTGGTCTTCAGCTGTTGAAATCTGAAAATGTCAAGTGAGGAAATGAAAAAAAAAACATCTTCAACTGTGTGAAAAGCCAAGTGTCTGCAAAAAAAAAAAAAAAGCCACTTCAAATACCATTTAACCACTCCAAACACTTGATATATAAGCCACAATTGCCAGTTTCTGCAATGTAAGAGAAAATAAAACTAAAAAAAAAAAAATTCAACACCAGAAAGCTACCAATTAAAAAAAAAAGAGAGAGGGAAGGAGAGAAAAAAAAAGGTGATTTAAAAAAAAAGTGATTAAGAAAAAGAAAAAAGAACACATAATTATTATGCTCTCGTTTGGTTCCATGATGAAAATCTAGGACTACACATGAATTGTTTGTTGTTGTTTTTTTACCCTTCTTAAGCCTAAAAGAAATTATACTTGGAGGAAGTCTGTTTTACTTACCAGAACATCTCGATGGTTCTCAATCTTTTCAATGAATTTGCCAAACTCACTCAAGGATCTGGCTGTAAAGAAAAGAATACAATACTGTTAGTATTAGACATTACATTAGTATGAACAATCAAGTTGGCAAAGAGGAGAAAATGAACGACAGGAAGAAGGATTTGTGATTTCTAATAAATTGCACAGGCACTGTATCTAAATATATCTTAAAGTCATGTACACAAGGACAATGCTGGTATATGATACAGTGCACAGTCTTGGAGAAGCTTGTGAATAACAAAATCCCATGAAAAATAAAAACAACAAACTTTTGAGTTTGATAGGCAGAAAGGTTGACATGATAATGGTCATATTATGCTCATATTGTGTCAGGAAAAGGTAAGACAATAGACAGACTTAACTGAATGACGGGACAGAAGGAGGAACAAAAATGGGAAAAGAAAAAAAGAATTCAATTAAACTGGAACTCTCTTCTCCATTTATGAAATGACTATTCAAAAACCCATTATGCTACCCATTAGCTCTTCTCACTGCTGTTCTAACAATTAAATGTTACCCCCTGAAACTACGCAATGTATTTCAATACAACTCACGCCATTTTACACATTTTCCTTTCATTAATGAAGCATCCAAAGCACATCTTCACCCCACTAAACAAAACATCGCATAGATGCTTCAGAGGGCGCTGCGCATACCCCCACTTTATTACAATTAATTCTGTAACTAAATTATCTTGATAATCATCATTATGAGCAAGATTAAGCTGCCCTTGCAAACAGCCCACAAAGTCATAATATGCTCGTCTGATTAAAAACTCTTCATCCCCTTAAAACCTGCATGCAATTCTCAACCTCTGATCCCAATCCCCTGTTGTGATAACATCCTGTCAAAATTGAGCTCCCCTGAATCCCCAAGCCTCAGATATAATGCACGATTTGATGTGGTGCTTGCCTCCATAGAAAAAAAAAACTTTAAACCAATTTGAAATCCCCGACAACCCCCCCCCCCCCCCCCCCGACTTGCATCAATCTGTGGGCCCGCAAAACACACCTGCCAAGCTTGGTTAATTCGGTGCAGTGGAGGCGTTCTTCAATCGTTCAATCGATTTGTTTGTCATGACATCGCGATACGTGTTGCTTTGCGGTTTAAAGCTATTTCATTGTGATGATAATGAATTTATTAAGCTGACCATTCGCATGATGAGGCGCGAAGGCGCCAAAGTAAAAACTGTTGTATAGTGGTGAAAGCCTCATCAAATTTGAAAGCGAACCTTGCCGTGGAACTCTGTGAAACGATTTTGCACGACGCCATGCATCCCAAAAGAACGTTTTCGTAGTGACAATATCATTATCACTGCTACTGTTGTTATAATTTGTTACTACTATTATCAATGTAGTCATCATTACACTCATTATACAGGAAAGTCCAGGCCTATCCAAAAAAAAAAAAAAGAACACGAGCTCATCCTTCCCTCTTGACAATTATCACTTTATTCCTTTCACACTGAAGAAAACAAGGGCAGCATTGTATCTAGACAGGTTCCTATCTGGAACATTCAGGCCTGGTGCATTACATCATTTCTTTAACAGGTTCTGCATTATATATAATACGCCGGCGAGTTCAACATGATTCAATGTGAATGATGTTGTTTTTTTTACCAAATCTAAAGGCTTCGGAATGCTGTGCTGATGACGGAAAAGGGGAACATGCAAGCAGGTTTAATAGCAATATAACCTCTATCACTCTTCCGCCTGTCAGACATGTATTCATTCCATCAAGAACCCTGAACGTATTACGTGTTAAAGATGTGGGCTGTGGTGCTCTGATCCAATCAAATCTCCAACGGCCCTGACGCTACACATGTTTATCATATATATCCCCCCTTTTTTTTTTCCACCCAGCACAATGTATCAAAGGTCAGTGCAGACCCCATCATGAAATCATATGAGATGTTATATGGCTGGTGTAACACAACACGAGTCTGAGCGCCGTTTCCCCCAGTCAACACACATTTTTTTTTATTAATTCCTGATGTGTAGGCGAGGTTAGTCCCACCTTTCAACGCGCAATTTGAGACAAGGGCACGAATGAGGATTATATGCCGTATGTGTATGACCAAATCAAGCGTTGCTTATTGTGGTTTTCGCCATCACAATTCTCTATAGTACAAGAGTGAGTTAGATTTTAACGGCGCGTCAGCACGATAACGGCCACTTTGCGCCTCACAGTTTTTTCCGTTATCTCTCTTTGGGTTAGCTTTCAGCCCTCAGTTATTTATTGGTAAAATCAAATAAAAGTGGAATTAAAGATCTAACGGGAAAAGGCCCGTGTTAAAAAATCTAACAGGAAAAGGCCGGTACTGTAAAGTATGCCTACATGAAATTTGTAAAATTTTTACAAGAAATGCCAACTCTAAGAAGTCCCCAGTATTACAAGCACCTTCAACGCGACATCATGCTGGGACTACTGATGTCGTAGAAAGAAACAGTAATTGATTCAGATGCGCGGCACTACACGCACTTTGTAATGAAAATCATTACGAGAAATTGGTTTATTTTCTGGTTTTAAATGGCGGTAACACTTTTTTAATTTGGTCCCGCCACTAACCCCAACAATCCGGCCAATTTTGTCAACAATTCTGTTTATGGAATTAAAATTGTCGTCACTGAACTCATTTTTACAATTTTTTTTTGTTTTGTTTTTTTCGACAAAATCTTCCCAGTCTTTCAAAAAGACCCTACAATCGTTCTTCCCCACTTTTCTTGTGTGAAGTCCTTCGACCTTGTGGTGAAGTGATCGTAGCTCCAAGCCTCCTTGTCGCTGTTGTTTGTTTGTCAATGATATTCTCTATTCCTTCCCCCAAACCTCTCTTTTTTCCAAACACTAATTTCTATAAGATCAACCCTTTTTCAACATTCAACATCAGGTCAATTCTCTTTCAATTTACAATCTTCACAATTCCGTGCACTGTAAAACTGCAAAATGCATTACTTTCGTGCCCCAGTCTGTCTTCTATTAGGACAACGGCAACTGTCGACACACACGAAAACTGATCGACTCAGCAGTCAGCTTCAGGAAAACGACTGAAAAGGTGAACAGTTACAGTACATGCTCGACCTCTCACGTTATCTCGTAATATCCATCCCTGCTGTTACCATATTCGGACGAATAAAGCACATACATAAATCGATATCGTTAACCCAAATGGCCAGTACCGGTTAAGTGGCCCGGCTCTATCATTCCTTGCCTGGTCACGCCAATTTTTAGATTCAGCTTTTCTCCTCTTCACTTCCTAAGATCCTCGGTCTTTTCTCTCCCATGCCCGCTTCTCAGAATTTGCACCACTTCACGTTAATCACTGTGAGTTTATTTGTAAACCTAATTCTATATTTCCATTCCTTTTGAAAAGCCACGTGTTTATAATAATCTTACTATAAAAAGAATATCTGACAGCCTTTTTTTTTTTTTCGTTGCTTGACCAGCCGTACCATCTCCAGTGCCCTCTCATCACCGGGTTTCATTCACAGGAACTTCTCTTTCACCCGCCTACCTTATTTCTCACTTTATTCTCTTCGTGCTTCGGACAAAAGTGTTTATTTGTCCTTTGTTGTTCTATTATTAAATAAAATCATTTTCTCTCTCTCAATCCACATCTCTGATCTGGCTAGCTATATCTCCTCATAATATGTCCTATCACGTGGTTGTCAGGTCAGAAAAATCTGCTACTGGTAACATGTAATCCAGTACAACCTGTTTCATGAACTGGTACGCTGGCATGGTATCAGTGGGCGTGCACCTGTCGGTGCAAACGGCCAGGGCGGAGGAGGTTTCATCTAACCCAACGGCCACATGCTAGGGCACAATGCGACCCTCAGTACTTGAGTCCTTCATATTGGCCCCCGGTAGCGGTGTGGTCATAGGCTTGTTTGCCTAAATCACAGACGAAGAATTGAGCAAACTTCCCGGACGCAGCTTCGAAGCTGGCGGCAGCAGGCCAGTGGTTGATTGATAGGGCAGATGGCAATATACCGTCACTCTGGCCTGGATATCGTGACACAGAGCATCCACCAGTATTGGTGTTCTTTGGTTTGGGTCTTTCACCCTAGTCAGTTGGGACTGCGAGGCCGTGGAGTAGCCTACAGGCAGCCGGTCAGGCAATATGACTGTCCCTCTGGCATCCTCCTGCACCTGGATACATTTCCAGTCGTCTTGACCCTGTCTTGCCACTTGGATAAGTTGTGTCCAGGCGAGAGAGTGAGTCTGATGTTTGCGCAGCTCTTTCTCACTAAAAACAAATTCTTTGCGCCAGTCTTAACACTCACCTCGTCTTCTTTCATCTTTGTCTCGTCTTCTTTCCTCTCAAAATTCCAACGGCGATGGGCGAGTGCGGTGTCAGCAGGTTTGGATAGACTGGAAGCTGTTAGCACAGACCTACACGTTGGTGGCTGTGGGCCATGGTCGCTTCATCGTCGATTGAAGTGGAGGCGTGGGGAGGCAGCACCCACAGTAGCTGAGCAGCCTTATTTAAGGATAGCACTGCTCACCTCAACTGAGGAAGGGGCTAGAAAAGGTGCCCTAAAGAAAGCCCACTTCACATCACCCTGACTGGTATACCGCGACCAGTGGGGATCCCTTTTTGCGGTCGAAACAAAAAGAAATTCAGCTTACTCAGGCTAGGAGCCTGGAATATACGCACACTACAGGACAACTCAAACAACCCGGAAAGACGCACTGCACTTATTGCCATTGAGCTCAGCAGGTACAACCCGGACATAGTGGCACTCAGTGAGACCAGACTCCCTGATAGTGGCCAACTCAAAGAGCTCAGTGGTGGATACACCTTCTTCTGGAAAGGCAAGGGTGCAGTCGAACCGAGACAGCATGGTGTTGGGTTTGCAATTAAAAATGACCTTGTCAGAAACTTGCAGTCCATGCCAATTGAAATAAATGACAGGCTAATGACACTCAGGATCCCAGTTGGGAAAAGCCAGTCAGCCACCCTCATTAGCGCATATGCGCCCACCATGACAAACCCAGATGAAGCCAAAGACAAGTTCTATTCTGATCTAGAATCTGTCATATGCTCTGTCCCGGCAGCTGATAAGCTGATTCTCTTGGGGGACTTCAATGCTAGGGTTGGCTCCGAAATCTCAGCGTGGCCAAATGTTTTGGGCCCTCATGGAGTTGGCTCATGCAATAACAATGGGTTGCGCTTACTTACTTTGTGCGCTGAATTTGGCCTGTTCATTACCAACACAAATTTTAGTCTCCCCGTGAGAAACAGAACGTCATGGATGCATCCCCGCTCAAAGCATTGGCATCTCATAGACTATGTCATTGTGAGGAAGACTGACAGAAAGAATGTCCTTGTAACAAAGGCGATGTGTGGTGCCGAGTGTGGAACTGACCACAGACTCATTGTTTGCAAGCTCAGACTAACATTGAGGCGCAATAGACGCCCTCAAGGGAAAGCGCCACCTAAACGCCTAAATGTTTCAAAACTCTGCTCAGCTGAGAAACAGAGCGAGCTCTCATCAGAACTCTCCTCAAAATTGGATTGCGTGACTTTTGACCCTGAGAACATTGAACAGAGCTGGACTGACCTAAATACGACTGTACACTCTTGCGCCAGCAGCACTGTTGGTTTTCCTGTCCACAAGCACCAGGACTGGTTCAATGATAATGATAATGAAATCAAAGTGCTCATCAAAGAAAAAAATAGTCTCATCCAAGCTCACTGCAGTGACCTCTTCCACAGCAAAAGCTGATGCACTGCGTGCATGTAAGGGTGTACTCCAGAAGAAGCTGAGGAAAATGAAAAATGACTGGCTTGAAGAGCGAGTAAGAGAAACTCAGAAATATGCCGACACAAACAACACTAGAAAGTTCTTTGAGAGCCTCCGAGCTGTGTTTGGACCATCCCGCTCTGGCACTACGCCACTTCTTGCGTCAGATGGTTCAACACGCATTGTTGAATTGAATGCCATAATTCAGCGTTGGGCAGAACATTTCGGAGGTGTGCTAAATCGGCCATCAAATATAAATACTGAGTCCATTGACCGCCTCCCTCAGACTCCTATTAATGCAGCTCTTGCCAAGCCATTCACAGCAAATGAGACCCGAACTGCCACAAATCAGATGTCCTTTAACAAATCACCAGGCGTGGATTCAATTCCTGCTGAGGTGTATGCCTTCGGTGGAGAAAAACTTATTGAAAGGTTGACCGAGTTGTTCAATCATATGTTGAAAGCAGGGAAGCTGCCACAGGACTTCAAAGATGCTTCAATCATCCATCTGTACAAAAACAAAGGGGACAGCCAAGTCTGTGACAACCATCGTGGAATCTCTCTACTTTCAATTGCTGGCAAAATATTGGCAAGAATGCTTCTGAATCGCCTTCTTGATCACCTCTCGTCAAATGACTTGCTTCCTGAGAGCCAATGTGGCTTTCGTAAAGAGAGGGGAACGGCGGATATGATTTTTGCTGCCAGACAGATTCAGGAAAATGCATGGAACAAAATAAAGCGCTGTATATCACATTTGTTGACCTCACAAAAGCATTTGACACAGTGTGTCGTGAAGGCCTCTGGAAAATCTTGGCGAAGTTTGGGTGTCCACCCGAATTCATCACAATAGTGCGCCAGTTTCATGATGGCATGCAAGCTGCAGTCAAAAGCAACGGCAGTGTTTCAGAGCCCTTTGCTGTCACAAATGGGGTAAAACAGGGTTGTGTCTTAGCCCCAACTCTGTTCAGCATCATGTTCTCTGCAATGCTACAAGAAGCCTTTAGCTCTCCTCCTCAAGGGGTAAGCATCAAGTACCGAACTGATGGCAGTCTATTCAACCTCAGGAGACTTCAGGCAAAAACCAAAACCAAAAGTACTCAAGTCTGTGACCTACTATTTGCTAATGATTGTGCACTTCTGGCACACGATGAGGATAGCATGCAAAACTGTGTTGATAAGTTCTCTAGTGCCTGTGACAACTTTGGCCTCACAATAAGCACAAAGAAGACGGAAGTGCTCCATCAGCCTACTCCAGACGACAAGTATCCTGTGACCCCAAATATCAAAGTCCATGACAGTCTTCTGAAGGTGTCGGAGAACTTCACCTATCTTGGCAGTACACTGTCTTCCGCGGCTCGTGTTGATACTGAAATTCTCTCAAGAATCAGCAAAGCCAGCTCTGCATTTGGCAGGCTTCGAAAGAGAGTATGGGATGTTGCCGGCATTCGCACAGACACTAAGCTGAAAGTGTACAATGCTGTGGTCCTTCCCACCCTACTCTATGGGGCTGAAACCTGGACAGTGTACCAATCGCATGCCAGAAAGCTAAATCACTTTCATCTGGCCTGCCTTAGAAAGATCCTAAGGATCAAATGGCAGGATAAAATTCCAGACACTGAGGTCCTCAATCGTGCCAAGGAATTGAGCATCTTCTGCCACCTGAAAAAAATTCAGCTACGTTGGGCAGGACATGTTGTCAGAATGCCCGACTCCAGACTCCCTAAGCAAATCTTCTTCTCTGAGCTCTCCAATGGAACGAGGAATGTTGGGGCCCCAAAGAGACGTTACAAAGACACTCTCAAGCAATCACTGAAGGCCTTTGCCATTGATGTGAGTGAGTGGGAAAAGCTCTCGCTTGATCGTGCAAATTGGAGGGCGGCCCTTACCAGAGGCAGCAAAGCATGGGAAGCTGACAGAGTCCAGCAGGCTATCAAAAAAAAGAGAACGGCGCAAGAAAAGGCCCAGTGGTACTGAACCAACGGAGCACTCTTGTCATTTATGCGGAAGGGTCTGCAGGGCAAAATAGGACTTATCAATCACATGAGAAGCCATAAGTCATGAAAGAACAGTCTTTCCATTCTGTCCTCTGTGTCCTTTAGTTCTCTTTATTGTCCATGTGTTGAAATTCTCAACAATTTCTGTTCTTTATTCCTCTGGTGTTGTTAAGGTCATCATCATACCTGATGGACGAACTATTATTATGTCCTATCACGTGCACATTATCTTCTTTATTCTCTTTCTTATTTAGCCATCACTCCTTGAATCTCCCTTCATATTCATAATTTGTTGGCCCTGCCAGCATTTTCCCCTCGCAAACATGCATCCTCATCCCGGAAGTTTATTCTGATTTCTAGGGATCTGTACGAGCCTCTCGTTGTTTTTGTTTGTTTGTTTGTTTGTTTCTCTTTCCCAAACTCGTTCTCTTAAAAACCGTTGAATCTCTTTACACCTGCTCAAATTACTTCCCCATTTCAATGCTCCGTAAAAAACTAAGTCTTTAATTCTGAATGCAAAACAGTCTGACAATTTCTTTTGTTAGTCCATACTTTAATGATGGATTCTACCAAAGAAAATACCGAAAACGCTTACATACTGGTTCATAAATGATCACAGATAGTGGTAATGATTAGAATATAATTTAAACAGTGTCATGACTTTACTTAAAGAACAATTAGAATATGAACATCTTTCATCTCTATTATGATGTTGTGACGGAAATGTACAGAAAACAAGCTGCAATTGTCACCAGAGCGCATAATGAAATTATCAATCAGCTAGGAAAGCAAATGTAAGTATTACGCCACCTTCAATTGACATGGTGACACGTTTCCTGGAAGGGGAAGTTAGTGTGAGCTGAACAGTGAACGATCATTATGCCATAATGTATTAGTCTCCATGTCTGTGACTGTTGTATCTGTTTACATAGCGACCAATAGCATCTTCATTGTTCATCAGAATGTTTTGTTGTGTCACAGAGTTAACGATGGTCGACTCCGGAGGTCATCCCGCCCGCGTGATTTTTTACCGTACGAGCTTTAGCAAATTCAGGAGCGGAGCAGCAACAGGCCCCCAAACACAGGCCATCGGCTAAGGGATTTCTCGTCCTATCGAACACTGCCATGGGTGCTGCAATCTCTGGACTGTGCCTGATATGACTCTGAAAGTCACCCGAAATCCCTAGGATCTGTTGGAGCTGTCCTGTGTTTGGGGGAGTGTTGCTGCCCCGCTCCTGAATTTGCTAAAGCTCGCATGAAAAAAAAAAAAAAAATCGCGCATCCCGCCCGGCCGCCACCAACTTACAGTTGAGTTTGAGTTCCACTTTAACGGCGCGTCGGCATGATAACGGCCACTTCGCGCCTCGCACGGTTTTTTCGTTATCTCTCTTTGGGATAGTTTTCAGCCCTCAGATGCTTACAGGTAAGCTCAAATAAAAATGAAGTTTAAGATCTAACGGGAAAAGGCCCGTATTAAAAATCTAACAGGAAAAGGCCCGTACTTACATGACTCACCCTTCTTTGCCTTATAGCCAAATACCATCCACTCATCCATCCACCTCCCCACCCCCATCCATCTAAACATTCGTTCGATCCATCCATCCATTTGTTCAGCCCATTTGTCCATCTATCCAACCATCCACCGTCCATGTATCCATCTCACAAATACAGATGCACTGACAAAAAGCGAACAAGAGGCGCACCTCCGAACGATTCGCTTATTTTACCGTGCTATGTTTGCCACCCACACCTCCAGGGGCCCATTCAGTAATATACAATTTATAAAAAGCATTCCCCGTCCCTGTCCCTGATGGTGCTACACGGACAGATCTCACAATAGTGACACAGGATTGATCTGCACCAGCTTCGCATCCTCATTTATCTCGCATCCATTTTTTCGGTGCAGTGCCGTTCCGCTCCACAAATAAACCGGTTCCCTTCCTCATTTTCTATACCACTGACATGCAGCCCGATAGCGATAGTAACTGCATATTTGTTCCCGTTGCTTGAAATCCCACAGGCAAAAGGAATGACTATGCCAAGAAGTGCCATGTAAAAAACAACTATTATCTCCACCAAACGATGATGAGAGATGCGGGCAGGGAGTTGTTTTGTTTTTTGTTTTTTTCGGGGGGGGGGGCGGGGGCGGGGGATAGGGGTATCACAGATTCCATTTTCTTTCCAGCTCTCGGATCTCGACTCCTTTTCCCGTCCCCCATCCCTTCCTGTCATAAGACCAGAAACAATAATTAGATCAGGGTTACCAATGCCGTGAACGGGAAGCAGGGAGACATGCACACAATGCAGTCTAAATTAAGATCGTCCTATAAATATATCTAGATTCAATTCATACAATGGTAAACGCTTCAGGACCAAAGAAACAGTACTGTACATTGTACTCTGCTCGGTGAAGTGAACAACAGCTATGCGCCTTAGAGGTTGGGTGACACATCGCAAACCTCTCGTCACTCTCCTCTTTCCTGCTTTCTCTGGCCTCTGATAATCGTAATTTTGTTTCCCTCCCTCGATTTTTTAGTAGTGGTGGAGGTTGGGGGACTGAATTTGAATGGAATACCAGTTCGCATCAACGGCAAGTCAAAAACCCCCAAGGCGAATTCAAATACTAAACAGTGTCTGTGCACCATCCGATACTCCTCATTTAACCTGATTAGCGGACCATTAGTGGACACCTCGCATCAAATAATGGCAGGCCCCACACAATGCTTTCTTTGAGGAAAGAAGCACCACGGTCGCCAAAGTATAACACTAACTCGTACGCGTGCACGGACAGACCAGGCGAGCGAAGGGAGGAAGAGAGAGGAGACGTCTCAGAATCTTCGATCATGACTAAGAGGAAGTATAACAAATTTAATCATACACGAAATGCGCTTGGACTTCTATTGTTTTAGACACTGGAGCCAAGTGTGTCGAGGGCCGAACTGCAAAGTAGCGTAATTCGACTATAGATGTCCAAAATTGAGATATCTGGTACACACTTGTAGCCCTTGACAGCTCGCTGGTTGTGTTAAATAAGTTGGGGCTTAAATTCTGAAAGCTAAGGGTTAAATAACGTCTTCAAAATATCGTAAGCCCATTTTTTACTTGTGCCCCCTACTAGGGTGCAGTTGAAATTTAAACTATGAGTGTGACCCAATATTATCACAATCAAACAGCTTTTTGTATCTTTTTTTTTTTCATCAAAATATCACACAAATGTGACAAATGTTAGCTAAATAAATATAAAACAATCTTTAAAAATCTGGAAAAAATAAAGAAAAAAACTCTGGTATAAAAGGGGTTAAGTCTGATGAAGAAAGTTTGATCTATACGTTATTGTTGTTGGTTTTTTTTTGGTTGCTTCTCCTGAAAAACAACAACAACAACAACCGAGTCAGGATAGTTAACCACGCAGCCCGCGGCATGAAAAGCGCACATGCGGGAAGGGGGGTAAAAACTTGCCAAAATTGAGCGTATGTGCTTGATGGATGGCCCCTTGGGTATGTCTTAAACTGGATTGCCATGGGTACGGAAACGCAAACGGCAAAAAAACCCTTCAAGCAATGAAACGAAAGGAATGGTTATAATATTAGATGTAACGAAACGCCGTTTCCGTACTCATGGAAACCTTCTTTCTCTTTTTTACTACTAGATGGATTCTTGACATTTTCATTATTGAATTGTCAAGACGAAAAGTGGAATACATGACGTACATTTAAACTTGCTCAGTTTGGGCGGCGGGTCGTCAAAGAGGTTACACTACACATGTATTATTAAAGGCAAAAACGGTTCGCAAAAACCTGACAGTAGCTATAGAAACATAGGCCTAATATAAACTCGAGATTACTTCTTTCTTTGCAAAGTTGAGAGTCTTTTCATTTTCAGAGAATAATAAATATTATGCTGTTTCCCGAGAGATATCCTTGACTTGACGTTGAAACCGGTTATACAACCTGACAATAATAATAATATTAATAATAATGATAACAATGAAGATCATTTATATAGCTAGCCCCCAATCCAAACAATTTGCTCTAGGCGCTTTACAGAAAGTCGTGTTCTCTCCATCTGCAACTCACTCTCTCTCCCTTTCTCTCTCTCTCTCTGCTAGACATACATTGTATACATAGACACACACATAACACACCATAAGGCAGAAATTAAACAATAAAACTGAAAAAATAAAGTGAACTGAGAAAATAAATGGATTGGGAATGAGACTTCACAACTGAAAGTGTAAAGTCAGAAAATATAATCGATGAGACAAAAACATTACGAGAGTCTTCGCTTAGAAAAGATGGCATTTGACCACATTGATATCGGTATTGAAAATAGCAGTTAAAACTTACTCGTTTGAACTGTTACAGAAATCTTAACACTACTTTAAATTCAAAACGTATACAAATATAATATTGTACTCTATACCAATCCGACTTTTCGTTGCCGTTTCCGTTCACATGAAAACACGGCTTTGGTTGAAACTAGAGTATCTTTTACAAATTGAAACAGGCCATAATATACTTCACTATTCAATCACAAGACTTTTTTTTATTTTTTAAAGTATTATTTTGGTCACTCTCATTTAGTAGTGGATTTTAGCCTGGTCCATTTTCGTGTAGTTACTTTCAAGTTCAAAAGAATCGCTGAGGCATATTTAAAAACCAAAGTCATGAAAAAACGACATACACAGTGCAGGTAATAAATTATCAGTACATATACCAAGAAAACGTAATCTCTCACAATTTTTAAAGTATGCGCGTCTCCTGCCAGATTCTGTGGTCTCATAAATAACCCACTTCATGCACCTGCTCTCAAACCACTGCTTAAAATGTTAGCATCTACCTGTGTGTCTAACTTGGTTTCTCACTGATATCCATTTTAGTTTTCAAAGAAGTCTCAAGAACTGTATACATTTTTTTTTTTTAAAATAAGAAAAGTAAAAAAAAAAAAAAAAAAAACTTTATTCCACGCCCACTAAACTCTGCATGATAGTGAATAACTCGCATCTGATCTGCAGGTTCTGCAAAGATACGCTGATCAAGCATCTACGATTATTTTTTATATCTCTGTAAAGATCTTTTTGAAACAAAATGCTATGATTTGTATGATCTTATAACATTTTCTTTTACTGCGGACACAAGTAGCAACGAATGTTATATAAAAAATTTAATGGTTTTAAAAAGTTCAACTTCATTAGCAAAATATCAATAATAAAGGCAGCTGCCAAGCAGCTTTTTCTTTCTTTCTTTCCTTCTTAACCCGGAGAGTAAATGAATGCATTCTGGTAGCCATAGGTTCAATGTACATGGCTTTATGCCAAGAGGGGTAAGAATCAATACGCGAGGTGCCTGGTAGGACGTCCGTTGAAGCGCAGTCCCAGACTGTTAAAATCGTTTGTTTTGCTCTGAAATTCTGACACCCCCCCCCCCTCCTTCTCCTTTTCCCCGTTTCCTTCTCCTCTAACCGAGTGTGGGGATTTCTTCTCGTCCGATTTCATTCGCCTCTCAATCTCAATAACTTTTTTTTTTGTGTGTGCAAAGTTTCAGATTTACATATTGCGGTAAATACACTAGATGCATTTTCTCGCTGCATGAGACGAATGGCCTAGATCTAGTCCTCACCTAACGATGACTGATAAGATGATTCTGAGGTAAATCATACCACAGGGAATAACATAAATATGAGGATTTGTGCTCCGCTTTTACTTGTACACGTGACAGAGTTTGATGTTGTTTCTTTTTTTTCCTTGGGTGGGTTGGAGAGGCAGGTGGGTGGGGATAGAGCAAGGGTTGAGTTTGAGTTTGGATTTTACGGCGCGCCGGCACGACAACGGCCACTTTGCGCCCTTCACTGTCTATTTGGGTACACGTTCTTTATTTGTTTCGCATTCAGAGCTTTCAAGTTTAAAAGAACAAAATTGAATACATTCATACAAGTTAAACACATTGGCAAAATTCTCAAAACTTGTTTTGTATAGCTCTGGAAAAAGTTTTGCAAATGGATATGAAGGTTTTTAAATCAAGTTGTAGAGTTTAGCCTCTCTCAGAAAGGACGGGATGCGTTGCAGGTCCATAGTGAATATTCCCCCTAAAGAGCATAGGCAGAAAAAGGTGAATTATCAAATCTATTTTGAAATCTCTAAAAGCTTTCTTCACTCCAGAAGCTGCAAGAAATTCCGTGCGCTCACCTGTTATTTGTTAATAAAACTTCGTTTGATCGGAGGGAGAAAAAAAATATATAAATTAAAAAAAAAAACCTGCTATATTTCCAAAGCTGCCAAAAATTAAAATAAAAGTGTTCCTTCTTTGAGCCACATTTTACAATAATAAAAACAGAATCAGCTGTAGGAAAACGTGCATAACCTCAAAAACAGAGTGTTAACCGACTTCATTGTAACACGAAAGCTGTTTTACATGCAAGGTACAGAAAACCAAGTTTGGCATCCAAGTACGACTTCAGTTAAAGAAGGGGCGATGGACCGGATATACATACACCTGCTTCAAGCATTCGATCTTCCTGTTAAATCGTCCCTCCTATCAATCAACACACTGACCAACTAATCCATCAATTCATTCATATAGCTATTGCTTCCCTTGGGATAGCCACCCATTCATCGACCCATCTTTCACCATTGTTTCTCTCATAACATCCAACCCATCGATCAATTAACTAATCAGACGCATAGCCACTGTTCCACAGTTGTCTAATTCAGCAGTGATATACCAACGGGAATCTTCTTGGTGGCACAGCCTGAAGTGCTGTCTATGGTACAGTAGTACACACACCAATCAAAAATATCTTTCAACAACAACAACAACAAAAAAATTACCACAGCCAATGCAAGACGTAACGAACGATGGCGCCCACACACATCTGGTGGCGGTAACGCGTTGCCTTGATTACCAGGTAGATGTAGTAGTTTGTGCGGTATGCACCCGTGTATACCGTGCATTTTGCCCGCTCGTAGGGAGCAGTTATATACATACACTGAGGATGGTTGTAATGAAAAGCTTGGTGTATCCGGGTAAAAAAATCGTTATACATAAAAACAGAATCCTCCACTTGCGGGAGTCCTTCATTTCACCTGTTCATCCCAAGGCAACCTGCAAATGCCGTATCCGTGTTGATTTATAAATGGGGGAAAAATACATCCAATCATATGCAAAAAATTACACGTTACACAAGTAAGTTTATATCGTAAGGCATCTCATGTACGAATCACCTTATACTTATCATCATAAAGTGCTTCAACCATCACAGCCAGATTATACAAGATGTTGTGCATGGGCGTTGCTTGAGACGACATAAACAAGAAGGAATGGCAGAAATGGTGCGCAGATTGATGGACGGATGGATAATAGACAGTAAGGTGTTGGCATTTTCTAAGCCACCAAACGCCTATTTCTCCACAGCCTGATTTCGTTGTTTTTAGGTTGTTGGTTTTTTTTGTGTGTGTATAAGTGTTTGTTTTTATTTCTGAGGGTTCACTTGCTGGCTGCTATCGGTATAAACTGTCACTTCGCACAATGAAACTGCGAAATCCATGGTGAATATACCTACAATTTGTCTCTCACTAGCAGTAAACACAGAAGGTCCTTTTTTTTTTTTTCAAAGATGTCTGGTGCAAGCAAGGAAACCGAATCCCCATTCAAAACGGAGAAAACAGTTTCGCTGTCACTGCCTATATAAATTGCAATGCCCACAATTAATCCATTTTCATTTCCTCTTCTGAATGAAGTTCTATCCCTTTCAAACGGGCATTAATTATACACTGTATACTTCCTAGAACACTGTGGTTTTCAGGACAGAGATGGATGAGATGAGACGTCATTAAAAGATATCGGCATCAAAACACAATTGAAATAGGACACTCCACTCCTCCATAAGCCTTGAACTGCAGTATTTGTGATTCAAAAACAAAAACAAACATATACACACACAAACTAAGGTGGCAGCTGAGATGACAGCATATGTATGTTTGTGTGAGAGAGAAAGAGAGAGACACAGGGAGAGAGAGAGAGAGAGGGAGAGAGGGGGGGGGGGTATCAAAGCAAGCCCCAGCCATTAACCGCTCACTTTGAAGGAACCATGGACGTAGCATAGTGAGTAAACAGCTGGTCAGTTCGGATTATAATTAGCCCTCGCTCGCGTCCACTGTTTCGTGTAGCTGTAATTAGATGATGCTGCCTACCTAATGGTCTACGCCTGCCAGAATATGAGGTCTGGAATATGTGATGCGACTGAATTAAATCATACCAAAGGTCACCGAGTCCAAGAGAATTAGAGGTCTGAAGACATTGTTAATCTAGAATCTTCACAAAACTTTGAAGCGGGGGTGCTCTTTTTTTCTTCTTTCCTCCTTTCGTTTGTCGTGTCGGTAAGATTAAGTCCTGTTCTACCACTGTAGTTGGTGTGGCTCGTTACAAGCAATTAGTTGTATCTCTAAATGTCATGGAATGCGTTTGAAAAAAATACATGTTTATGAAATGCATAGATAATCTATCATTTTTAATTGGTTCAGTCACCAAATGTTTATCTTCTACATTTATTTTCTTGTCACCCCTTACAGCTCAAGTGGAAATGGCACACAGAGAAAATCGTTCCCAAAGAAATACTTTCATAAAGAAACGGAAAATATGAGACTGAAAAACATGGCAGTGCAACCTTCATTTTTCGTTCGCTCTATGACTAGACCTTTCTCTCTTTCATCATAAAAAAAAAACTTACATTTTTCACTCTCAAATGTTTCATGATTGGCTGCTTGTGAGGCCACATCGAACAATACAATAGTGCGGTAGCTGCATGATTCCAAACATGCCACGCCTTCAAGCAGTACGAGTCTAAGTTCTTGGTGATTTCTTCAATGTAAGCGAGTTGGATAAAACTATGAATATGGAGTAAAACACCGAATGGCATGTCGAGGATGGGGTGAGGAAAAGGAGATAAGGGGGGAAATAGAAATGAAAAGAAAGGAAGGAGAGACTGAAGGTAAAAAAAACTTTTTCTGACGATTTCATCTAAAACAGATAAATACCACCTTATGAAGTTTCCTGTCCAATGTACGATAATATGTGAACTAGAACTGTTGGCCTTCCCGCTAAAGCACTGTTTCTTGATTTGATAACATTTGAGTTAGTTTTCGTCTTTTCTCCATTGCAGATCGGAGATAGCACGATGTTCGGGCAGAAAACAATAAACTTCAATCCTGTTATTTACTTCAGCAACATTCTTACAAATAAACGACAGCTGGCGCTCAGGTGTGTGTGCGCTGTTCTGATTGCGCCTGGGTCCAAGATAACTATACCTTTCCCGCGGTCAACATCACTGCTATGAGGCGCAGCCACTCAATTCTAAAATGTTCCAGTTCCGGCGGATTAAATCCACAACGTTGATCAAAATGTGAACTTTCCGAATGTGGAATGCCAAACACCTCTAGCCAAATTGTAAACCCAAACAATACACAGGCATGATATACATGTGTATTTTCATTGTAAATAGATATTAAACGACAACAAAAGTGAATTTATCCTGTTGTCATTAACCTGCTATTTCAAAACTTCATTATCAGCTAAGACCTCTAGCCTTTAGTGGTCATAATACATGTATCATCACATGCACACACCATTCAAGTGGAAGATATTAGACTTCACACCGTCCGATGTCTTACCACTACTAAAACCCATATACAGCGAATGCGTAACACTACTGACAAGAAAAGAGCCAGACTTCCGGGAATATCACTGCTTTTCTCAGAGAGATTTATTTATAACTTGCCTGCTCTCGATTATTCTGGATTTCGACTAGATGCCCTGGGATGGTGGAATAAAAGTTATTTCATTCGCCGTCCATTTATTTTTCTTTTCTCTCATATTTTCAGAACTATAGGTCAAGGACACTGATTCTGGGAAATGTCATATAGCCTATTTACATGCATAATAGTTAATACAGACACAATAACATTTTAGCCACACAGTGCCGGTGCATAAAAATTTGAAGAAACACGCATGGATAACCATTAATAATGACCTCCATTGAAAGCTTGTAAATGTTTGCATATTAATACAAGGGCCGTAGTAGCGCGAGACTCCGCTGAGACCTGCAGTGCAGGAATCCACTTCCCTTCTCCAGTCAACACTTCGTCTCCTTAGAATGACTACGTTCTAACTCCCTTCTGTCAACTTCTGGCAAATCGACGATTGAAATTTCATGTACTCATACCTTTTAAAGCAAAGATTTTTTTTCTTTTTAGTAACACTTACAAATTACACACCGAATCTGCTTGATAGTTTGACACACAGTGGAAAAGGGCCTTAGAAGTAGTTGTATAGTATATAACTCAGTTGAGCCAAAAAGTGGAGATAGAATCGTGCCATTCTAAGGGGGACGACTTCGAGATGAAAACTAATGACAAACCGTTTATAACCAATGTCCAGGAAGACAGGAATGCAAGCTTGCCAGGTACCCTAACGACGACAGTGCGAATGTGTAAGCTTTTCGGTGTTTTAGCGTTTAAACATTTTTGAAAAAAAAAAAATATGTGCGTTTGTTGTTTTGACACTATTTTGCTGTTGTTTACTGACCTTGTCCACAGCATCCGCTATTTGTTTTAAGGAAAATGACGTATGAAAAAGTAAAACACTCTTTGCCTCTCTATACTTGTCCACAGCACTCGCTCCGCTCTGCTGTTTTTTACGGAAAATGACGTATGAAAAAGTAACACACTCTCTGCCTCTGTATACTTGTCCACGGCATCCGCTCGGCTCTTTTTTATGGAAAATGACGTATGAAAAAGCAAAACACTCTTCGCCTCTGTATGCTTGTCCACAGCATAGATATAGTACACATCTATGGTCCACAGTATCCGTTCCGCTCCTCACACTTTATAGGCAAAGAGTGTTCTACTTTTTCACACGTCATTTTCGGTAAAAAAAATTGCGGAGCGGATCCTGTGGACAAGACCAGTTAATCGAGTTGTTTTTTTTCTTCTTCTTTATTTTCAACATGCAACCGTGATAATTGCAGATAGTAATTAAGCATGACCAAATATGCCTGTTAACGAATAAATTCAAAAATAATTTAATTAACACGAGTACAATGTCACAAACAGTCTCTTGCTAAACCATTATGTCCCAAATAAAAAGCATCTTGAGTAATACCTTTTCTATTGCTTTTTATTATCATTTTTATCGTAGGACGCCCAACCAGAGGAAAGTGATTCGATTTGGGACATAATCGATAAAAGCCAGACATTGTTTACATTTTTCCACAATGCTACAAGGGTTCGGGACGAATGTTTCTCTTCGATGAGTCGGGGTCGTTAGTGAAATACCTGAAGTATAACGATCATGCATAAAAAATAGCATAAATTGTGCAACGATTGAAAAGGACACGGATATAATGTCAAAACCATTGAAGAGAGATCACGGGCTAACACCACTAGCGTAATGAATACCTCTCTATCCGTCTCTTTCTCCGATTTATTCTGTCAATACCCGGAACGCTCAGGAGGGCCTGAATTCGTAGACAGAATGGACTGCGACGCTGTGTTAGATAGAACTAATGCTGACCTTGATAACGTGTTGCCAGCTTTGTATCATGTGTGTTGCTGTGCGAACACGACTTATGACAATTTCACTCGAATAAAAATGCTGTGATAAAGCTAAAAGCACGATAATGGGCCTTCGAAAGCTGATTTCACTGCACTTTTTTTCTCAGAGCCCCCTCCCCTCCCATTTTCGGACCTATTAAATATCCAGTTGCTGGTCGCTGCTACAAGAGCTCCACCTGCCTTTCTTATTCACTTAAAGCAACAGTGCTGAAAAGCAAGACATGACGTAACAATAAAGGTCCTTTACATGACGAAATTGCTGGCACTCATCTATTAAACTTACAACTGACGGCACTAAGTACCAAGTTACCACGCTAACGCCCATTAAAACATATAAAGCGTCTTAAATGGTGAGAAAGCAGTTCAGCAGTGTATATCTATGGTAATATCTCACTTCAACGTTGTTGTTTTTATTTCCATTTTGAAGGCGGACAATAAAACAATTGGCAACTTTTTGTTGTTGTTTTCCTTTCTTTTTTTTTTTTCTCTCACATGCAACAGAGGAACGTATCTAAAGACGCCAAAATACGGGGTTGGATTGCACAACAGTTCAGTAAAAGTTGATTTTGACGACTGACTTTTTTCATCCACTGCAAACAGAGCAACCTGCAATAGCTCTATAAAATGTGCAAGGGCCCCTGAGACGTTTGCGTGTACAGGTTAGATCAGTAGGAAAAAACCAATGAATACAAGGGTATCAATTAACCTGTTTTGGCTGTCTCACTGATCTTAAAAATTTACAGAATGATATTTTAGAAAAACAAGCAAACAAAACCAACAGACTGTTCCATTATTATTTTATCAACCTTGCGCATGTCTTCTCCGTGTACGGCACAGCGACAAGACAAGCAACTACATTCAGTTATATCTATGGCAACTACTTGTATAGTGATATACGTATACCAAAACAGTGACAAAATCGTGCTAAGACCATTAGATTCCGGCAAAAGGAGCAACAGATATTTCAGTACAAAAGGGACAAATCCTCACGTGACAAGGATAATGGCAGCAACGAATGGCGAGGACCAGGAACAAAAACAGCAGTGTGATGAACACGGTTAACAAGGCACTGTGTGCAGAGGTGATCAAATCATTAATTTTAGCATCGCATTCTCCTCATGCCATGCGGAAACGAAGAGCGCACTCTTTACTTTTCTCTCCTTCTCTTTTCCACTCTCTCCTCGCTTTTCCTTAGGGGTCGACTCTAATACCAACAGCTGCCACCTCTAACAAGACTGACGGGTGGAGCGTTTGTATACAATTTACCAAAAGGTGGATTCATCTTCCTTCTGGTGCCCGGCTGATTTCATTCTTGGGCGAGTTCGTAAACACGACAGTACACTGATTGAACGTCTTCATTAAGTAAAAGAAGGAGAGTGGAAGTTTTGAATACAGCATGAATGTTTACTGTTGCAGATAAACTTTACAGATAAGCAAATATTATACTGACCGAACGCACTTAAAATCGCTGAAGTTTTGAATTTACCGTAGCGAAAGTGACTGCCATTCATTTGTATTACCAGGAAAACTGACTTTCCATCCGATATGATTTTCTTTTTTTTTTTCTGGTGGGTGTATCCGTTCGACCCGTTCAGAAGGGTATATCTATCGTTCGACCTGTTCAGAAGGGTATATCTATGGTTCGACCCGTTCAGAAGGGTATATCTATCGTTCGACCCGTTCAGAAGGGTATATCTATGGTTCGACCCGTTCAGTGGTGTATATCTATGGTTCGACCCAATCAAAAGTATCATACTGCAGCGAAAGTTTCAATTCGAGTTCAAGCCTATGAAAACCACCGAACCCTTCCACAGCTATTCAGACCATCGAAGGTGGCTTGCTGAATCAGTTCTGGCGTTTCAAGCACCCAAAGCATCTATACAATAATTCTTTCTTTACTAAATCGTTCAAGGGCACAGCCACACATTAAAAAATAAATATCTACTAAGAAGATTTCACATCACCACACTGACTAGTTACTTCAGGAAACTCTGTATATTATCATATTTTCTTTCAACATTATTCATAATTATCATTTCGACACAGTGTGTGTGTGTGTGTGGGGGGGGGGAGAGAAATGTTTCTTCGTTTCGTTTCGAGTACGAGTCTGTTTAAATGGATCCAAGAAGAGCCAGCAAGCGCAAGAATTAGACCCCGGAGACATGCGCGGAATGGAAAAGTCTGAGTGAGTAAACTTTGGACGGATGATGAGTGTGTCATGGTGCAATTTCAATTACTATGGACCCTCGACAAAAATCACGCAATCTTCCCGCTGGTCCCTCAGGAGTCCGGAATGTGGAAATTATTTAGAGTATATGTCTGCTTTATCTAGCCACACTGCGCCGACGTTTCTGGAAAGATGAAAAGAAAAACGAAAAAACGTCCTCGTGGCCGACCTGGTCTCGACACTGACAAGAACGAATCCTGTGCATCTATAGTTCTGTCGAGTTTTCAGTAATATAGACGTGCTTAAGGGTACAAACATAGAGGCCACCGAATTCTGTCACCGAGTCACTAGGCGCTTAAGGTGAGAAGAATTGCACTATATAAACGGACCGAATCTAGGTGGGCTCTATGTGCAGTTGTTGAAATAATATAGTACAATTCTTCTCACCTAAAGCGCAGAGTGGCTCGGTGACAGAATTCGGTAGCCTCTATGTTTGTACCCTTAGTCTTTATTTGAGGAGAGTTCACTGCCGTTGGCATTTACACCTCACTTCTCTTGTTTTTATTTATGATTATTATTTTATTTTTTTTGCTATTGTTTGTGTGTGTTTTTAAATTAGAGACTTGTTTTTTTTTATAGAAATTTGCATGTGCAGTGGCCTTGTTCGGCCTGCTCTTCTGGACTTTCAACTGCCAAGGCATCTTTAACGTGCGTAACAGATCTACTAGTTTTAGAATCAATAACCTCTTAATCGATATGTAATGAGAAGCCACCGCGAACAGTAAATAGCATATGAGTCATTTTTAGAAAATCCTACTGGATTAAATGAATACTGTAGAATCAAAGTGAAGAAAAAGAGACTGAAATTGATCAGTGTGAATTCAAAGTCTCATTTATTTATTTTTAAAATTGAAATTGACATGCAAACAAAACAAAAAATCTTTACCGATCTTATGACAAAGACATGGGAAGAGAGAGGGGGACAAAAATGAACGAAAGACACGATAATGCCACACAACACCGGAGCTACACCCGTAACCCTGCAAACAACAGATTCGACACTTGTGTGTGACTTAACCTTTGGAAACAAACCAATTCGTGATCGCCACCAAAATGGTCATAGTATCATATGCAAAACTGGGATGGGGTAAGAGTTTATTTATAGGGCTGACATTGTGCTTATTATAGGCCTTAGAATTGTAATCCCTTTTCACATTCAGAATATTGGTGATTTGGAACATTGTTATCGCTGTGGAAGGAAAAATTAAAGCCATGTTTGAGATATCTCATCGTGCAGTAGTGCGGGTTTTCGATGTTCAGAAATCCCTCCTTATCACACATTCGTATTTTTTCTTATCACCTTATGCATATCAGAAACATTAGAATGTGGAGAGAGTCATTGAGTCAATTACTGTTCTTGAGACGAGGTAAATAAGGCGACCTTGGTAGTGGATAGGACTATTTCTGTCTTTCGTGGTTTCTTCTTGACTGTAACTGTTATAACCTCGATGTAACAAACAGAAGCATCTTACTTTGATTTCAGACTAGAAGTTTTCGAGCAACGCACAATCATAATTATTACAAAGGAAGGAAGGCCTCCGGTGTAATCGTGAAAGGCTTTTTTTTTTTTTTCCCTCTTTGCCCTAAATTCTACAAAATATATCACCCATAGAAGGACGTACACGGGTACGTGGGCATATTTTAAACGGTCTTGAAGTTCGCTATATTTTTCAAACTTTCACTGATTTTGAGACACAACTAAGCTGAACAGAAGAAAGTGTCCACTGATCTGACATTTTCATTTCCTCGGAGTAGAATTAAAAAGTATGAGTGGAAATTTCGTTATGTTAACACAATGGTGATCGAAACTCAATTTTAAAAATCACATCTGTGCATTTTCCGAGTCAATCGGCCAACGAGTCTATGTAACAAAATGAAAAGCGTAGGTCCTTCCACGCTCCGAGATGCTGTCTCAAAACGGACACAATAAAACTTCGGGACACCCCTAGAGAGGTAAACAATTCTTAGTATATTTATTAAAAAAACAAAAACAAAATAATGATATTACTTGTCATCTCGAAGCTTCTCATAAAATACGCAGCAATCTGATTGAACATTTTCTGTTCGTTACTGTCAGTAGATCCTTTGCAATTTTCACGATTTAGACATAACATGATACGATCATTATTCTCCGAAGGCGGCTATGACAGGTCAATAGTTATTTCTATCATGCTTAAGAACGGACAATAATATATTCGTTAAATGCTCAATCATGCACCTGTCTTCGCAAACCTTTCAACATACTCATTTGACTGAAAAATTATTGATTAACAGCTCGATTTACAACGCTGTTTACTGGTGCTCTATACTATGTCAATAATGAGACAATCCGCACCTTTTATAATTCTTTAATTTTTTATTTCTTTTCGACTGAAAAGCAGGACGTCGGGGAAGAGTCAGTACATGTAGGTGACAAAGTTTCCTGATTTCCATTTAAGAATAAAGTTGCATATATCTGGTCTTCAAAGAAAACCATTTCAATGAATTTACAACAGAAGTTATTCTTCTTCTGTTACAGTTTTCCTGTATGTAAAAATCTTATTGTAGTTAGTAAACTTACCGAATTGAAATGGTGCAAAATTACAGACAAAACCGAACGAATCTAAAGATAAATCAGTCTTTTCAGATGCGATATATAATGTGCTTGTCATTTCCAACCCAGTTTGGTAAAACTATGTGAATTCGTAATTTCAGGAATACCAGCTCTATGAATTTTTTTTTTTTTTTTTGTGCGTGATATTAACGTTATGAACAGAAGAGCAATTATCACAGAAAATGACATGGTTTACTCCTTGACTCTTTTTCTTACTGAGTGACAAATAATGCAATTCTCGCTTCCCTTCAGAAACAGATACAGACGGAAATGTTAAAATATATGTATATTTCTTGTTCCGCTTCCCTCTCCATAGCCGTCGTCCTCACATAATATTGAGGCCATGTTCACGTAAAAAGACAAACAAAAAGTAATACCCGTAAAACGAGTACTAAATTCACTGTACGTCGAAAAGTTGTGCGGGTCCGCTTTACCGGCACGGTCGCTGAAAAGCAGTTATTGCAGAAATTCTATTCCCATTTCTCACAGGTGAAAGTAAGTGGGTAGAAGCAAGTTAAAGGCGGATGATGAAGAAAAACAGGTTTCAAAGATACCTGTAGGTTCAAATGAGAGTGGGGAGTCGAGGCTAATTAGATCTAGATGAATTCCCAGGCTGAAAACTGGAGAAGGAATAACAAGGCAAATGCTTGAAGGTTAGCACACTGGGCTGCTGAAAATTCAACAACGGAAACGGCCAGACCCCAGAGTGATGATTTTACTAGCATACTTTTAAAAAAGGGAGAAGGTTGTTATCCTTTTTTTGAGCACGCGCGGAATGGTAATTACAACGCCCATGCAGAGTGACTCGTGAGTGATACTTTGAATGTTCTCACCCAATTGTAAGAATGTTGTTAGAAATACTTACGTCCCCCAAGTTTTCGGCGCTATGGGTACGTATTTTAAAGCCTTTTGTGAGTCCGGAGCCAGAGAACTCCTCCAAAAAATACTAACGACAGCCTTGATTAATTATTCTTTCAGATTTTCTGTTTTCCTCCTCTTTTTTGGTTGAAAGGATAGGGGGCAGGGTAAGGGATTCGATAAGATTTAGCGTTGGGGATAAGGACGGGGTTAGGGGATAAGGACGGGGCTAGGGATAGGTACATAATACGTGTGCACCCCTAGCGCAAAACGCTCGGGGTGCATACGTACTTACAACAACAGCCTACTTTAAAAAGAAGGAGAAGTTGCTATACCTTTTTTGAGCACATGCGGAGTGGTTTACAACACCCATGCAAAGTGACTCGTGACTGACGGTGTGAGCTACATTGAATGTTCTAACCCAATTGTAAACAGTGTTCCCCGCCTCACTGCTAAAATCTTTGCTTAGTCCATTTATTTTACGTTGCCAAAACCAGAACATAGGCTGAAGAGTGAAAGACTGGAAATGTCAACTGAATTTTCTATCGAAATCCAAGCCTGCTATCTAACTGGTTATTGTTGAAAATGTAAGTTTGACGGATCGGATGATGGAAATTTTTACGAAACGGGCCTGCAATACTGCCGAGCGGAGGTTTGGGGAAGGGGGGAGGGCAATGTCATGGATAAGAAAAGGAGGAAAACAGAAAAAAGTGGGGCGGGGGATCTTTCTGGAGGAAAGGTGGATACACGTTGGGGCACATCACTGGTGATAATATGAACTGAGGGATGAACCCCCCCCCCTCCCCACACACACACAAGAGAGCATCTTTGTTCACTTTCATCGTACAGCATTTGACAGAGGTATAACTGTTCTGTTATATTTTTCCAACATCAGCTAAAAAAAAAAAACAACAACTTAAGAAACAAACGGAAATCTGGTTTAACCGGAGTTCTAAAATGAGCCCTTTTCGCTCATTCTTTATATCATTAATAAACTTTTCAAAAGCACAGCACTCTACCATAGAAGTGTTAGTCTTCAGTACAGAAAGGGGTTCGGTTGTGTTGGAGCCACTGCAGATAGGCATTATACTCAGAAACCAAAAATATTGAGAGGGGGGGGGGGGGGGTGGAGAAGCAAGAGACATGAAAGTGAAAGCAAACGACACTACGTTCAGGGATGGAACTACTGACAGAAACTTTTCCTGAACTTTGACGTAATGCGTCGCTGCCAACCGCAATACACACATACACTAAGGCAATGGATGTATTCGACAACAAACAAAATATTGTTTATTAAGGAAAAAATGGTAAAAGTCCGGAAATCGGGAAATTTCCTGAGAATTCCCATCCTTGATTTAACTAACATCTTATTAGGTACTGACTGGAAATCATTTACGGTCTCAGCGATCACCTTGTAAGTAGGTCAGAATGATGGGGATCGGCACATCAATGATGCGACTTGGCAGCGGTAGCACACAAGTGTGCTGGCACCAATGTTTGTTTACTACCAACTTTCTCTGCCCCCTTGGTAGTATTTTCGTCCTCCTCTCTCTCTCTCTCTTCTTTCGCAAACGTTTCCATAATGAAAACTCTCGATCTGCTCTCTCTCCGCTCGGGTGCCGTTCCAAGAGATGATAAAATTGTATGGGCCATAGAACACCTTATGCCGTTCTTTGCCAACTGCTTTACTGGCAAACGCAGCTGCTGAGGTACTAAATCTCAGTACTATAACAGTGATATGATCTCTTTTGTACTTTCAAGGTTCCTCGCTTTGTACCTCCCCAAATTTTCACTCCCCACCATTCACATAATCACTAATTAATAGTTGAATGCATTCTTTGCCACAAACATTTATAATAAATAAGTATGCAAAATGAAGTTGGCCAGCACTAATAAATGCAATCGTGCTGTAATGAGGTTGACGAAACGATTTTGAAATATACCTGTGCAGATCATACCCACAAATTTGACATAACAACTCCCCGCATGCTGAGTTTGAGTTTGGACTTAATGTTTTACTTTAATGAGGCTTTCACTCGAAAATGACACCTTAAGCCATGCATAATGAAGGTGTCAATTTTCATCCTGGTGGAAACAACAGTCTGCCACAAATTGCTTTTGACATAACAGTTGATTAATTTGTAGATCTGAGCGCTATACAAGTTAATTATTACATTACATTACAATATAACAGTTTGCCTGCTTTTTCCCCATCAAGAAAGGAATATGCAGCACATGAATGCACATGAGATCTGCCAGTCTGAGCTGCATCATGTGAACTACCAGTTGTTTGAGCAGATGTATAGCAACAGCCAAAATAAGACAAAAGAAGCCAGAGGAGGAATTACAAAAATGCTATTCCTACTAATACAGCAATAGCTATCCAAATGTACACAGTAATTTTCATTACCACATACCCATAATGAAAAAATGTTTTAGTTTCACACAATGCGACAAATCCAGTGAAAATGAAGCGACAACTACTTTTCATTTTATAACAATTAATTGGAAAATCACACTTTGAAACACAAGGCCAAACAATGAAAAGTTAAAATGCTTTCATGGTAGCTACTGACAGATGTATTTAAAAAAAATTTTTTCAAAATCTATCAGTCAAGACAAAGACCACTGATTAGTGATACAGAACATGGAATACTTACAGATAAAGAGTTCATCATCTGTCAGCTGATTGCCAATGCATTCAAATTTAAAGTCCATCAGGTCTTTCGCCAAAGCTTTCTGAGCTTTAGAAAATTCTGAAAAATTGGCAAATAGGGACACAAGATCAACACCTTTGTCAGGTGACCCCTCATTTGTTAAATTTCAGACATGCAGTTCCACCACATTACCAATTATGCTTGTGGTTCTCTGAAACAGCCGCCACTTAAAGTCAACTGAAATCTTGAAAAAATAAAACAAACAACAACAAAATATATCTCAATTTCATCTTGATGTGTTTCCTTCTAAACAGTCAAAACAAATTTCACTAAAAACAATGCCATGAATGCACTGCACCCATGCTTGCTTTCAAAAGGAACTAAGGCTGTGTCTGCAACTTCACTTTTGTCTTGCGGACATATTTTTTTATTTACATCAAAAAGACAGGAGCTGTTTCAGAGTAAGACTCAGCTAACGTTTAGACTACATCTTAAGTTTGTCAGTTTATGAAATGTCAGCATGCAGTAAAGCAGAGACAATGGAAAATGCACCATTATTAATGGAAAGAAAGATCCAGGTGAGGATTTTTCCTTACTTCATGATCCTAAACTAATGATACAATTTTGTTTGAATTCTGGATTTGACTTGGCAAACATAATTATCTTGTCCCAGGAGGATGCATTCTTTGGTTTAAAGAACAATCCTGGCAAGCACAAATTTTTTGACAATCCCCTTTGCAGTTTACATGAGTACTCTTGAGATATCACTGTTTCACTTGCATTGGGCGACACACCTCAAAAACATGTGATGTTCCTTTACATGGTGTGTAAAAATAAAACAGTGCATGTCGATGAGCTGAAATGCAATCTCCTATATATCGTCATTGTCTTGTTCACCAAATCAAACAACAAGTCTCAGTTGCTTGAAGTTGAAGAATAATTTATGGCATTTCAGATATTTGGCATGCCTCATAGTCATATCAATAATAGTTTTGGATGGCAAAGCAGTAATGTGGTGACCCAAAAAATTGAAATTGAAAATCTTTCATTTTCTATCACTTCAGACTGTCCACTATATTTTGTGAGCGTTACTAATTTTTCAGATAAGTGGGTCGATACAACCTTTTTTTCCCCTCATTACTAATCTATAAACAGCAAGGAAAAAAAATCACTGCTGCGAGGAAGAAATGCCCAGACCTGAAAAAATTACATGTGAAAGATAGTTCTTTTTGCTGCTATGTCTATTCCTTTGACATGAAAGCGAAGTATCGTAATTTTGTAATAAATGAAAATAGGCCTAAAAACATCGAATAATGCTTTCTCCTCAACGATGATGGCCTCCCTCCTGCCTTTGTTTTGTTTCGACTTTAGTACCGTGCATGTCAAAGAAAGTAACCATATCAAGCTTGGTGCGCAGTGTCCTGGCGCGCATGAGTTCTGAAGCAGGACTGCAGATTACTACTTTTATTGTAAGAGAGAGAAAGAGAGTACGTCATCAAATAATGCTTGCCATGCGGGTGTTACTGTGCCAGTTGTGAGTTGTTTTCTTCCTAGATCTACATATTAATCTGTGTGCTGATTGTGCGTGTTGTTTGCAACCTGTTCTTTGAACGGGCCCTTACACTAGTTACATTAAAACATTCAAGATACCATGTATTTCATTTTATGGAACACTGAGTCTGAGAATGGCTGACTGACACTCTTCATTTCTCAAATACATAATAAATTCCTATCACAGGACATAAAACACAGTACTTTAAAATAAGTTTGTATTCCTGAAAATGTGTCCTTATTTCCTGAGTCTTCAAATTTCCATCTTCCATATTCACATTAAATAATTGTAGAATTCGTTTAAGAAATAATCATATTCAAGACACATGTGTGATCTAGCTTCCACTTCTGACAAAGTCCATGGAGCACTGTGCTGTTGTCCTGCCTAGCACAGAAATATGGTCTGCTTTCCTTTTTTCATAACAACTGTCAACAAAGAGTGTTTCCATCTGCCTTCAATTGAGTTTCTATGTTTATGAAGGCCTAATGCATTCAAATGGCACAACAGTTTTTGTGTCAATAAGTCTACCAAATTCAAAGTGCATCAGTGTTTCTCAGGCATCACACTCCACCTTAAAAAAATAATACTAACTGGCACCCCCCACCCCCAAAGTCGCAGTCGCATCCCTTGAGGTCCTTTGGTTTCTTGGGGGCCTCAGCCTAGTGCTGTTGTCCCCCATGCAGTCGCATCCTTGTGGGGATCTGTATTATATCCGTAATTTTGAACATTAAAATTATATGAAAATCTGGCTAGCAGGAGACCCATTTTGAAGTGCTCCCCTACTCAACAACCCCACAACATGAAGTACAGTGAAGGATACAGCTGTTGCAACAATTGAAACATAACATATAAACTTTTCTTGATATTTTCACACTTTGTTCTAAATTATGGTCAATCACCAATGACATGCTGTCATTTGATTTCAGATCTCCGAAGATTTTCAGCATCACATACAAATAACGGAAAGACCTCTGAATGCACCTCATATCAGAATTGCACCATGCCAAGTACTCAGCAGTTACCTGCTAAGCTGCATGTTAAATAATAAAAAACCAGCCCTAGAGTGGCATCATTGCAGGGATCCATACACTTTGCCCATACTTAAACTCCCAGGCTGTGTGCAATCATGGATAATCCTGCTGACCGGGTCAGTGACCTCATTCACGGAGAATCTTATCTGAGTCAGTGATCCTTGCCTACATACATCTAGTACAATTGATGCGGTTTGTTTTGGCAACATTTATTATGTCTCACCGCCCTTGATTATGAATTGAACAATAAAACTTTTGTCTCTAACTCTAACCAATGATCTGACTAATGATACCAAACTGACAGGTATAACTTTCTTGAGTGAGAATGAACTAATGAAGCATAATAACTAGCCATTCCCCCCCCCCCCCCCCCCCCCCCCAATGGTTTCATCCAGACTGGCAGTGGCAAGACACGAAATTGACTAATGGGCCGCATTTGATTTGGGACAAACGACATTACACAGGTTGTTTCTGATTGGGTCTTCGACACAGACAACTCTAGTTTAGGAGAAAATGAGATCTATAGTACCGCAAATTTGCTGAGCAACAGTTCGCATGTCGATGCTATGCCTCTTGAGAAAGTGGGGGACAGCCTTTGAAAGCTGAGTCTTTGTGATTCCAATGATAGGTGCTGGTTTATGGTTAACCTGTTCTTGTGACAATGAAATGCCTTTGATTTAGAAGCAATCAAATGAGCATTAGAGTATTAGACTAATTAATAGACTATATTATATAAGACAGTAGTTAGTTACGTTTCAAAGACAGTGATCTGAATCATGAAATCACTGCTTCCGCCCACCGCGATCAGACTGCCCCGCAATGGCACTGCAATGGTTTGCCTATCACAGCAAGCAGGGTGAGAGTCAATAACTGCACTGGAAATGTTGAAAGATTATAATACCAATTGGATAATGACTTTTTTTTTCCTTTTTATTTCAAACCCAGGCTGTTAAAGTTGTGGTAGTAAGATAGAATAGCCAGACCTAAGTTCGGTTTCCCAGTCCCAGGCAGGAAATTTACAGATAGCTCTAGACAGAGTCTAGGGCCTTCATGAATCCCATCCAAACCCTTACCAGAGTCCTGACGCGATCTAGATCTAGATCTAGATCTAGATAGACGTCTATATAATCTAGATCTCCAGTCTAGTACATTTCAAAAACCGACCAGTGTGAATGGCATACAGATCATCAATTCCTTATTTACACTGAGTGTGAATAAATGATACTATGAAGGAATCCCTTGGCTAAGAACTAGTCTAGATAGACTAGAAGATCTAGACTAGATCTAGAGCCTAGTCCAGGTCCAGGCTGGTTTTCTGCTAACTAAACTGCTGGATTCTAATCTATGAGTAGGCCTACTGCCCAAACTTTTATAGCTCACATAACATCAGACCTTTGGTACATATCTATTCATATCTCTAACGATTCCAGGGGCACATCTGCTCAATAGCGACGAGAGACCTTGATTCTCCCAGAAAAACATAACGCCAAAAAAAAAATACGTACGTTTTGCTGCCGAGTAGACATCTTTCCCATGGTGTACTAATTGTTTGATGAACTTGCTCGTACGTTCAAGCTCCCGTTCATGCTCTGCCAATTTGGTGCGAAAATATGGACTATCTGTAAGACAGTCAGCAAACTCAAGTGGCTGGAGTCCCATTCTGAGATTTCTTTAAGCTGCAATTTTTTTACGGGTAAAATGCATTGCAAACGATAAGGACAGGGATAACAGTCGCTTCCTGACTTTTGACAACAGTAATGTTATATTGTTCGCGCATGCGCGACGGAAATAGTTTATACCACCACACTCTTTCCTGCAGAGAGTGAAGGAAAGTGTTCGCACACCATTATTATTATTTTCACAAGTTGAAGAGCAACCCATCCACTCCCCTTCCCTCTTTTTCCTCTAATAATAATGGCAATAATAATAATAATACGTCAAAATCCAGTAGTCACTCAGAGTGTGGACTTCACAGGGTTTAAAAGGTTTAAATGATAGTAATGGCAGTCTGTAATTCTAGCGATATTGCAGCCACAACATGTACAGGGATAACACTTACCACCGACATACATGTATTATTGTATAGAATCTTGGCTGTCTTCTCGCGGTAGCAGAATCAAACTCCCAAATCATATGTTTCCGATGAGTAGTATATGATATTAGCGCTGCAGAAAACACACCTCAATTGCGGACCTGTGATTTATTCAATTAGAATGGCTGATCTAATTATTTTAATTTTTTTTAATCACAAAAATTCCTTCATTGTTATGAGTACTACTACTAAGCATCAAAAGGTCATCTAAAAGATAAATAATCGATTTGAAAACATATATACACGTAAATATGTAATGTGCATGTATATATACCAATCTGGCTTAATTTAGTATCTTTTTTTTTTTCGAATTATTATTTAAAAAAATTTATATCTTGAAACTTTGATTGCAATTTCCCATTTAAAATACTATGATTGTTACCATTATTTATTGCAACTACTTTATATCACCATTATGTCACGATTATTTATAGTAATGGCCTTACTAGACAGAGTGCCACAAAGTGTTTTTGGAAAGGATAATAATACTGTCAATGTGCACTATGAGTCCTCACAGGTTTGTTGTTTTTTTGTCTTAATCTCAGAGCTAAACTCACAGAATCGGTTTCTTGTGTTTGTGATATCTAATGAAAAACAGGAATGTTCACAGGACCGAATGAAACATTTTCTTGTTATAAAACTGCCTGACACGAATATAGACATTGCTTTATATGCTGCACCCTCTTAAAGTTACCTCATATAAGCTTTTTTTCGATTATTCATTTTATTCTTGAATTAGTGACAATGTAGGCTTAACTCTGGGAGTTCAGCAAAGGAAATTTTCTTAATTTTTTTCTATTTAACACAAAGAAAAGTGCTCCAAGCTGTGTACTATTACATAAAATCATACAAAACAAAGGAGACACACAGAACGCTACAGAAAGTTTAAACTGGCCAGTGCAAGCAACAACAACTGATCAGGACAAACATTAACAACAACAATAAACAGACAATTAAAAGGGACATCAGACTAAGCCCCATATGGCGCAGTCAGTGTCACAAATCCCAGACTGGGAGATGTAATAGTTTATGACAGGACGACAATCACGAACAAACAAGTTTAACACTTAACAAAACAATCCATCAGACTCACACATTTATTAAACATAATTGTACATATAAGAGCGCAATTACATACATTATATTATTGAAATGACTGCCGTACAACGGCCTTATTCTCACACACACTCTCCCTCGGATCCACAATCCGGTAGTTACTCCTAAAGGCACTTCGGCCTCAGCCTCTCCCCTCAGGGTCTTAATAGTACATTAATGATTCACCGGCACCGCAGTCTCTCAATATCACCTTCCTATTATCATACCCCTTAACACTCCCCTAGCACCTCAGCAGGGCAATAACACGTTATTATTTCCATAGCCATCAACATGGCAACAACATAATATCAGTTCACTAGCCTATCAACATGGCAACAATATAGTATCTCATTCACTCTCATATCTACGTCCCTGTCCGTGGCCTGACTGCCACGACTTTATGTGCCTCCACTGTCCTACACTGACAGCCTCACTTCTGGCCTATGTGTGGCCTCCGGCCCTATGCTGGCCTATCCCCTGTGCTCATCGAGGTGGCTCTGCGGCCCGTCCCCGACACCTACAAGAATAACATTACATGGGTATAATACCCTACCATTTCTATTCACTCCACCTCTCCTTACAATCCATGAAGCGTACACACACTAGTTCACCTTTCACTCACCACACTTCTTACGGTAACACACCTCCATCGGAGTACACACTACTCACTCGCGCTACAAATCCATGAACTCACTTTCATCTATCGCTCATGGCGCACATTGCTATATTCAATATCAAGGACTTCCACATTCCTCACATATACTTATTCACATCATGGTAATAGACGAATATAATATAATACATCAATCATAATAATCAATCAACATTCTACATACCAGTCATAACTGGAAAGACTCTCACTAGTCTTCTCGACTGCTTCCTTTTGTCTCTGCCCGATGGGCTATTATTCACAGATCCGCTCCCTAGGACCTTCTAACTTGCAGTGATAGTTATACAGCGCTTTCGCCTCCTTCAGACCCCGCCCCACTACTCACAACAGCACGCTTAACTTGCTGTCTACTGTGAGTCATTCTTACTCTACACCCGCTCTGTAGCAATCCCCTTAATTGCACTCACTCCACTCGTGACAGTCAGCTGCTGGCAGACAAGAAGTGAACATCATAATTTCCTGAATTTTGTTGCATTTCATAATTCCCTGAATTTTCCTAGTAAATCCGGAAAGACCCCATCATACTAAGCCCGGCACTTCCCAATTCCGTGAATATTCCTAGTAAATCTGGAAAGATTCTATCTATCATACTAAGCCTGGCACTTCACAATTCTCTGAATTTTCCTAGAAGATCCGGAAAGGCCCTATCCTGTAAGCCCGGTCAGACACAGCAGCTTCTGCCACTATTTTTTGGGCGTATATTTTGCTGGCAGCAACTGGCTGTGACCTTTCAGGCTTAGTATGATACCCTTGCAAGCTTGTGCATAACATGTACTTACTACTTACTCTAACTGGCAGCTATCACTACAGCAAATATCGCACTGGTACTTTTCACAACAACAAATATCACACTTGCCACATGTTTTGGGAAATGATAAAACACACAAAAAAAAAGGAAAAAAGATCCAACTATAATTTATTGATACTCAGATAACATTACGGCACTGCATCCAATTCCATCAACACATTCTGTTATGAGTCTTCAATCTGCCCTTTGTTATACATGTGTACATACATTGTATATCTCTAAAAAGGTAATGAACACGCGTGCTGTACAGCATAAAAGAAAGTGCCTAGACTATTTGTGACAAACACAAATCAAAATCATGCACAAACTGTTCTCTGTGTTCTGCTGGTGCTGGATTTTGTTTCCACACACTGCACACTTGATAACAGCCACTCATTTAAAACAATGGACCAGCAGTCCTTAAATATATCGTTTGTCCTCGATGGAGGACAAGAAGCGGCAGCAGCAAGCATACTGTAATTAATTTTCGTAAAATATTTTACTAGTTTACATTTTTTTACCTGAAAAAGGACATAGGGTCCAAAGTTTATTTTCTAGTTCCATTTCTAATTGTTATTAATTCACTGTATTCACTTTAATTCACTTTGATGCTGGTTTCTAGTGTGGAGCTTTGCACCATGCATATTTTTTTTTCGGGTCACATTTCAACTATATTTATCTTCGCTGCAATTCAAGAGAAGTGAACTTCATTGTCCAATAAAAGTTTTTCTGATGAAGTTCCCATTTATGTGTGGCATTTCCAGGCAAATAAATGCACACCAAAATGATTTTGCAATGGAAAGTCTTTTGTTAGGTATGAACTGATGAGTAAAATAAAAAAAATGCCCTGCAAGCATGTTAAAAAAAAACAGCAATAAAAAAAACCCCATTGAAATGAAGGAACATTCAACTACTAATAACAGATCGAATCATAATGACCATAATGACCCCACCTCAGCCATTCACAATGTACTGCATACATGAATAAGTGGGAAAGCCCCTACGCGGAGCTCACCAAAACTGGTTTTTAACTGTAGCGAAAGCAACAATTGGTGCAAAAAACATGCACTTTATGTTATAATTTTACAAGTTTACGAATGAAGAAATCATGAGTCTAGTCCACTATATAAAAGTTATATAAATAAGTGCATTTCAAATGAAAAGTTTAACTCATTTCTTACAGATGGCAGGGTAAGCAGCATGGCAAAAGTTTGGTCTCAACTAGACCTGTACATTATGCCAATTTTGAATAATTCACTCTTTCACATTGAAAAGTCATGTCTTAAGCACTGATGACAGCAACCCTTTTCTTCAAAGCTCCTTCGTTCATTTGAACATAAGTTTGTTTTATACAGCTTAATCAGAGCATAGTGCCATGATTCATGTGATGAGTGTTTACGGTATTGACTTGTGACACATCCTACACTTTGCTTTTTTTCTTCTGGTCTCAAATAATGTAGTTTGAATGCCATCTCGTGTGTTCATCACCCCTTAATCAACAACACGACATTAACTCTTCTAAACAAAGTATCTCACATGAAGTGTTTTCTTTCAAAGACACAATAGAAATAACGGTTGGCACTATATCTCTTTATAAAAACAAATAAATATCTAAATGCATTTCAGATGAAACTCATGCCAATGTACAATAGAAATCTTCAGCATAGACTTCTAACTTCCTCCCAAAAATTAATAGACAACAAAAAAAGCATCAGAAATGGGGTGGTGAGGAGAGCTATCACTACTTGGATAACAGTTCAGCAAAATACTGTAAAGCTGTGACCAGTGAACTATGCAAATATGCATCATCTTGATGACTACCACCAAATATATTTTGATGAGTCCCAAACCGAAGGACTTTGAAAAATTTGCTGAAATAATCATATTTTTAAATCCTGTAACTTCAGTGATGGATCTTTTTCTTGTGCCTTTGCATCGTCCACTTTCCTTTCCTCTTCTTCTTCCTCATCATCTTCCTCTGAATCCTCTTCTTCCTCATCATCATCATCAGAATCATCGTCATCATCTTCCTCATCATCTGAAAAAAGCAAATCAAGTCCAAAATTCCAATAAAGTAAATGATTAATGAAATAACAACTTTAGAAATTCTAGTTACAGTGCTACAGTGCTTTTATCTCACGACAGGAATAAAATCTAACTTTTGCTAAGAACTATAAAACTGCTGTGCAAAATTGTAGTAAAAAATTGGCAAAAAACAAAAGTTATATGTAGCAAAGCCTCGTGTAAGAAATAATACCCAAAAGATACAATGAAATGCAAACTTAAAAGGGAAGGCAGAAAATGTCTATATTTTCTTTTTGCCAATTTTTGACTTTGCTTTAAGCCTTGCTGTGTGTAACCCACAGTTTTTCTGTGGTTCTTATGATATTTTGTGTGAAATCATAACCTTTCCCCTAATCCAACAATCTTCAAAAACATTTTTATAATTTCTATAGTCTGACAGTGAAACTCCATCCCCCCCCCCCCCCCGAAACAAAAACAATGCAAGGCTGTGATTATAAATTATCTACTTTAAAAGCTGACATCAAAGTCAACTGAGGCTCTGTGTCTTACAAAGAAGTGTCTGCAATGAACACAATCATTTCCACAAACTTAGGTAGCTCAGATTTGTTCCAGTTAAACGTGTTGAAGTTGACTGTTAATCCTAATGTCCTAATTCGTTTTTGTGCTACTCCATAAAAACCCTGTAACTGACTTTACAAATAATAAAATATAATTATTTCCATTTTGAGGTACACCATGACACCTGAAATGACAAAATGGTATTTCTAAATCTTGTAAACTGGTTCATACATGATCCATTCACTGATCTCACCTGACTCAGATTCTACTACATGTATACTGTATGTTTATTTTCCGTCATTCAAAGAGGATGTTAAACATTTACGAAAACTTTTATAATGAACAAGAACATTGCGGCTCACTTTTGAAAATCCTTGGATAAAAGTATGAGAATTGTAAGATTTTGTTGTTATCTATCTGCTTTATTGCCACACTCATGAGGAAACTGCCTAACTCAGACTTGCACAATTTGCATTCTTTGTTATTATCGACTCCATGAGTCCCAATTATACAGTTTTGAATTGAAAAAGAACCTTTAAGAAAGTAAGCTGATCTCTTAGAAGATGTGAAATCAAACTGCCTAACTAAGACTTCGGCAATTTGCACTTTTGTCATTATCAACTCCAAGAAGCCCAATTACACAGTTTTGAATTGAATAAGAAATCTTAAAAAAGAAAGCTGATCTCCTATAAGAAACTGAACTGCCTAAATCAAAAGTGAGACAGGCTTTGGTCTGGGCCTAATTGTTTTGCTACAATGCATTTTGTATTGTATTTGTATTTGTATAGATCTACTTCTTTAATCCTGTTTGGGAAATTTGCCACAGTGTCATTGCAGCCCAATTACAACTGGAGCAGACACGCCGTCACAACTGTAGAGTGCTGGTGGGTGTTTTTTTTCTTTTGTTTTTGTTTTTTAAATTTTGCCCGGGCAGTGGCCTGTCTCAGCCTGCTCATCTCGATTTTCAACTGCCAAGGTATCTTTAACATGTACAACGAAGTTTTGGTCCTTATCCGAGAAAACTAGGAGCCCAATCCTACCTACCATGGGATCAGGGCAGCAAAATATGAGAAAAATTCCAAAATTCCAACATGCCTGCACCAACAGGGATTCGAACCCAGTACCTTTGGCATGAGAGGCAAGCACCTTGCCTCTAGACCACCATGTCCTCCATGCGCATTACCTATCTCACATTTCTGACCATTTACTGTGAAACAGTCTTTTTTTTATCTCACCTGTAAAGTGATGAAAAGGACTTAGGTAACTTGCTTCTGAGCATAACAATAAGAGTATTGTTGAAAAATGTAACGTACCTGTGTAACGCTTTGCAGCACTCCCACCTAAAGTATAGCCACCAAATGTGAAGCCACCAGTAGCCCCAGGGTAGCTAAATTCATCATCTACCATGTCATCACCATAATCATCTGCTTGTTGTTGTCGTCCATACTTGTAACCTCTTGCTGTTGATAAATAAAAGCAGCTTTTTGTAGCTTCGGACACATTTAAATTACACAAGTATCTCAAGAGTTTGTATTTAAAAAATTTCCCAGTCCTTAATTTCAAGAAATACTTTGAGTTTTTAAACTGCTGTTCATTAAGTTGCTGGTAAGTCCCAATTCTATAAAAGGAATATTTTGCTGATTCTAAACCACCATAAACAGCAATAACACAAACAGCCTTTCCATACAGCCCACGAATAATTATGTTAGAAAATGTGTTTTGAGTTGTAAATAATGACATCAAAAGGGTATTGTAAAACAAGAGGATAATAACAAGTGGCTGATTATCAAAATTTTTGTTTTTCTGTCCATCTCACTTAAAACAGATGCAGATAGCAAGGATAATACTCTAATTCGACTGCTTTTTTCAATGACAGACTAAAGGTGGTTGCAAAATCTTTGAAATATTTCAGAGTGAGAAACAACAATGAAAGAGGTATATCGGCTTCACTGGACTGTCTTGATAATCAAAATCTATAAAGCAAGTCAAACAATGCATAAAACAGTCTATGCAAAACCACTGTCCCCCAACGGGCACGGAGACTGAGACTTCCAAACTTTAAAACTTCATACATTTACCACTCAATCGTTCAGCTAGAACAAATGAGACAAGGCAAAAAGTAATGAATAAAACTAGGATCTTGCAGATTATTTGGAGAGTCTATACCACATGTTATCTTGTAGTATTCTGACTGACTGTGAAGCTGATATGGTGAATCATAAATGTCACATATTCATCCAAAAATATAATTGTTAAAAACAAACTGACTAACTTGTTGCAAAATGATTTCAAATTAGTTTATCTCAAAAATTGAAGTTTTTAGTACAATTACTTCTGGACACAAGGCAAGAGAAACAGACTGCCACAGAAACATAAACTGTTAAACACTTACTTGACATGCTGAGCTCTTTCACCTCTTGAGTTTCACTGCCACATTTGGGGCATGGAATGGCCTGACCTTTTACATATTTGAAACCTTTGCGCCGAACATGATCTTCACAATAGCATTGCTGGAAACAATATTAATGAATGAAAACATAAGTGATAATATGTAACCTGCAGAAATGACAGTCTATGACTAAATGAAATTCAAATGATATTGAGGATGGCAATTGTTTTTTGTTCATGCAAAACAGTAAATTTTCCATAAGCCTGCAGATAGACAACACAGCACATATGAGCTGAACCCACAGCAGGACAACAACATATCCTAAACACCCCGATATTGAGATACGTGGCTTTACCACATAGTTTGACCACTTCTGCCGAAAGAGCCCCACCATATTTCAAACCATATTATCCAAGCCTGCCAAAAGGTTAAACTTACCTTAACACGTTTTCAAACGTTAAACTGATTGTCTAACCTGTGCACTCATTAAAAAGTACAAGCATCTTCATGCAGATGATGGATAGAGAAAGCATCCTGTATTGAGTGTTATATGTCACTACAATCAATGCAAAACAAATTTGACAAATCATATCTATGCTTACATTTTATGTGATTTTTCATAACCCAGTTTGTCATACCTACCTTACATCTCAGACAAGAATACTGTCCTAGCTTGTTACAAGAAAGACCTGTGTGGATAGGAAAATTAAAAAGGGAAGATTAGTACCATTCAAAGCTGCTTCAGTAGCAATGCTACAAATTTTTTGGGTACATAGAATGTATGCCTCGTTTGGTTAGCCATTCAACCAGATACTGTTAAAGGAATAATACCGTGAACATATAAATATTCAGGAGACGGCAATAGTAATTCTATCCAGAAGAGAAGATTTCTCGTCCCATTTAAATGGTACGCATTGGCAGAATGTTTATCTATCACGAAACAACTGAACCACTATTGGCCTGCTTCACACAAAATTCTGCCACTGAAAATTCAACTTTGTGACAAGAGCAAAGGCATATAAGCTAGATAAGAGAGGATGTTAAACTGTCCTGATTTGGCTTGAAAGCAAAACAAGGAAATAACATACAATAGGCCAACTGTTTGATCATGATATTCTATTGCAGATAGGAGAAGTCCAAATATTTGGTCACATACATCAAGAGATTCAAGTATTATTTTTAGCTCACAGCCTGGACCTCAGTTACAAATTCTTAAATAAACACACAAATGGTCGGTGTAATTCTCTAACCGTCTGAGTGCTTTTTATGTGTAAGTGGATGTTATCAGTAAGATGTTAAGGGCATTCATTAAAGCAATGATATTCATTTAGAGAAATATTAATTTAGAGTGATTTCCCTTGGCCGCAGTGGTCCAATTCTTTGTTAGGACATGTAATACATGTTGTAGATTCATTTTGGAACAAGGAAGATTGGTCCATAAAAAGTGAAATTAGACAGAGAATTACACCGCCAATATCTCATATTGTAATGAATTACATTTGTAGTTTTCTGACTCCAGTACTTGGCAGCTTGCCTGATGTTCAAACTGATCATCCTCACATAGAAACTTTGAGCAGAAACTGCAAGTAAAAATCCTGCCACCTGAAGAAAAAGACAGACACAGAATATGACATAATAAATATATTAATGCTTCAATTAAATTTCACTGTCGAAAATCGTTATTTTATGAGCATCTTACTCTTGATACAATTTATCAATAAAAAAGCTGCCTCAAAATTGATCAGACTGTGTATTTCTTACTGCCATAATATACCACAAACATTTAACAAGTACTTGAGTGAATATGTTTGCAATTCTCAGAACCAGTTCCTGAATTGTAGTGTACGTTTCAGAACAGCAATTTTGCTGTAACATCACAGGATACCCAGATTTACCTTGCAATGCTGTGGCAATAGCATCTTGATTTCAATGTGGAGCTGAACAGCAGCTCATGCTTTATTCTAATTTGATACCATTTATTCTTATTTGATACCACTAAACCAATCTGGAGCTGCAGTGCATTAATTCAGTAAGTTAGTCTGAAGTAGTTCTTACCATGCTCCCAAACATTTCGTTTGCATTCATGACAAACTGCATCAGTCAGTGGGCAAGTACATGCATGGGTCTGAAGGCATCGCTTACTATGGCACACCCAAGCTTCACAAAAATCACATATAGCACCCTGTATGGGGAATCAGAAATTATGCAAAATGGATTAAATGCACATAAATATTGAGAATAATCAACTATGTACATGCAATATTATCACAAAGCTTTAAAAGTAACTCTGCACCTGCAAGAAATTTAAGGATGACTGCAAATGTTTGATAGCACAAAAAGTATGTTGAAACAAAATTTATGGCAGTGGAGCAACATCTGCAGCTCTCTTCTGCACCAGATTAAAGCTCTTAGTCTTATATGTTACATTTTGAATGAAAAGCATGTGCATAGACAAAGGTGTCCATGCAAGTCACCAAACAATACCACAATTGAACAGGCTTCATTTACTTGAAATGGCTGTTGAAACTTCTAGATAAAAATGAAAACAGTCATCATACCTAATCATGAACTTACTTCAACAGAAATCAGTAGAAAATATTCATAAAACATTATGATGTGATCTTTTTCAAAAAAAAAGTGGAAAAGGAAGAAAATGTATGACATGTAAACTTACCACCATCCCTAATCCCGTAACATACTGCCCAGCATGTCTAACAGCACAGTCCCCTCCCTTTGACATACATTTGATTTTGCCTGTAACAACAATATTCGAAACATTATATATGTGAATCTCCAGGTTTAGCAGGTCTTAGATTTTTCCACAATATTTATTATTAATAATATGTTATTATAAAATAACAGATCAATAACTAACATAAACTTATGATAAAGTTATGATAAAGGAAGATGGTCAGAATATGGCTATATTCCCTAAAATACAAACATTTAGAGCAAATGGTCTTTGTTTTGTTCCATTCTATTCCATTTCACAGTAAAAATATTGTTGGGCTGTAATGGGTGTGGCAAGACAATAAAGAGTATGCAGTCTCTTGCTCAACAAAATCAAAATGAAGTAATTGGAATTCCTGATAATTCTCATTCATTAAGTCAAAACAGTCATGAACATGCCTTTGTTTAAAATTTTCTTCTTGTGTAAAAGTACATGTATTACTCAGAATACAAAACTGGGAAAAAAATTGATCTCTAGCTTCCCTCACTGATAGAAACATCTTACTCAGATCAACAGACATCATTTCCCTGTCTATGGACAATATAAATTAACAGGTAAAGTTGCACTTTAGCCCCCCAAACTGTTCCTGCGCAGGTTGTGTGTGTTTTGGCTGTTCCGTCAAGTGCGTGCCCTCCCGACTTCATTCAAAACAGTGGCTGATATTTTCACACCGTCCATAATAGGAAAAGTCACATGCCTTCAGCCGGTATGCTAGGCAGGGAATCATCGAGCCAGGCGTTTACTATAAAAAACATCCTTATAGAAAACAAACTCACCAGGCCCTGCGACCCAACTGCACAGCCGCTACTAAAGTCGCATTATATACCCCTGCAATTTGAAAATGAATCATTACGTAGAGAGATGGTTTCGCTCTGGGAACAGCGGAACATGGATGCGCAGACAAATGCGGGGGGGGGGGGGGGGGGGGGGGGGGCTAAACTGCAGTGAAGTCAATTTACCCTTTCTAAAAAGTACTGTGAGAATAAATATTTATCTTACCACACTGAGCACACACTGGCATTCGCTGAACACAGTTACAAAAGTAACAGAATGCTCGGTTTTTCTGGGTTCTGAAAGAAAAGACTTGTTCGTGAATACAAGGACTGTTACTTCATTTTTTCAGTTTAAGATACAAAAGCTAAAACTGTGCAATAATAATGCTAGAAAGACATTAAAGAATATCGCTTTCTCTTAGGATTACTTTTCACTGTTAACCCCTTCCCTGCTTTGCCTGTAACTGTTCTGTGCTGTCTAATCTCACTATACTGCCATGTGCCCAGAACTGTTCTGGGCCTAATTCGTATGCATTTCATATGGAGACAATTCCCAAATTATGATTGTTTTGTATTTTCTAGTTAGTTCCCCTACTTATTTGCGTCATTTGCGTGTAGTTTGAAAGCGTGGGATTTATGGTGCGTAATTTTTTAGATTGCTTGTTTTGTCCCCTTTTGCACCCGGTATATAATGGAAATCTGTGTGGCAGGCATGAGGTCAACATGTATGTCCATAATGCCAACTTACTGAAAAATCTGGAACAAATGCTGGCACAAGAAAACCACAACCAACAAATACTATACACAAAAAAAAAAAAAAACCCAACACACACAAGAAACATCAGCTGATATGTGACATGAAGGACCCCACAAAAAAACCCAATAAAAACCAAACTAAATTTGATAGAAATGTCAGGATCTAGAGCAAAATAAAAAAGAAAGACGAATGGATGATACATAGAGGGTAAATAAACTACCATACATCAGCATGTCATTATGATCCTAACCATACCTTTTGCACTGGTCACATTCCTGAAATTGTAAAAAGAAAAAGTTATGTTTTGCAGTTTTAAAATGAGAATTTTAAGGAATTTTCTGCAGTTCATTGCTGAAAAATATAACTCATTTTTTTTTATAACATTAACAGTTCTGAATATTTCAAGTTTAATCCACTTTGAATGACTCACTGTAACAGTGAATGCGCGACATAAATCAGTAAAAGAATCTGATCTTCATACCCCCAAATTGTGAATTCAATGTATTTAAACAATGAAATCTTTGACTCAAACCAATTATCTGACTTATGATACCAAACTAACTGCTATATAATTTTCTTGAGAAAGAAGCATCATTTAACTAGCCAAGCCTCCCCAACCACTAAATTATAATGGTTTTGACTTGTGTCCAGACTGACACATAATATTGACCCAAAATGGGTACTTGGGCCAAATGTTATTACAGAGCTTGTTTTTTATTGGTTCCACAAACAAATCTAGATGATTATTACAAATTTGCCGAGGGCTGCCATTATCCGAGAAAATATTCTCGATGGATAGGCCTACTGCCCAGGTTTATCTGCCAACATTATCGGCGGATACTGCTTGGGTTTATCCGGCAACACTATCGACAGATCTTGGGCCGCCAACAGTATCAGCGGATAAAGCTCGGGTTTATCTGCAGGTATGCTATAATAATTTGTGTTGACTAATGACCAAAAAAAACAAACTGGATTTATTCCTAATGTTGTTGGATAAAAAAATCCCAAACAGATTGGTTACTGATAAAAAGACTTTTATAAGAAAAGAAGGAAAAACCTATTCTGCTGAGAATCGCACCACTGTCCCCCGATTGACATGGGAAAGGCATACAAAAAAAACTGGATTTATTCCGTTATTGTTCTTGTCCAGATTAAAAAAAAAAAAGATTGATTCCTAATAAAAAGACTTTTATAAAAAACAAAATAAAACTACCTGCTGAGAATCAAACCATGGCCGGATAAACCCAAGCAGTATCCGCCGATAATGTTGGCAGATAAACCTGGGCAGTATCCACCGATAATGTTGGCGGATAATGGCAGACCTCGGCAAATTTGTAATAATCATCTAGAGTTGTTTGTGGAAAGAATAAAAAACAAGCTCTGTAATGACAATTGACATTTGGCCCAAGTACCCTGACCCAGTGACTGACAGGCAGAGATGCTAACCACAACCGACAACGCTGCTGAGGACCCTGAGTAACTGTGAGTTGTGAGATAATTCTTAATAAGCATGACTAAACCAAGAAACCCATATCTGCAGATAAGACCTGAACCTTCATATATGTATCCATTTAATCAATAAAATTCCATTTTTATTCAGAAACGCCTCTTCAATTTCAATCATGCCATTGTTTTCAACACGTGTGAACGGAACAAGGGAGGAAGGCGGACAAAGGTTGAAATCAGAGGACATCACTCGCAATTACAGAATTATGTTGACGGATAAAAAAATCCTAGGGGAAATTTTATCCGCCACTGCGACAGTATCGGCAGATAAATGCTTCGTTCGTTGAGCAACAGTTCGTATCAATGAAAGCTCAGTCTTCGTGATTCTAAACTGTGTTGAATCACGGATTATTTGTTCTTGTCACAATGCATTTTGATATAGAAGAGATTTATAAAGAAAGTCATCTATAAGTTTTAAAAAATGGTAGTTACATCTCAAGAAGGATAGTGACCTGAGCTATTGTGAAATCACGGTTTCTGCCCTTGAAGTTGATAGGATCGGTTTGACCACAAATAGGCGGCTAGGCCTATTTTCATTCTGAATGCAATGGAAGCTCGAAAATTGCGGCATCGTGATGATACAGGTTTCCGAATGTCAGAATTATGAGAAGTCTCTGAAAAAAAGTAAGGCATTTAGCCCTAACACCAACAGGGGACGAAAAAACGAAATACATTTTATTTACGGATGCTTTGACAATCCTACCATCAGCTGATTACAAGGTCTCTGGTCGAGACCACGCTCATACTGAGCATTGTTGATTGCTTTCTGTCTCTCCTTCTGCTTCTCGGCCTTTTTTCTCTGCCCGGTCTTCTTCTTGGGCATGTTTGTGGATGACAGTACAGTTGCCTAAGCGGTTTTTCAACTTTCAGTGAAATCGTGGCACCCAAATAAGGGCGCAGCCATATTGCCTACGGGAGGTCACTACAAATGATTTAAAGAAGTTTAAAATATTGACTGCATTTTCGATGAAACAAAACAAATTACTACAGGCAACAAAAACAAAAGAAAAACATATCAATAGTTCTGTTGCATTGTTCTATTCATTATTAATGAACTCCCATCTGTCATTAGGAGGCGAAGATTGCACTGCTTTTGAATCTGCATGCACTTTACATTGATTAATACGGCTGACCTGCTCCTCTCTCGGCCAAAAACCAACTTTTCAACCCCGCTGAGTTGTCATTGATTCCAGAGGCAATCTCTTTGTTTGTCTGTCTGTATGTCTGTCCGCCTGTCTGTCTGTTTGTCTTTCAATCTGGTCGTGTATTCTGTTTGCCTGTATATGATCATCACGTCAGCTTACAAGTCTCATCCTGCTTTGAATTGGAAGATATTTTGAAGGACCTAAGAAATTGCCATGCAATATCAAGAATGATTCTTATTAAATTAAGAAAGAATAATTTATTCACTCAAACTTTGACATAAATTAGTCTACAGTCGAAGCAAATATATAAAGTAAAATAAAAATAATCGTTATAAAATGTAGGAAATTTAGGACATTGAATAACCCGTGAGGATCAGTTCACCATATCTGAGACCTGACTGAGCACTTAGAAACATGAAACCTCACAGGCCTATAATTATGGCCTTTAGTATTTCACATCCAACAGCGTCGAGATGTAAATTATCACAAACAGTTAGCACTAAAGGGCTGCCCTGATTGTCTAAGCCATCGAGAAGTGTGTCAACTCCTGACATGCTGGAATGAGAAACCCAGAGCCAATATGAAACATCTAAGAACAATACTATGCTCATAGGCGTAGCGCGGGTTGCCAGCGCCCGGGGCAAGGCAAGTATTGCACCCCCGATCCATGGGCTGTTAGTACACGGCAATGTTTATTCGTCCCGTCATGTTGAAAAACTGTGTAGAATGTTCAAGCATCTAGAGATTTTCCGTGTAGGGGAGAGTGAGCGCTATTTTTTTAAAAATGTATTCCTTCTCATTCATTTTCTGTTTCTTTTGAAATTTTGCGCCCCTAAGAATTTTGCGGTCGGGGCAATCGCCCCTGTGCCCCCCCCCCCACCCCACGCTACGCCACTGACTATGCTCAAGACATCATTAATTCATAATTCCAATTTGAACTCGCCTGAGAGCCTTAACAGTGAAATCATGGAGATGTCATGGTTATTGTAGCCTGCTCTTATTACATTGTGACAAGGTCAAGATATAGCACTGAATCTGATAGGCCAATACAGTATCACCGTGAGTAGTCTTCTTTCCTGAGGTTACAGTCATGTTATAGGGTTTATAAAAAACCAGTTCGTGCACATACTCAACATCACCACGGGCGACAACTGAAAAAAGATGAAATATGTGAAGGGAGAGAAGAACAATTTAAGATTGTTCAGAGAGATGAGAGTTCTGTCAAGATTCAGTCGAAATCATGCTGGGCAAAACGCCATGCGCTTCCTGCTTATCTGGAGAGCCGGTCTCTTTTAACACAAATTTCCTGTCTGTTGAGAGGAACAAAGGAGAAAATTCCTTGTGTGATTGTTCAGACATTAAATTTGTGCAGTGTGCACGAATTTTTTTTTTTAACTTTTACTTTTATAGAACAGAAGGCCGATATGACATGCATTTTCATGGCTAAACACTTCATATTCCAGGCGGTGTTGAGAATAAAATTATACACTGACCACACACAGAAATTTCCACTGTTATTATTAAAATGGACTTCAGCCCACCCAATCAATTATTTCGGGCGAGAGTTAAACACTGTGTTTAGGATAGGAAGAAAGAAAAAAGCACAATGACGTATATTGATGTTGTTTGTGTGTGTATGTGAGAGAGTGAGAGAGAGAGAGAGAGAGAGGGGGGGGGGAAGAAAGGGGGAGGGGAAAACAGAGAGAGAGGGGGGGGGAGATGAAGTATGCCCACAGAATGAATTATTTTGGGTTCAGTTAGAACACACTGTGTTTAGGATCGAAAGAAAGGAAACTGTATAGTGGTGTATGTTGATTTGTGTGTGTGTTTGTGTGCGTATGTGTGTCTGTGTGTGTTTGTGGGAGAGAGAGTGACGTATGCCCACCCAATCAATTATTTTGCGCGACGGTTAGAACACACTGTGTTTAGGATCGGAAGAAAGGAAAATGTAGAGGCCTAGTGGTGAAATTCGAAAAGTAGAAGTAACGACACACTACACTACACAGCAAGTCGCTTCAAAGCCTGAAAAAGAATTCACTTTCAATATTTCAAAACACTCTTGATTTTACAAGCGGCGATCTATGAAGCAAGCTTTATGATACGTGAGTTTTCCACGTGTGTCAAAAGGGTTTGAGTGAAATACTTCACGAAGCTGTATCTAATGTCTTGAGGTGCTAGCCTTCTCGCCTTCGAAGCGCTCTCGGTGCTCTCTCCCTAAAGACAGTTGTCATTCTACTCTTTAAATCAAGAGAACGGGGCCGATTCTATTCCGCTACAACGTGTAATAATTCAAAATCTGCACTTTCTGCCATCTTTTATACGACCAATCTTGCTGTCAACAATATGTGTTTTGACACGCTGTGTTTTCGACAAGACAATAAACAAAATCCGGCATTTCACAATTTAAACATTAAATTTTTATTTGCTACAGCAATAAGAAATCTCCTAACAAAGAAAATATGAAGACGCTCAGCAATTTTTCTTGCTATTGTTGTGGTACACTGAATTCTGTTTAGAGAAAGTAAAATATGTGAATCAAAAACAAACAAAAAATAGTGGCACGGGGACTCCAGCACACATTACCCTACTTAGCTACACTGCGTGTGCCGTTTGAATATTTGGTTGCGAGAGCACTTTTCCCATGACATGGACGATCCTAAGTCTAATACCCTAAAGTACCAGTTGCCCCTAAAGATCTAAGGAAGTAGGTTCTAATCCGTATGTTTTGTCCAGCCTACCCTCGACGAAACTCCACCCCGGCACTCAGTCCCTCAGCAGCGTCTTAAGGGAGGAAACTCGCCAGACCCTAGGCTATATTACAGGTTAGTTGGGCGTCACTAACCGTGCGAGTACCTTGGTCGACCGTCGACCTCAACGCTACATGGAAGCAGGAGCCAGTAACCACCCAGGTTTCCCACGAGTGCCTGTTCTGTACTATAAATAAATTTTGGTTTTTCTTATATGACACAGAATCCATACATTGTCTGCCGTTATGGGTTTGACCTCATTATGCATGAACTCAGATATTAAATCCACCCCTTTATTAAGACTATTAAAAATGTCTTGTTTTAATTCAAACATTTATGCTTATTAATATTTTTTAAGATAAATGTCTCCCGATACGGCATAGTTTCATAATTTTGCATTCTCAAAAAGACTATACCCCCATCACATGATTATCGTCCTTTGCCCTTGACACAATGTTAGCTTTTCCTATAAACCAGGAGCAGAAGTGGGAATCGATACCCTTATATATTCTCATTGAAGAGAATGCCACATCGAATTGAACCCTTTCTCTTATTTTCTCGAATACGTGAAACTTTTCACTTGCATTTACATGAGGGTTTTTCTTCCTCTGATTTACAAGTTTGAATAAAAATAAAATGTCTAACAAAACATTAAAATGATTTCATAATAGTTTCATGTCTGACGTTATAAGAAAGTCCGTGTTTAGGATTAGAAATACGATACCAAATAGACACATCCATTACCAAAGAGATGAGCTCACCACCCTTACCATTAAAAATCCCATAACTTCTAAATTATATTATATGATATTCATTGTCGGTGTCGTGGCCAAACCACCTATCTCAGAGAAACAAAATTTTACAGTAAGAGGTAAAACTTGTTGGACTTGCCATATCTCACCATCTTTAACACTAAAAATCTTATTACCTCTAAATTATGATATATAACGTTGATGTTATGGTCAAACCACTTATCTTATGGCAACAAAATTTTACAAAAGGCTTGTCACACTTTTTGGACTTGTGGAACGGACTTGTTGACTTTGTCCATGTTGTTGGACTTCTGCAGCGAACTTGTCGGACTTGTTAGACTTGTGTTGCGTATGGCAAATTTTTCGGACTTGCCGGACTTGTGCTGTGGACTTCTCGGACTTGTGTGGCAGACTTGTCAGGTTTTTTAGACTTCTGCTGCAGGCTTGTTTGATTTGAGCGGCTGATTTGTTGGATTTCTCAGACTTGTCGAACCTTTGCAGCGGACTTGTTGAACTTGCAGGATGGCTGAAAATATCCGATTTTTTAGACATGTGCCCTGGGCTTGTCGGACTTGTGCAGCACACTTGTCCGGCTTGTCCGGTAGCTTTGTCGAACCTGTACAGCAGACTTCTTGGACTTGTCGGACTTCTGTGGCGAACTTGTCTGACTTTTTGTGCAGACATGTCGGACTTGTGCAGCGGACCTGTCAGCCTTGTCAGACTTGTGCCCCTGGCTTGTCAGACTTATGCAGCAGACCTGTTGGACTTGTGCTGCTGACTTGTCGGACTTGTCGGACGTCTGCAGTGGACTTATCAGATGTGTTGGACTTGGCAGACTTGTTCGGCGAACTTTGTTGGACATGCAGTGGATTTGTCAGATTTATCATGTGCACCCGGCATGCCAGATATGTCAAAGTTGTGGGTTTTGTGCAGTGGACTTGTTGGACTTGTCAAACCTGTGCATTAGACTTGTCGGACTTGTGCGGATGACTTGTTGGATTTGTCGTACTTGTCAAACCTATCCGGTCGACTTGTCGGACTTGTCAGACTTGTGGATCGGACTGGTCGTAATTTTTTGGCCAACTTGTTGAATTTCTGTAACAGGCTTGTCGCTATTCTTCAGGTAACTTGTTGGACTTGTCAAAACTTTGGATCAGACTTGTCGGAAATTTTCGGCCAACTTGTCGGACTTGTGTGTCAGTCTTGTCAGATTTTTTGGCCAACTCGTCTGACTTGTGCATCAGACTTGTCAGAATTTTTTGGCTAACTTATTTGACTTTGTGGGTCACAATTGTTGGATTTTTCAGCCAACTTGTCGGACTTTAAAAAATTTTGGGAAACTTGTTGGACTTGCACATTGGGCTTGTTGCATTTTTCGGCCAACTTGTTGAATTTCCGCGTCAAACATGCTGGAATTTTTCGGCCAATTTCCTAGACTTGTGTGTCAGACTTATCGGATTTATTGGCAAACTTGTGAGACTTGTTCGTCAGTCTTGTCAGAATTTTTCATCCAACTTATTGGACTTGTGCATCAGAAATGTTGCAATTTTTAGGTCACCTTCTCGGACTTGTGCGTTAGACTTTTCAAAATTTTTCGGGCAACTTTTCGGACTTGTCGTAATTGTTCGGACAAGCTGTTGGAGTTCCACATCGAACTTTTAAAATTTTTTGACCAGTGGGTCAGACTTATCAGATTTTTTTAGCAACTCGTCAGGCGTGTGCATCAGACTTGTCGTAATTTTTTTGGCCAACTGGTTGGATTTGTGCAACAGGCTTGTCACAATTTTCCAGCCAGTTTGTCAGATTTGTCAAAACTTTTTGGATAACTGGTTGGGTTCGTGCGTCGGACTTGTCAGGATTTTACGGCCAACTTGTCGGACTTGTCAGAATTTTTCAGCCAACTTGTTGGATTTGTGCGTTAGACTTATCGGATTTTTGGGCCAACTTGTCGGACTTGAGCGTCAGTCTTGTCAGATTTTTTGGCTAACTTGTTGGACTTGTGCGTCAGACTTGTAACTTTTCGGCCAACTTGTTGGACTTGCATGTCAGACTTGTCCGAATATTTGAACCAACTTGTTGGAATTGTGCATTAGACTTATCCTATTTTTTGGGCCAACTTGTTGGACTTGTGTGTCAGTCTTGTCAAATTTTTTGGCTAAATCGTTGGACTTGTACGTCAGAGTTCTCAAAATTTTGTGGCCAACTTATTGGACTTTTTTGTCTGACTAGTCAAAATTTTTTTTTACCAACTTTTCGCACTTGTGCGTCAGAGTTGTCAGATTTTTTGGCCGACTTGTCGGACTTGTACGTCAGATTTGTCAGAATTTTTTGGCCAACTTGTTGGACTTCCACATCAGAATTATTGGAATTTTTGGCCAACTTGTTGGACTTGTGCATCAGGCTTGACAGAATTTTTCGGCTAAATCGTCAGTCTAGTGCGTTGGACTTGTTGGATTTTTCGGCCAACTTGTTGGATTTGTGCGTCAGATTTGTCAGAATTTTTCGGCCAAGATCTCAAACTTGTGCGTCGCATTTGTCAGAATTTTTTGGACTTGTGCAGCAGGCTGGTCAATATATTTTTTTTACCAACTTTTCATGCATCAGACATGTAGGAATTTATGGCCAACTTGTTGGGCGTCTGCATCACATTTCTCAGAATTTTTTGGCCAACTTGTCGGAATTGTGCGTCAGACGTCTCAGAATTTTTCGGCCAACTTGTTGTGCTTCTGCGTCACACTTGTCGAATTTTTCTGCCAGCTTGTTGGATTTGTGTGCCAGACTTGTCGGAATTTTTTGGCCAACGCCTCTTACTTGTGCCCCAGACTTCTCAAAACTTTTTGGCCAACTTGTTGGACTTGTGCATTGGAATGGTCAAAAGTTTTTGAATAAATTTTTGGACTTGTGCGTCAATGTTGTTAGAATTTTTGGCCGACTTGTCGGACTTGTACGTCAGATTTGTCAGAATGTTTTGGCTAACTTATTTGTCTTTGTGGGTCAAACTTGTTGGATTTTTCAGCCAACTTGTCAGACTTTACAAAATTTTTTGGCAAACTTGTTACACTTGTGCATCAGACTTGTTGGAAATTTTCGACTTACTTGTCAAACTGTTGTGTCGGACTTGTCAGAATTTATCGGCCAAATTGCTGGCCTTGTGCGTCAGACTTGTCAGATTTTTTGGCCAACTTGTCAGATTTGTGCATTAGTCTTCTCAGATTTTTTTTTACCAACTTGTCTCACTTGTTCATCAGACTTGTCGTAATTTTTCAGCCAACTTGTTGGACTTACACGTCGGACTTATTGGATTTTTTGGCTGACTTGTTGGATTTGTGCGTTAGACTTGCCAGATTTATCGGGCCAACTTGTCAGACTTGTCCAATTTTTTTTGCAGACTTGTTGGACTTCCGTATCAGACTTTTCGGAATTTTTTGGCAACCTCATCAGAATTTTTCGGCCAACTTCTTGGATTCGTTCGTCGCACTTGTCAGATTTTTCGGCCAACTTGTTGGATTTGTGCGTCAGACTTATTGGAATTTTTCGGCCAACTTGTCAGACTTGTGTGTCGGAATTGTTAGAATTTTCGTCCAACTTGTTGGACTTGTAAATCCGACTTTTTGGAATTTTTTGGCAAACCTCTTGGACTTGTCAAAATTTTTGGACCACCTTCTCGGTCTTGTGCGTTAGATTTTATAATTTTTTTTGGCCAACTTTGCGAACTTGTGCATCTCACTAGTCGTAACTTTTCGGCGAAATTGTTGGACTTCCACATCGAACTTGTTGGAATTGTCTGCCAACCTGTTGGGTTTGTGCATCAGAATTGTCAGAATTTTTCGACCAACTTGTTGGACTTGTGCATCAGAATTGTCAGAATTTTTCAGCCAAATTGTCGGACTTGTGTGCCGTACGTGTCAACATTTTTTGGCCAATTTCTCGGACTTGTGCGTTAGACTTGTCAACATTTTTTCTGCCAACTTGTCGGACCTTTGTGTCAGACTTGTCGGATTTTTCAGCTATCTTGTCGGACTTGACAAAAGTTTTTGGGCCAAATTCTCGGACTTGCGCATTAGACGTGTCAAAATGTTTAGGCCAACTTGACGGACCTTTGCGTCAGTCTTGTCAGAACTTTTTCGCCAACTTGTCGGACTTGCGCATTGGTCTAGTCAGATTTTTTCAGATACTTTACTGGATTTGTGAGACCTTTTTTGACCAACTTGTTCGATTTGTGCGTCAGACTTGTCAAAATGTTTTGGCCAACCTGTCGGACTTGTTCATCGATGTTGTTGGAATTTTTTTGCCAACTGGTCAAACTTGTTTGTTAGATTAGTCAAAATTGTTCGGTCAACTTGTCGTACTTGTGCAACAGACTTGTTGGAATTTTCGGCCAACTTGTCTTACTTGTGTGTCAGACTTGTCGGATCTTTTCACCAACTTGTCGGAATTGCGCATTGGACTGGTCAGAACTTTTTGGCCAACTTACTGCATTTGTGCATCAGATCTTCGACCAACTTGTTCGATTTGTGCGTCAGACTTGTCAAATTTTTTTGTTTTTGGCAACTTGTTAGACTTGTGTGTCAGACTTATCGAATTTTTGGGCAAACTTGTTGGATTTGTGCGTCAGATTTGTCAAAATGTTTTGGCCAACCTGTCGGACTTGTGCATCGAAGTTGTTGGAATTATTTTGCCAACTGGTCAGACTTGTTTGTTAGATTTGTCAAAATTGTTTGGCGAACTTGTTGTACTTGTGCAACAGACTTGTTGAAATTTTTGGACAACTTGTTGGACTTACGCGTCAGACTTGTCAGACGTTTTCGGCCAACATGTTTGAATTTTTTGGCCAACTTGTTAGACGTGTGCGTCAGATTTGCCAAAACTTTTGGCCAACTTGTTAGACTTGTGCGGGACAGACTTGTCAAAATTTTTGGCCAACTTATCGGACTTGTGCGTCAAACTTCTCAAACTTTTTGCTGCAACTTATTGGACTTGTCGGATTTTTTGGCCAACTTGTCGGACTTGTGCGTCAGACTTCTCAAAATGTTTGGGCAACTTATTGGACTTGTCCCTCAGACTTGTCGGATTTTTTGGCCAACTTGTCGGACTTGTGCCTCGGACTTGTCGGAATTTTTCGGCCAGCTGGTCGAACTTGTTCATCTTTCTTGTCAGACTTGTGTAGCAGATTTGTCAGACTTGTGCTAACACTAACTCTAACAAAAACTTGCAATTCTAAAGGGTGACAAAGGGGCGTCTAAAATAGCTAACTTTATGCGTTAATTGTATGTGTGTGTATGTGTGTGTGTGTGTCCTGATTTTAGATTTACCTCATCCAGTGAAAAGGTCATGGATTGAGGATTTGCTTTTAGGGATCTCTGACCAGTTGCACGTAATTAATATTTATCCTAACACGAACCCTAGTAAGAACTTGCAATTCTAATGGATGAAAATGAGGCTTTTAAAATAGTAGACTGTATGCGTTATTTGTGTGTGTGCATATGTATGTATCTGTCGTCTGCCTGGGTGTCTCTCGATCTTTTTCTCCGTCTTTCTGTCTCACCCTCTCTCTCTGCCTCTCATTTCTCTTTCTCTCTGTCCCTGTCTCTTCCTACTCTCGCCCTGTCTCTCTCTAATCTCTGCCTCTCTCTTTGTCTCTTTAGCCTTCTCTCCCCCCCCCCCGCCTCTCTCTTTCTCCCTGTCTCTTCTGTTTCCTTATCCAGTCTCCGTCTCTCCTCCTTTCACTCTTATACCACCCCTCTGTGTGTTTGTAAGTGTGTGTAGGTGTGTGTGTGTAAGTGTGTATGTGTGTGTGTGTTTGTGTGTGTGTGAGAGAGAAGGGAAGAGAGAGAGAGAGAGGGAGAGAGAGAGAGAGAGAGAGAGAGAGAGAGAGAGAGAGAGAGAGAGAGAAGGAGGTAAAAAGCTAACCAGTCGTAAACGTCAATGTTTATTCAACGAAGCTTGGCACTCCTTAGCTTTAACACATTTACAGAAACAAAATATTAATGTGAAGCGATAGGAATGACAAGGATCGCCGAACCCACACACTGGAGCCTGCTAGAAAATGAAAAGCAATAACCTGACCTTAAGAGGCTAAGGGATTTCTGATGTTCCCAAACTGCTAAACACCTATCATAAACATTTATTCCAACATGGCAAGCAAAATTTGACCACTTAAGGAAATTTCTTTAGACAGAAAAAAAAAGAGCTTCCAAAATCATGGTTAGTTCCCTTCTTTGCTGTAAATTGCACGGAGATTATTTTGATGCTACATCCAACCCCATTTCAAGGGATTTCAACTTTTACATTTTGTTGCTGTTGTTGTTGTTGGTGTTGTTAGTTCACTAACAATTTGTAACAAATTTCTTTGCAAAAATATTTAGTTTTTACACACCTTCAAGGATTTCAAAAATGTTTATCAATGCTATATTAGGAATGTAGAGACATTTTAGTAATAAAGGAAGAAAGGCCTCCAATGTAATCATGAAAGGCTTTTTAACCTCTGGGCCTTAAATTCCACAAAAGATCATATTACGCATAGGAAGACGTAAAGGTGTAAGTGGGCATATTTTAAAAGGTCTTGGAATTCCCTGTTTTCTTCAAACTTTCGTTGATTGTAAGCCACAACTGAGATAAACAGAGGAAAGTGTTCCGACATTTTGAGCCGGAAAAAAAAGGCGCATATTCTTGGAGTAGAATTAAAAAGTGTGACAGGAAATTTCGTTCTGCTCCTCAATTTACACAATGTAGATCGAAACTCAACTTTAAAAATCACATCTGTGTATTCCCCGAGTCACACAGCCAACTAGTATTATTAAGGCTGGTAGCGCACTTACTCCCAAGTCTGTTCTGAGTCAGTTTTGACTCATCCCATTCAACTCCACATTGCAACATAACCAAGGCAAGACAGTCTTGGATTAGTGCTCTATGCACTGAACAACTGTACGAAATATCAGTCCATTGGACTGAGAAGACGTGACGAGAAAAATTGGGATTTCAGTGAAGAAGTGATTCCTGTAACTTCATCATGGTGATCCGATTTGAGAACGCCTGGCAGTTAAGTTGTTCCTGATTTCTTCTGTGGTCACAAGTGAAATATTTGTAAGACATGTCAGACGCAATTGTCATATTTCAGGGATATGTACAAGTTTGAGAAAAAAGAAAAAGAGAATATAGCGAAGTCTCGAGTAAGAAATAATACAGAAAACATACAATAAAGACGCAGTGGAAAAGAAAAGACAAATCAAGTCAGTGGACTTTCTTCAGGCAAAAATTGTAACAGTATGAAAAGAAAAGTTATCACCCCATAGATTTTCTGTTTTTTGTTGTTTTTTTTCTCAATCATTCCACAGCGTGTCTGCACAGTTTCTGTAAGCAGTGACTAGAATTTGTCGTTTTGTTCTCGCAAAGGCATAGAGATAAACCGAAAGTCTTTGCAGGACATTAAAAGAGCGAAAGAAAGAGAAAGAGAGAGAGAGAGAGACAGAGAGAGAGAGAGAGAGAGAAAGAGAGAGAGAGAGAGAGAGATAGAGAGGGAGAGAGAGAGAAGAGAGAGAGAGAGAGAGAGAGAGAGAGAGAGAGAGAGAGAGAGAGAGAGAGAGAGAGTGTGAGAGAGAGAGAGAGGCATTGCAAGCAATATCCAAAGTTTAATCTATTGCTTTTATATAATTACATGTATCTCTTTGTACTGATTGTGTCACTGACCGAATGAAATCCAAGACTTTTGTCCTCGAATAATACACATGGGCGACCGAGCCAGTAGGCGAGGGGGCAGCCCCCGCCCCTCATTGGGATGACAAAACAACGGGGGAAAATCGGGCAAAGCAAGAAGAAAAAAAAAAAATTGGGCTGAGAAAGCAAAAAAGATGAACAAATTAACAACAACGTAACGTTTGGGCAAAATCACTCCCTCTGCCACCCCCACTCCCCACCCCCTTCCTCAAAGAATTCGCGTTCGCCCCTGACAGTATATAATACGCGTTAGGAGAAAATGATTATAATTCTTAGAATATATTCTGAGACATAATTAGCATTTAATATACATTTTAATGACATGACCTGGAACCTCTGAATTAATGACGGAGAGTCTACTTGTTGTAAATCTGATCTATGATCCGATACCAGCCAAAGATAATAGTCGTGACAAAATATTGATTGCTGGGTGTGTGTGTGTGTGTGGGGGGGGGGGGGGTGTCGTGCAAGTGATTTTGAAAATTGCTGCAGACAGACAGTTTTATCTATCACCCCTGAATTCAGCACGGTCCAATTAGAGAAAAAAAAATCTAAAAAAATAAAAAATCACAACCCATTTAGGGGTAAGCCAGACCAAGGCTGATGCGGGCGCCAAACTGATGGTTCGTTGTCTAATTATCATGCATCACGCTAAAACATTACTCATTGCCCATACCACCGCGATGTGGGCACCGAGTGGTAGGGATAAATATTATTTAGTTTTGCCCTGGCAGCGGCTTGTTCACTTCTCGTTTTCCAACTGCCAAGATATCTTTAACGAGCGCAACGTGCACACGGGTCCTCCGAGTTTTTCGTCCTAATCCGAGAAGGCTAGATGCTTGATCCTACCTACCGTAGGATCAGGGACAGAAAAATATGACAAAAAATCCCAAAATTCCAACATGCTGGGATTTGAATCCGGTACTTTCGGCATGAGAAGCGAGCACCTTGCCTCTAGACCACCGTATCTCTTAGAAGGAAAAAGAAATTGCAAAAACCAAGCTCCAAAAAATCACTATTGATCGAGAAATGTCCAGTATTTGAAAGATCAATAGTCTGTGTCATCAAGTGGGCGAAGAAAGAAAAAAAAATCTTTTTCCTTATCATCGTTATTGGAGTGAGTATAATATGTGTGTGTGTGTGTGAGTTTGGTCGATTCAGCCCACCTTGCCAGGCGGCAGAGACTTGTCCTGACCCGCGAGAGAAGGATTATGAACCCAGTGGGTGTGAGGAGAGGGACCGTGGCTGGGCGATTTTATCCGATTTTCTGCGGGACAAGGGAAATGTAAGAGAGGGCTGGAAGAGAGAGAAAACAAATGGGCTGAAACTCGGACAAAAGCATGGAGATTTTGTTTTTTTTTCACATACATGTGATTAAGTAGTGTAATTATTGCCAGTTTGTTTGATGTGAAGCCATTGTGATGTAAAAATTTTACGGTGTTAAAGGTAATGATTTTAAAAAGTTGTGGTAGTCAGAGATACTGTAGCAGGTTAATAACGAGAAGTTCAGTTCGTTTCGGATTAAGACATCAGAGTTCCGAGAGAGTGCAGACACTTTGGAAGACTTTCGTCAACTTTTGTCATGTTTTGTTTCAAATATAATTCAATTTGCCTGTGTGGGTAGTTTCCTAATTAGAAGTATAAAGTATCAGAATTCTGAGAGTGAAGACACTTCGAAGGACATTATTTTGTCAACTTTTCGCTTTCTTTGTGTGTGTATTGTTTCCGTGTTTGAGTTATAATTCAGATTTCCTGTGTGGGTAGTTTCCTATTTAGAAGTATCAGCTATCCGAGAGTAAAGATCGGAACTCTGAACGATTTCCGTCAACTTTTCGCATTTTTTTTTTTCAGTTATAATTCAGTTTGCCTGTGTGGGTAGTTTCCTAATTTGGATGTGAAAGGTATCAGAATTCCGTGAGTGAAGACACTTTGAAAGATATTCGTCAACTTTTCACATTTTTTTTTTTCAGTTAAATTCAGTTCTTCTGTGTGGGAAGTTTCCTAATGAAAGTGGCAGGTATCAGAATTCAGAGCGTGAAGACATTTCGAAAGCCATTCGTCAACTTTTCGCATTTTTCCTTTCCGTTATAATTCAGTTTGCCTGTGTGGGTAGTTTCCTAATTTGGATGTGCAAGTATCAGAATTCCGTGAGTGAGGACAATCGATACTTTTCACATTCTTTTTTGTTTGTTTGTTTCAGTTACAATTAAGTTTTTCTGTGTGGGTAGTTTCCTAATTAAAAGGATAGGCTATCCGAATTCCGAAAGTGAAGGCGCTTTGAAGAGTATTCTTTTCTGAGAACTTTAGAAGTTCAGTGAGATCCTATGGCTCAGCACAGAGCCTTAGCGCACTGAGACAGGTGTGTTTTTGCCTAGTTTTTGCGTACTATGGAGTTAAACTAAACCTCCTACACGGGAAAAACTAAAAACAAGTCTTGTCTGGCCAGTTGATTCAAAGGAAGCTCATGTCTGAGTCAAAACCGATGCAAAGCAGGCTTGTTTTTCAGGGCCTTACTAGCTTAAGAACTCACAGATGAAGACATTTTATAATTTGTGTTTTTTTTCTGAACTTTTTCGTGTAATTTCTTTAACCTATAATCCATAAAATTTTTGCCATATTAGGATACTTTTTTTCAAAACTATCGTGTGAAATTAATAAATAACGAAATGATTATTTTGCCCAAGTCTCGAAATTGGATTTTGTTTTGCACTGTAAATTTATCAGACTGGTTAGGACTAGGATTTCTGGACTGTGGTTAGGTCCAATTCTGTATCAGACTGTACCACCAAACTATACTGTTTCTCGGGCTAAACAAAACATGCACAGGAAAAGCTAAGAATATTGTACTGCAAAACTCTGCATGGAAAAGTTTAGGACTCAACTTTAAAAAAATTGTCCTCGCTGAGCATAATGTAATTATGTTTCCAGTTTCATTCGCTCGTCGCAAAGTAATTTTTTTTTTAAACGAATGTAGGTGAAAACCTCATTTTTCTAGGTTTAATGACTGTCTCTGAGTTCTCGGCGCAAGTTTTATAACTCGCTGTTATATATATATAGATCATTATGCGCGTTGCTCCCATCCGAGACAGAGTATACCGAGGCGAACCATTCCTTTCCCCACTGTGTCCACAAATTGTGCGCGTATAAATACGGCGAGTACTATTCTTTTTCGTTCAATTTTGAAGGGTGTGGCGCGAACTGTTGCACTGTTGACATCGATGATACGCGCGCAAGTCGACGGACGGAATATGACGAATTGATTCGCCTCGGTATCCAACATTTACTTTCATAGAGGTAGCTCAAATTTTAAACTCCAAAATTATAACGTTGGCCCCCTGACACGGGAAATACAATGTCATAGATGTGATGTTAATAGTTGAGTTTCGATCGCCCATGTGTAAATTGAGGCAGAACAAAATCTCCTGTTCTACTTTTCAATTCTACTCGAAGAAAATACGTCTCTTTTTTTTCGGCTCAATATGGCGGAACACTTTCTTCGGTTCAACTCATTTGTGGCGCAAATTCAACGAAAGTATTAAAAATATAGCGAACTTCAAGACCTTTTAAAATATGCCCACATACGCCTGTACATCTTTCCACGCGTAATATGACATTATTTTGTAGAATTTAAGGCTCATAGCTTCAAAAGCCTTTCAGGATCACATTGGAGACCTTGCTTCCTTTATAATATGATTTTACTAAGACAGCTTGTCGTCTCCAGCCACAAGAAAGATTTATTACAATCATAATCAGTAATTTCACTTCAAAGTATAATGTCTCTGTAACCTGTAACTAATTTACACCCAGTCCCCACTATTATGCAAGTAAAAGTGTTTTTTTTTCAAAGATATGAGTTGATTTCTCCTGACGTCACCAGATTTGGTCGTCTACGAATTTTAAACTATTTTTTCTTTTTTTCTTCTCAAAATTTCAGTGGGCGGCCCCTTGCATGATTGTTTACATCTTAATATCAAATCACGTAAATGCAACTTACCAATCTTAAGCTTCCATGTTTATGCTTAAAATCATTATTACTTCTCTTTTTCTTCTTTGACATTTAGACATAATTAATTATTTGATGTGAGAATTCAATTTTACTTTCCGAGAACAATGGAGGGTCCAAATCTCCGGTCTTTATCATTACTGTCAATATTATGATTATCAATATAGTTATTATTATTATTAATAATATCGTTATATCATTATTATTCATTATTATCATTTTCGCAGTTATTTTAGGTCGCCTCAGTGACTAGGTTTGCAATAAACATCCCTGTGGACGCCCAGAAATGATCTCACTTCGGAGTTCGATTCTTACGTATGTAAGGTTATCAGATCAGATATATATCTTGTGAGAGTTCTTGTTAACAAAGCACACAGCCCGGTTTAGCTGCCAACAGCGCACATATAAAACTAATTATGGCTGACCAACAGACTCATTATGGACCAAATACAGCCCCGCAAGCTTGCTGTGGAATCATTTCTCCATCAACTACCCAGATGCCACTACAAAGACATTACAGTTTGCAGCATCGGTCTCGTCACAACCGGGCAGATCCTGTCACCGACAGAATGGAGAGCTTATTCCTGAAAAACCAGTTAAAAACACATACTTCCAGTCCAGGTAATGTACTGAGATCTAAAGGCAACTATTCATTCTATAGCATCGGCACCTCTAATGATGTTATAACTTTGAATAGTAACATCGCCACATATGATATCCAAGACGACCTAAAAGACGAGGATTTTAGCAGGAACAACGATACCAAAGAAGTTGGAGTTAACGTCTTTTCGGGATTAGATTTCTATACAAACTCGTCTTTACTGGACCCGGACTCAGATTTCAACGAGTCTTCGGACGGGAACCAGAGTTTGCCAGTGCAATACAACTTACCTCGCCTAAGTGCCGAACTTCAAATTGCATTTTATTCCATAATTTTCTTCCTAGCGCTGGTAGGAAATCTGCTCATCATCATCACACTCATTCAGAACAAACGCATGAGAACAGTGACCAACGTGTTCCTTCTTAACCTGGCTCTCAGCGATATGCTCTTGGCTCTTGTCTGCATGCCTTTCACATTGGTGCCTGTTCTGCTCATGGATTTCATATTTGGAAAGTTCATGTGTATTTTCATCCGATACTTACAGGGTGAGTACAGTCTATTTGTTTGTTCATTAGTTTTGTGAAGTATAATTATTTACTTCCCTGTCCGACCATCAATGAGTGAGTACCTAATACATATTGCGAGAAATTAGGCCTGACGAGGCCTCTAGCGGGATTCGAATGTGGAACCTCTCCCACCAGGGTTAAGTGCTCTAACCACAAGGCTTCTTTGCACGGCGGTCTATCTGTGTTTTGTGTTTCGAAGATCGAGCTTAACAACTTGAAGCACATGTAGCAAATAGGGTGGAACGGTTTGTGATGATGAACGTAGACGTTAGTTCCGTTGCTAACCAAAGTGAATCAAAAAAGATAAGTAAATAAATAAATAAATATGTTTTTTTTAAAAGCCAAATTCAAATGGTGTCGGACCCCCCCCCCCTTTTCTCCCCCACCCCCCGTGAGTATCACAATGTACGTTATAAGTAATTGCCTTCTCTCTCTGTCTGGTTCTGCCTGTCTGTGTGTCTGTCTGTCTGTCTTTCCCCCCTCTCTCTCTGTTGTGTGTTTATCATCAGATTCTCTTCAATTCTTAACATTCTTAAAAAAGTTGTTTGAGTGTTTCCATGATAATCTTCCGTAACTCTATCCATGCGAGTCCATCGCACATTCAAAATTAAATATTAATAACGCAGCTAAATGACTTTCCAACTGGGAAATTCCTACAATTAGTGCAGTTTCCGGGCACTGTGTATCGTTAAACCCCCGGACAAGCTATTTGCCCGAAGGCACCCAGTCTTGCTCATAACATGAACGGGCCTTCATTTTACGGATACGAAACGATTATTAGGCCGGTTTCGGAATTTTTTTGACCGGCAAATTTCCTGCAGTTCGTACATCGGACAAATTTTTGTTGTTGTTTTTTCTGCCACGATGGCGATCGCACGGACATGGATGCTACGTCCTCCGAATATTTCGTAATTAAGTTAAAGGTGTTGGGGTCGGTGTCCAATTCGTATGTCCGGTTAGTTAGTAGTTTCGATCGAATAAGAACGGTCACTTGAGTAGAATAACTGCGAGAAAATAAGACGCGGTGTGCAGTCTACAAGAGAATATCGCACATACCACTGTCTTTGTTGGAGCAATATGATTATGATTATTATGTATATCTGGATTTGTCAGTGCAGTGCAAGAGGACTTATTGTCTGTCTGTCTGTCCCAGGGTCCCGATCCTTGCCCTGAAAGCGGTCTATCATAGAGACGTCATTGTCACAGCACCCTGCGTTTATGACTGTGGCACTGTACCGACTGTGCATAACTATCACAGCACTTGATGTAGCATTACTTACCATACTCAAATATATCATATACATTCAAAAGCCTCCATCTCATCACTGGTCTGAGACACTTCCAGTTTCAACATGTGTTTTTTCATCTCCTTTCCCCATTCCTCCTTTTCCCATTGTTTTCGTCACCTTATCCTCTTCTGTTTTCTTGCAAATAGAGACGATTCTCCATTTTTCCCTTATCATGTCAAATTTTGCCATGATTGAATTGCTAATGTGAAATGTCAAACTGAATTTTCAAAGTATACTTTTTTGCCCAGCGTCATTTCCCGCGGTTGAATATAATATGTTCATTAATTATTTTGTGTAATATAATTAATGTGTTATGTTCTTATGACATACCAACGAAAATAACACCGTCAGCACAGAATAGTTAATATCGGTACCTCAAAGACAACAACGATGGAGTACATTTGTATAGCCCCTGTCTCTACAGTTTGGACACAAGGGCGCTTACAGTGAAAAGGAAACAACTCTCTGCCTCTCTTTCTCTCCCTCTCTCCTTCTCTCTCCCTCCCTCTCTCTCTTTCTCTCTCTCTCTTTCCCCTCTCTCTTCCCCCCTCTCTCTCATTCGCCCCTCTCTCTCATTCTCTCTCTCTTTCTCTCTATCTTCCTCCTCTCTCTTTCTCTCTCCCGCCCTCTCTCTGTCTCCCATGTGTCATAGCAACAACAATAGCGAGACGACACGGAGATTACCAACAACAACAACAAAAAATGTCAATAATAATGTTATTTTATCTCTTCCCATTGCCGCTGTGAGCACCATGTACAAGGTCATTTAACACTCGCTAACTGACTTCTTTCTCAATTAGTATGGCGCGTTACTCGCAGTTTGATTATTAGACAGGAAACATTCTATGTGAATACTTCCACCAGTATCGGTATGCCCATGCGAAACATGGTTAGAGACATGGGGAATAGGTAATAATACAGAGCAGAATTTTTCACACATTTCCGCTATCGATATGTTTGTAAAATGTGCCAGATAAGCTTAGAGACTTAGGGAATAGGTAATAGTACAGAAGTTTGCATGCAGTTCCACTATCGATGCGCTTGTGTAAGATAAGCTTCGAGACCTAGGGAATAACTAATATAGAATTTGGCACGCAGTTCCACTATCGATATCCTTATGCCAGATAAGGTAAGATACCTAGGGAATAGGTAATATTACAGCATTTTGCATGCAGCTCCACAGATACATTAAAAGCATGCTAGGAAAAATATTCATCTTAAGTGCGGAAGCCTTTCCAGATCAGCAATTCAGAAATATAATCCTAGGTTTTAACATCATCCTCTACATTTCGCAGTTGATCGATCATGGATTAAAGAGAATGATTTGAAGATGAAAAGATTAGCCCTTGCCCTTTATGAGACGGCGCACATACATCTCTCCGCCCAGTTTTTCCAAACTCGAAAGGACACTGGTGGTTTTTTTACACAGAGGGATTCTGTTTTGAGAGTGAACTCTGTTCTAGCAAGTCTATGCTATCTACAATATTATTATATTTTACGTTCCTTTCTGCCAGAATCTTACAGGGCATCAAGAATACAATACTGGCCAGATGAAGAAAAAGAGATATAAATTATCTTATGGAATAAAAAAAACTCGTGGGATTTTTAACGAGCCCTACTGCCGCTCACACAGCTCGGATTTGCGTAAAATGTTACAGGTGCCTTCGTTTTGACTTGCAGAAGGTTCTATTTCAGAGCCTTTGGAGCCTTAAAATAGTGGAGAAGTTTTTTTTTTCTTTTGAGTTTGCTTTATGTCGCTAATTGACTCCTCCGAGCCTTCATTTTCACGGACATTATGAGCCCATGACATCGTCACTTCCTGAAAAAATTCTCAGTGCGCACCACTGCACACCATGTGCTGTCCTATCTATCTGTTAAACGCTGAGTTTTGTGAATGACCCTGAGCATTTCGATATCATTGTTTTTGTGTTGATTCCTTTCTATCTGAAGTGGTGTGTGTTGTTGTTTTTTCCATTCGAAGAATAGGGCATTTACTATTATAATAAAAACCGAACTCGCCCGATTTTTAACAAGACATACCTCCGTTCTTAATGCCCAGATTTGTCTGCGAGTTTGGAGGCCCCTCATTTTTGACCCGCAGATTGTTCTTTTTTGGAATTGAAATCCTGAGTAAGTATATTTTCGTTTGCTTTGTGTCGCTAATTTCGACCCCCTCCCCTCCCGAATCCTTTCTTGTCCACGAACACCGTCATGAGCCCATGACTCTGCCATTTCCTGCGATGGGTTCACTATGAAAGAAATTGCCCGCCATTAAATGACAATCTCTGCTTCGAATGCTGACGGGGTGCGTAGGGCATTAAAGGGGCAATTGGGGAGTGGGGGTTGGGGGTTGCATTATTACTTGTCTACAAACAAACAAACAAACAAATAACAACAACAACAAAATGAACATAAAGGAACTGGCAAGGTGAAGCTCATTCACTGTAATCACCCAGACCCGAAATTAGTAAACAGATTTATCCTGGGCAATGCCGGGTACCTCAGTCAGTAAATAAATAAATAAATAGATAAGTAAATAGTTAAATCTTCTGTGACCACTTGTTGATCGGAAGACACTGTATCCTTAGAACAAAGTCCCTGAAACAATGACCTTCTTCAGGCTACAGCATGCCATCTCGGAAATATTTGCGAAAAACTTATCCATTGGCCAGGTCAGCTTGAAACTCTTGGCAAGAAGTTCGTTGATCTAATTTTCCTGGTCTCATGGACACCCCCTCCCCCTCCCCACCCCGCATGCTCTTTCGGCTGTGAAAGTTTTTACCACATTAAATGATTTTGTTGCACGATGGAAATCATCTTTTGTCCGCCCATGCAATTGGCTGTTCAAGCAGCCTCGGTATCAAGGACAAAAGGCAAGAATATCATCAAAGAAAAGATAAAGTACAAGGGAGAATCGTGAACAATGTGCTGGTGTCCTCCAAAAGGCAGGGAAGGAGCAGAAAAGAAACAAACAAATGCATATTTCCCGTAATACGTCGTGGTGTCTTTTTCTATTATGCCACGATATTTCACCATTCAAATGCAGCTTTTTAATACATCATTATCCCCGTTTCTTTCTTTTCGTATCTTTCTGAAAGAGATACCAATTTGACAGGATCTTCAAAACCGAAGACATCAAAATCTGAAATTCCTCGGTGCATTTGCTTTGTTCTGGACAAAGCGTTCACTTAAGAAAGTTAACAAATTAGAGATATTCCCTATGCAAGCGACGGTTTAGCTCTGAACTGTTGTAAAAGGGCTATTTTAAGTGTGGAGAAAGAATGTCGACACAATAACGGGTCACACCGTGCTAGGACAAAAGCAAAGACGGTAATAGGACAGAAGGAAATCCTACCAGATGCGCTCACCAACCAACGGCAATAGAGCTGTACGAGGCGTAACTATTACAGTATATCCCACTCTATCTCTGCAGTCGCGTTTGCAAAGAAATTCCCCCATACTAAACAGCCTAAAATTAATAATAATGGCTTCAACAAAGAAGCTACATAATCATAGAATGGCACGCTGTTTGGCTGGTCGTGGGATAAAAGACCCAGGCCGTATTGAAATACGCTCCATCCAAGCTCTTGGACGAAATGCAGAACTATGATGCGAGGGGCTGTACCCCAAACAGGAAGTGTATGCTACCATTGCCTTGGTATAATGTGGAAATGAAAATGTGATGAATTCGTAACAGACCATAAACACTGGGCATTCCTTCTCCCTGTCTTTCTTTTGATATATTATTCTGTTACATTATTTAGAATGGCGTTCTCTCTCTCTCTCTCTCTCTCTCTCTTTTCCACCTTTCTTTCTCTTTCTGTATGTGTGCCCCTTCTCTTTCACTCTGGATGTATCCCCCCCCCCCCCACCTTTTGTCTTCCCTCTCTCTTTCTCACCCTTTCCCTCTCTCTTTGTCTGTTTCTCTCTCTTTTCCCTCTTTCTTTCAATCTCTTTTTCCTCTCTGTCTCTCTCTCTTTTCCCTCTTTAGTTCTCGTTCTTTCACTCCGTGTGCCCACTGTCTTTCTCTCTCTGTATATACCCACCTCTCTCTATCTTCATTTCTCCCACTTCTTTCTCTCTCTCTTTCTCTGTTCTCCCCCCTCTCTCTCCCTCTTTAAAACACACACACACACACACACACACACACACACACACACACACACACACACACACACACACATATATACACGAGAAGAGCTGAAGGATGAAGGGTAATAATAGGGTACGCCTTAACACCATTTATTAATTTGAATGAGTACTGTGACAGAGCCATTTACAATGAAGTTATGCATTACCCTACAATGAAGCAACCATGACACTGGTGTAACAGGTCAAGCAACTGGCGCCTTCTCTTATGATGGCAAAGCAAGACACTCATGTATTATGACTGACCCTTGATCTAATATTTACGAAACGTCACTTAATGGAACATTATCAGACTACGCTGGGCCAGTATTAGCCAATGGGGAGCTTTCTTGGAGGTCACTGGCTTCCGCTGAAAGGGGAAGTGAATCCCCTCCGTGCCGTGGGAGACTCGAAGAATGGAAAACTGAACTAAGTATAAAATTATCACAATTAAATAATAATAATAATCACCTAATATAAAGGAAGTAAGACCTCCAATGTAATCATGAAAGGCTTTTTAACCAATGAGCCTAAAATTCTACAATATATCATATGCGGTACAGAAAGACGTAAAGGTGTACGTGAGCATATTTTAAACGGTCCTGAAGTTCGCTATATTTTCAACACTTTCGTTGATTTTGAGCCACAACGGAGTTGAACTGAAATTTTGCGGAAGTTTGAGCCAGGAAAAAAAGGCGCATTTTCTTTTGAGTCGAAAAAGTATGACCGGAAATTTCGTTCTGCTCCTTAATGTCTGTACTAGTGATCGAAACTCAACTTTAAAAATCACATCTGTGTATTCCCCGAATCGGCCAGCTAACTACTTCTAGTAGTAGTAGTAGCAGTAGTAATAATAATAATAATAAATAATATTTGTATTTGTATTTGTATACTTCTTTAATCCCATTTGGGAAATTTGCCATTGTGCCATTGCATCCAGTTGCAGCTGGAGCAGGCACGTCGTCGCCACAGTGCAGCGCCGGTCGGCGGTTGTTTTTTTTTTTTTGGGGGGGGGGGATGAGGGGGGAGGAGGAGGGAATGGTAGGGCTGAATTTTTATTTAATTTTGCCCAGGCAGCAGCCTGTCCGGCCTGCTCTTTGCGATTCCCAACTGCCAAGGTATCCTTAAGGTGTGCAACGTGCACACGGGCCCTCCGAATTTTTTCGTCCTTATCCAAGAAGATTAGGTACTCGATCCTACCCCCCAATAGGATCAGGGACACAAAAATATGAGAAAAATCCCAAACTTCCAACATGCCTGCACCGGCCGGGTTTTAATAAATAATAATAATAAGGATGATTTTCTCTAGCCTTTCTTTTGAACCCTACATGCAAAAACAAAAATACCTAATTTATGTGTGTTTTTTTTCTGGAAATGAACAACTGCATATATACATATGTGTATGTAAGTCTATGAATGGTTGCATGTGTCATATGGTTCTTAAAAGGTGAGTTTGTGTGCTTGCATATGTGTGGTATTATGCATGTGATTGTGCACGGGCGCCTGTGTTTCGTGCGATATGACTGTAATATGATGGTGAGGTGCAAGTGTGTTTAAATGACGTGATTAAGCATGAGAAGAAAACTTAGCTGTTGCCAAAATTAACTGTTCTCTTTTCTCCTTATCAGGTGTATTATATAACGTTGTTGTCGAGGCGCCAATTCCTTAGCCTATTGACCTTATAATTCGTTTTTCAGCCCTGTTGCTAGTTTCCCTATCATAAAATCTTTAAATAAGGTATTTTTTCAGGTTAATAGGAAGTGTTTAAGGGCAGAAGGACATGCAGTTAGGGAGAAACACAGGCGAAACTGCTCTACTCCACTGTATACAGAAAGATGGGTGGAATATAGATAAAATAGGATAAGATAAGCTAAGATAAATTAAGATAAGACGAGATAAGATAAGATATGATTTATCATCCCATGCGGGAAATTCAATTTCACAAAGCCTTTAAGAGCACATAGTATTACATGGTACACACATCTTACGCATCATTACCCAATATATTCATAACTCAGTGACAGGCATGCTACGTACAGTAACATTGTATGGAACCTTTGTAAAATGTTGCACACAGAGAGACAGACGGACAGACAGGAACACACACAGACAAACATAGATAGATAGATAGATAGATAGATAGATAGATAGACAGATAGATAGATAGACAGGGAGATACAGAGAGAGATAGACAGACAAACAGAGATAGATAGATAGATAGATAGATAGATAGATAGATAGATAGATAGATAGATAGATAGATAGATAGATAGATAGATAGATAGATAGATAGATAGATAGATAGATAGATATAGATAGATAGATAGAGAGATAGACAGACAAACAGACAGACAAACAGAGAGATAGATAGATAGATAGATAGATAGATAGATAGATAGATAGATAGATAGATAGATAGATAGATAGATAGATAGATAGACAGCCAAACAGACAGACAAACAGAGAGATAGATAGGTAGATAGATAGATAGATAGATAGATAGATAGACAGATAGATAGACAGATAGATAGATAGATAGATAGATAGATAGATAGATAGATAGATAGATAGATAGATAGATAGATAGATAGAAAGATAGATAGATAGATAGATAGATAGATAGATAGATAGATAGATAGATAGATAGATGTCCCCAGGGTAAGCTGACAATCAGAATGTTACCAACTCATCCACGGCCTGAAACCATTTGGTTATGCCCCCCTGAGACCTCACCACTCTGGCAGGGGCGTATACGCTGTTCTCGTAACGGTCTCTGACTGAGTCACTTGTTTACCATCTTTCCAACTTGTGACCGTCTACCAGTGGAGCCTAGACTGTAAATTGTCACCGTTTACTAAAACTGTAGTAATCCGTTCTGGCCACTTTTCAAGGGAAGCGAAAAAACTGTTTCATTTTAGCACGACTGGTCTAGATCTAGTTATAATGAAATTTTGAAAGTTTGCATTTCGACTACTTTTCGGCTTACCGTGCGTTCACACCAGAGATCCGCTTCCGTGTGTTTTCTGAACATAATTATGCTAACGCACGACTGCGTGTTCACACTTGTGTCCGTTCGTGAGAGTACCTTCTGCAAACATGAGAACGCTAGACTGAACATTAATTCTCTACACGCATTATGTGTCATGCCGCACCAATGTTGAGGCTCGATTTCACCCCCTTTGCACACCGTGTATTGTCGCGTCACACCAACACATGTGAGTTTACGGGACAAATTTTAGAGCGGCGGCAAAAAGCGGTGACGGTACTATGACCTCTTTGAAGTAAAATGCATACATTACGTCACGGGATTAAGCGGTAATGATCTAGACTAAACAGCGTCTGTTTTTTGACCATCCATAGCCATTCTGTTATTATCCCCAGAAAGACGTGGATCAGAGAGCTCAGTCCCAACGGCTGGGAGATTTATTATGCCTAATTTATACTCTTTAGCCAATCCCTCACTTAAGCTGGGTTTTCGTGTGTACGGAAATGTCAAAAAAACCCTCAAGTAGTGAAACAGAATGAATGTTTTCATGTGTACAGAAACTCCAGTTCCGTAAACTTGGAAACACTCTTTCCTTTTACTACTTGATGGATTTTTGACGATTCCGTTTCTGTACACATGGAAACCCAGTTTTAGTCTTATCTTTTTAGCCGAGAAAAGATAGGGGCTCAAAACCAGAGCAAGGAACTTGCAGTCTTTCTGTAATCATGTTAAACATTGTGAATTGTATGTTACATGGGTAGTTCTTAACCAACCTGTTTTTCCCGACATTCATAATCTCATGGCTTATTTTCCCCACAGCAGTTCAGGTTCGATGACAAAGACATAACAACACTAGTGGGAGTTACCGCGGAGATTGGTTTGAGCAGCAGGAGATATTAATTTAAAAAAAAAAAAAGAAAAAAGAAAACGATGTTGTATGTGTCGAGTGTATTATTCAACGGCTTAGGCGTAGACGAACCCCCTCCCCCCCCCCCAAAAAAAATCCCTTTCATCCAGAACCGCTGAGTTAGACCAAAAATTTCTCCCTTTGCCCACTTTTCTGAAATGAGCTGGTCTCCGCCTCTGATTGGCAAGGTACCATCCCGGGGGAATGCGGCTAATTCCACAACCTACGATCCCGTCCTGGTGGTTAATCAAATACAATTTCAGAAAGCCAGGGAGCAAAATAAGGGGCTGGGGAGGCGGAAGGGGCGGGGGGGGGGATGAGAAGGAAAGGTAAAACAAAGGGGGTGGAGGGAGGGAGGGCAGGGGATGTCAGACTGATACATGTGAGAATAATAGTATTGATATAAGAACAAAACGTACCAATGGGATTTGTTGATTCTGATGGGAACTTATACAGACATTTGTGGTTAAGTAGAACGACAATTAGGCAAACATGGAGACTGCTAGGACAATGGACAAATTGGCAAGTGGAAGACAGATAGACAGACACACACACACACGTGCAGATAGACAGACGACAAACAGACAGGCAGGCTGGCATATGGAAGATAGATAGATAGATAGATAGATAGATAGATAGATAGATAGATAGATAGATAGATAGATAGATAGATAGATAGATAGATAGATAGATAGATAGACAGATAGATAGATAGAAAGGCAGATAGATGGATAGATAGATAGATATAATTCTTTATTTCCAATTAGTCGGTACAGTATTTCACACACGATACCCATACAGGAAACAATAGAATGGCATTGTAAATATTAATCCGTTACATGACTGAACATAACTGCTGGCTCTTGGCTTATTTTATCCATAAATAGATGGTAAAAGTGGACAATAACTAAGACTGGCGCATTTATTATTGTAAACCTCTCATGGACATTTCCGAGACTGCCTATAATTAGCACAATGATTTCACAATGATACCCTATGGCGTTGATCTCTAAAGAAAATGGGTAGTACTTATCAAGCTTTGATTTGTAAGCTTTATCAATATAAGCATCAAATGGTATCGATATTTCTACTAGTTTGACTGTTTTTCTTTTTCTGTCAATCACTGTTATATCTGGCCGCACTTCTCTACGATGGAAACCAATAGAGTCACTTTCAAATATAGATGGTTTGAGGGGAGTGTCTTTCAATATGGTCTTGTTTCTGTTGAATGAACGAATCTTTCTTTCCAAAATGTCCAAGATGTTGTTGTGTCGTTGTTGGTACATAAGGTGAAATTTTGTGCAGCCATTAAGGGCGTGTGATGCTGTTTCGCTTGGATGATTGCGCACGACTTGGTGTAGGTGTTGGGGTAATCTTCTCCAACTCACCGTGTCGTAAAGTGCGTCATTGTTGTTGACACCGCCATTTTGAATCGTTTTCGTGTTGTTGTCATCGCAGCCCATTGTTATCCTTCTTACTTTACCAGTCCGAATAGCGTCCTTCACCGTCATCTTCAGCCCTGGTACTTAGGCTAGATCGAAATGCCTTCTCCATAACGATAAACTCACCCCACAGCTGTGGGTCCTCAAATCGTAAAGTGCGTCATTGTTGTTGACACCGCCATTTTGAATCGCTTTCGTGTTGTTGTCATCGCAGCCCGTTGTTATCCTTCTTACTTTACCAGTCCGAATAGCTTCCGTCACCGTCATCTTCAGCCCTGTAATAAGGCCCATACCTCCATATGCCATTCCTGCGTTACCGAGGGCAGCTACCACGGATTCCTCCACCAGAACAGCGAACAAAGCACAGACACATAAACATGCGATAGATAGATAGATAGATAGATAGACAGACAGACAGATGGACAGACAGATAGACAGACAGATGGACAGACAGATGGACAGACAGACAGATAGATAGATAGATAAATAGATAGACAGATAGATAGATAGATAGATAGATAGACAGACAGATAGATAGATAGATAGATAGATAGATAGATAGATAGATAGATAGATAGATAGATAGATAGATAGATAGATAGATAGATAGATAGATAGATAGATAGATAGATAGATAGATAGATAGATAGATAGATAGATTGTGGTTATAAATGAATAATTTCAGTACCAAAATAACAATCACCGTTGGGGAAAGGTAGATGGGCGAAAGAAAGGAGAAACATAATTGTTGAATCAGTGAAGGCTCCATACAAAGTCAAGATAATTCACAGGTTGCAGTCCAGAGGCAATTTCACGTTGCGGTAGGTATCGTAGTTATTTTGATGATAAAGGAAACGCCCCTTCTCAATGATATCGTACCCAGTGTTTTCTCTCTTTACAATATTGTGTCATTTAGGTGTTGAAAATATTTCACATTACATTTTTTGATACATAGCTACTGTTGGTGTAATTGTAGGTGAATATCTTTAGTGTAAATACAGTCTTAATGCCTTGTAAGAGAGAGGTCAGTTTAAGTATGTCGTTTTTATTTGAAGAGATAATGGACTTTCTTTACTGAGTCAATAACATAATGGACATGCAAATAGTTAAAGATGTCTTACATTAGTGTTCTGAAACTATTAAAAAAAAACAACAACAACAAAAAACATTTAACTAGTGCTAAGAAGGTTACCGCAAGACTGTGGGGAGATTCAAGTGTTGGGTGCCTATTGTCCGTAAATGACTTGTTATTAACATTAATTATTAAAAGAAACTGGGGGAAAATGGGTCATGATTGATAGCGTCAAGTCGTCTGCGATGAAAACCAGACTGGTTTCGTGTTGGCGCTGAAACACAAAAGCGGTGATCTCCTCACTAACAGACAGCTCGCCGTTTTTATACCAATGAAACAATGAAGTCTCATTAAGTCAACATCCTGATCTCCGACACAATCAAAGCTGTCTCCAAAAACAAAACAAAAAAGACAACAAACGCACACCTGATCTAGTTTTTCCCCTGCTCTCATGCTATTCTAACGCCTTTGACATGGGCCGATGGCTTTGTGTTCACACGGCATGATCCACTCCAAAATTCACCCAACAAGTGGCACCGTCAATGATGGACTTGCGTGGAGAATTCCCTATCGAGAAAATGCATTTGCAAGCCGTGAAGATTTCCAGGTAGGGCGTAAAAATTGTGCCAACAATGCGTGAAAATGCCAGAATGAGACGCTGCAGGTAGAAGCCATTAGTGACGGGGATCTGACTGCTGTTTTTTGCCCGGTGTTCCGACATTGAGTCTGAGTTGCTGTTATTGTTATTGTTTTTGTTGAATATCATTAGATAATTGTTTTCATCGTGCAGGGCGCTCTTGTCATCATTGTCTGTTGGGTAGAAAACCACTTTGATATGAAAGAGGTAAATGTCCTGGGTATGAGACCTTTCTAGGACCCCAAAAAATAACTATTAAAAAAAAAACGAATTGAAAAGAGAAAAGAAACACAAACACAGACACACACACACGCACGTACACACACACGCACACAAACGGTGGGGATGCTGAGGAGCGACAAGACTGTCGGTTCTTTCTGAAATGTCTTTCATATCCCGATTGAAGTGACAGAACCGACCGTTCCCCCACACCTCTTTCTTTCTTTCTTTCTTTCGTTATCTCCGTTGACACATCCAAATCCAACAGCTGCAGGGCCTCAGGATGTACCAGTTATGGTGGGATACGCACAGCAATCAGTCCTTCATAGAAGGCGATCGCTGTCGTTATTTTCTATTTCCACGGATTCAAATGAATGAAATTCTACCAATTTCCAAGTTTGTTTACTCAAGCTTTTGACCAAAAAGCAAAGAATCAACGTGAAATCAAAGAAAGCGCCGAGAGCAAAATGTCTGGGTGAGAATAAATATATATTTTAAAAAATACTATTAAGAACTGAAATATTTAGGATTCTTTTCGAAACAAGTCTAAATAAAATTGACACATACAGTTAGAGGGCGTTGTGCAATGCAGTGCTCTGGAACATTAGCCCCTTTCTAAAACTATTTTCTGAGAACCCGTTACGTAAATCGAGCTGGACATGGCGAAACTTTCTTGATTGGAAAGCCTCAGTCAGGATCCATAGCGCTATACCTTTTAATTTAGGACAAAATCTCCAGGTTTTGATGGTAACTATACGTGTTTAACAGTGGAGATGTAGCAGTAATTCTCCACAGGTAGGAACAAGCACGCCTATAGATTTCCATGGCTTTAAATGAATGAAATTCTACCGATTTCTAAGTTTGTTTATTCAAGCTCTTGACCGAAAAGCAAAGCATGAACTGTGTGACAAATGTTTCCTCACCGCCTACTCGTCCCGCGACGCTCACCAGTTGATGGCGTTAAAACAACAGCGGCAACAACAACAACATTGTTTTCCCGCTGCAGGGCATTAGAAAGCACATCACAGAGTGCAACTTTTATGGGCTGGAATGCAGTGATTGAACAAGCAACTCTTTAGAGAGCAGCACATTGATTGAGAGCACAGCTGGCCAGTCAGGCACTGGCATGTCCACGAATGTCACAACAAACTGGAATCAGCCACTACTTTTGTATTTTAAACACAAAAAAAAGGAGAAAAAATCGCAATTAAGAAACAAAATAATTATTAAAAATAAAACTATTATTTAAATGCAAATTACGCGTGTTTTGAAAGCATAGTCCAGTTCGGATTCCAACAAACAAGGCGCATCAGTAAAATTGTTCAAAGAAACATAAGGCCAAAAATAAATATAACCATAATAATACAATAAACACTATAAACACGTTTGGTCTCTCCCTTGGGTTTAACTAGAATGGCAGAGAGAGGGGTGGTGCCTCTGGGCAAAGCACCATCTCTTAAAAATAGCCCAGGCAAGGCAGCAAAACGAGGAGGCGTTTGCTCGGGCTTGGCAAGCGTCTGTCTCTCCTCTATAAGCCCACCCATTTCCGATTTGGAGAGGACACTCCAGCCATCCGTTACGGATGGGCACAACACGGGAGGTGGCAGTTACCGGTGATAAGCTCAATCCATTTGGCGTACGGATGAGCGCCAGGGGTCCCCTCTGTCGGTGGGAGCGGCTTTTCAGCTGCATTGATCAACTACCGCCCGCCGTAACCTGGGCAGCCCCCAGGCAGTTGGGTGTTGTTCCGCCACGTCAGCCTGCTTCATAAGGTGGTTGGAGCTAGACCAAAAGTCAAAAAGCTGACGTAAAGTGTGCACCTGGCAAAAACAGAAAAATACTAAAACTTGGTACCTGGAACGTCAGAACAATGCGCCCAGGCTTGCAACAGCAAGATCTCACTAACATTGACTCCATCAGGAAATCCCAAATTATTGATCGAGAACTTCAGCTACTAAACATCGACATCGCTGCCCTTCAAGAAACTCGACTTCCCGACTCCGGGTCAGTCAAAGAAGAAAACTACACCTTCTTCTGGCAGGGCCTTAGCAGCGAACAGCCGAGAATCCACGGCGTGGGCTTCGCCGTAAAAAACTCCCTTATCAATTCGATCGCAACTCCAATTGGAGTGTCAGAACGCATCATGACACTCAGACTGAACACCCGGTCTGGTTTTACCAACATTATCTGTGTCTATGCCCCAACACTTACCTCCTCTGACGAAACCAAAGACATTTTCTACGAGGCATTGCAGAGGACTCTCCACAACATCCCTCTCACCGAAGGCCTGCTAATTCTGGGTGACTTTAACGCTCGAGTGGGAGCAGATCACTCCGCATGGCCAAAGTGCATTGGGCACTTCGGCATTGGCAACATCAACGAAAACGGGCAGCGCCTTCTGGAGCTATGCTCCGTAAACTCATTATGTGTTACAAACACGTACTTTGACCTTAAGAGATGCCAAAGAACATCATGGCGCCATCCCAGGTCTGGCCATTGGCATCAATTAGATCTTATTCTCTCAAGGAGGAAGAGTTTGGGCTGTATAAAAATAACTCGTTCCCTCCACAGTGCTGACTGTGACACCGACCATGCACTGGTAGTCAGCAAAATCAAAATTTCGGCCAAGAAAATATACAGATCAAAAGCCCCTTCAATCCCTAAGATCAATGTAACAGCAATCAGAGATGAATCAAATAGAAAGTCATTTGAAAAGTTATTTGCTGAAAGCATGGATAATGTCACCCAATGTGACTCGGTAGATGAAACATGGAACACTCTCAGTTCAAAAATTCATGACTGTGCCATCAAGTCTTTTGGACAGCATAAAGTTTCAAACAACGACTGGGTAGCCCAGAACAGCGAAATTCTCCTACCTCTCATTGAGCAAAAGAAATCTGCTTTCAATGAGTATAACAAAAATTGCAATCAGAGTACAAAAACTTGTTTGAAAAATGCAAAAGCTAAACTTCAGCTGGAGGTAAGACGTTGCGCCAACAAATACTGGACAGACTTGTGTAACAGCATACAAGAGGCAAATGAAAAGGGAGATATGAAAACCGCCTTTAGTCAGATGAAAGTAGCCCTTGGGCCAATCATCACCAAAAGCGCCCCACTTAAGTCTGTAAATGGTGAACCCATCACAGATAAAAATGAACAACTGAATAGGTGGGTAGAGCATTACTCTCTGTTGTATTCAACTGAGAAAAATATTCCACCAGATTTTGAGGAACACCTCCAAAAACTGCCAATAATGGCCGAACTTGACGCTGAACCTTCCTTAGTCGAGCTTTCCAATGCAATCGACCACCTGTCTGCTGGAAAAGCCACAGGAAGTGACAACATTCCTGCAGAGGTATTAAAAGACCTAAAAGGCCCACTATTACCACACCTGTATAATCTGTTACTGCAGTGTTGGAAAGAAGGCGTGATACCACATGATATGAGAGACGCCAAAATTGTCACACTTTACAAGAACAAAGGAGACAAAGGCGACTGCAACAACTATCGAGGCATATCCCTCCTCAGCATTACTGGAAAGGCTTTTGCTCGCGTCATCCTCTGCCGCCTTCAACAACTGGCGGAAAAAGTCTTACCAGAAACACAATGTGGCTTTCGAAGCAAACGATCAACTATTGACATGATATTTGCACTTCGGCAAATCCAAGAAAAATGTAAAGAACAAAACAGGCCGCTTATAACATGCTTTGTGGACCTAACAAAGGCTTTCGACACCGTAAGCCGATCGGGCCTGTATGCAGTCCTTAAATCCATAGGCTGTCCACCAACATTGCTAAAACTTATTGCATCCTTCCACACTGACATGAGGGCATGTGTCAACTTTGAGGGCTGCACATCCAATTCATTTGCTGTAAACAGCGGTGTGAAGCAGGGATGTGTTCTTGCTCCTACCTTATTTGGTATATATTTTGCAGCCCTACTCAAGAATGCCTTTGGTCAATGTTCAGGTGGAGTACTTATTAACACCAGAGTGGACGGCTCCATTTTTAATGTTGCCAGACTAAAAGCAAAATCTCGTACAGAGCATATTATGTTACAAGAGCTCCTCTTCGCAGATGATGCTGCAATCGTGGCCCACGATGAAACCACGCTCCAGGCTCTCATCAATAGCCTTGCCAAAGCCTGTGACAAATTCATGCTAAAGATCAGTGTCTCAAAAACTGTAGTTTTGACACAAGGCTTGAGAAACTCCAACCCAATCATGCTGAATGGCTCTCCTCTGGAGCAAGTGGGAAAATTCTGCTACCTAGGCTCAACCATCAGTGGTAGCACAGACATAACAACTGAAATAAATGCCAGAATAGGAAAGGCGGCCACAGCTTTTGGCAAACTCTCAAAAAGGGTGTGGAACAATAGCAAGCTGACCATCAAAACAAAGGTACTCGTGTACCAAACTTGCGTCCTAAGCACCCTGCTGTATGGCTCAGAGACATGGACCACCTACTCCAAACATGAAAGATCCCTCAACTCCTTCCACCTGCGCTGCCTACGCAAAATTCTCAAGATCAAGTGGCAAGACAGGATCTCAAATATCGAAGTTCTGAGCCGAGCCAACATTCCATCAACTCAGGCTCTCCTAGGCAAAAAAAGACTGCGGTGGCTTGGACATCTCCACCGTATGGAAAATGATCGCATCCCCAGACAAATTCTCTACGGGGAACTTGCTACTGGCAACCGACCCAGAGGTAGGCCACATCTGCGATTCAAAGACACTTGCAAGGTCACGATGAAAGCATTCAACATCGACCCCAATGAATGGGAGAACCTTGCAAGTGATCGAAGCAGATGGAGACAAAAATTGCGCAGTGGCACGCTCGCAATAGACTTCAAGGCAAAAGAAACATACCTGACAAAACGACAGAGGCGGAATGAAAACACTCGCCAAAGTGAACCCAAAAGACTGACCTGCAATCACTGCCATCGCACTCTCGGGTCAAACATTGGTAGAATAAGCCACGAGAGAAGCTGTCAGTCAAAGTGAAAGTGAATATTCTAGCTGCTAAGACCGTCTGTAAAGACGCTAAAGGCCACACTATAAACACGAACATATACAAGGTGGCCAACTTCCTGCACCTAAATTCAGCAATCCGGTCAGTTAGAAGACTTCTCTGTGTCGATAACATCTGCTTCAATTGTGTCAGGTTTTTTAGGTCGAGAGAAAGACTGTTAATGGAATGAAAACCTTGATTTTTTCCGCAGTCTGTGAATAATTGAGAGTTGTCAGTTTGAGTGGGAACTGGCTATGTTATCTGTAATGAGTTGTAAGGCCTGCGCGTGTGTTACACTTTTTTCCCCCTACTTTCCATTCAAGGTTGTTCGTCCCACTTATTCATACAATGCAGAAGAAACCTTTCTGATCTTTGTGCAGTGGCTATGACTTCAGTTTCAATTTTCTTCGCATTTTAATGTTGTATATATCATTATGTCCCGTTTTGCGGCCAAACCCTTCATATGTATCACATCGGTACTAAACTCCAATTGACTACTGTGTTAAAAAAATAACCCCAGTTGCTCACAATTGATTAAAATCGCTAACCTTGAACACCCAGTCGTTCATAAAATTTAATGCTGACGGCAGTACAATACTTTACTAATAGAGCAAGTAGAGAATCACTGAATCGGATGCGGAGCTGATAGATTGCTAACATTCAGTGAGTGGCACTTCAAAATGCAGGGCCCGCACCACAATCTTGCTACTTTTGCACTATGTTAATCTTGCAGCAGTTCATTATTCTGTTGCCGTGCAGTAAAGGAATACATGCCTTGTGAAGCGCTGGGAATGGATTTTGCAAGGCCAGATGAAACTCGTGGTTTGAAATGGAGGCACGAAATGACAAGCAAGAAAATTAATATCCTCATCATCAGGTAAATAAATCGTCGACCAAACACCCAAGTTTTGATAGTCTGAATTACTCTTAAACAATGTTCATGATGTCAAAGACACTCTTCAGACATTGCCTGGTTTCAAACGGTTTTCAAATCATCTTTTTCTTGGGCATTTTTTCTTTACGTTTCAAACCATAATTATACAAATTTAGCCATCTTGAGCCCAAAGTGATAAATACGAAACATTTTTCACGCACAGATTTGTGACTTTTAACACCAGAATTCCAACTGGCAGGACCATGAATTTTACATACCTGTCTTGATGTTAGCTTCTGTACAGGGACAATTTTGTATTGCACAGAAATCCCAGTTATAATATAGTTCATACATTTGTCTCCTATCCACTTTCCAGACCTAGAGAGTTAAATTTAAAGTTTATATTGGAACATGGTCGTGAGCGAGGGGCAGTAATACGCTCTCAGAAATCCCAGTTATAATATAGTTCATACATTTGTCTCCTATCCACTTTCCAGACCTAGAGAGTTAAATTTAAAGTTTATGTTGGAACATGGTCGTGAGCGAGGGGCAGTAATACGCTCTCTTCATTGATAAACAAAAGATTAGAGGTGGCTGTGAAACCACTTCCAGGATGACCTTAGCAATATTCCTACTATAACACTCAATACCCCATACTTACTTGGAGTAGACACTATTTGGGCAAGGCAGCCAAAATAATTTTAATGGAGTTTTCTTTTTTTTTTGTATTTTGTCTAATCTGTAGCCAATTTCCAGAAAACGTTATTGCTGTCCTGTCGTCAAGGGAAAAGTCATTGTAGCCAGTTTATTACCTAGGGCTAATCCTAACACCGATTTTAAACCTAACGTTAAAACGTTCCAAAAATTAACTTGTGAACCAAACCCAGTTTGCCCAGATATCGTCAACAGTCACTCTTTTCTTTTTCTTAATGAGACAAGATCCACAATTTTATTTATCTTCCTTCGGTAACGTCCTGTTAACTGTGGAGTCTCGCCGTGGGATTTGTTGAGGTTTAATCTCCTAATTGTACAAGTAATGCTGCAGCTCACTGGAACATCGAAAACCTTTAGTCTATTATTTATCTGATCGAATTAGAAGCCCAAGGGTTTGGTTCATAGACATGACGCAAAAGACTGATGGCATCTAGCATTGTCATAATGTTGACGTCCTCAGATATAATTTGTTTGACCATTCAGTCACCCCCCGTGATGTACCTGGCATCCCCAGGGATCTTACGAGAGAGACACAGAGAGAAAAACTCTACTCAGCGAAAAACATTTATGTTGTTTTAAAGGCTTTTAACCTAATTAAATCTTTTATTGGAAAACCCATATATACAGGACACCATGCATAAGTAATTACTAAAGTGATATCAATTATTGTAAGTGAACACAGACTGCTGATGCTGAAGCCACACACGTCAAAGGTAAAATTAATGTATCAAGCAAGGTACATTCCGTAAGAAACATATTTTGATATTCGTTAAGTGCCCCGTGATTGCGATAGACGGGAACTGTACGGTGAGAATACTAATATACATTATTTTTTACTTGTCCGATGCTTTAGTGTGGCCATTATCGAGACGTTTAAAAACCGAAGTTCTTGATATTTGGCAGTTTGTTGCAATTCTATCGTTTGCTGGTGTAACTGGTAACTGACAGACGGCATTATCATATTAAATATGTAAAAAAAAAAATGTGTCGTTGTCGTCCCTGGCTTTGGAAAGCATCACCAGCCACTCATCTTTTGGGTTAAGACGTTTTCATTTGGCTATCAAATCTCTCCTAGTTCATTACGTCTTCCCTTCTCTAAAGACAGAGGAATGGGGGGTTGAGAGAGGGGTGGGGATTCCAGTGGCACCGAAAAGAAGCCTCAGGGTTCCTGGTTGGAAATCCTGATTTGTAAATGGCAGAGAGATGACAAACAAATGTCACTAATACACGATTTTGACAGGGACAGCGTTTTTGGGAGTCCATTAGCCGATGACAGCAACCACAAGAAAAAACATCAGCAAGGTCGCTGTTGGACGTTGAGCTTATGGATCGCCATTTGGACAGAGGTGAAATTTGGGGAGATAGGGCTGTAAAAAAAATAAAAAAATACAAAGGCTGTGCAGAACATTAGGGTCAAATATGGACATATTTACGCAATATGTCAGGGCTGAAAGGTCAGTTCGAGAGCAAGCGTGACGCGTGTGTCCAATATCTCTTATACTCTGGGTACTAGAATCTTAACAAGCCGATTAAGTTTACCCTGATGTCGGGTGAAACTGTCATAACATTGAAACTGCAATTTTCAGCAAAGAAATGATGTGTTGCATTGAAAAATAATGGTGCGCAAAAAAAAATTCGGAGTTCAAATTCTGAGGCGGTAAACGTTGTATCCCATGAATTTGTCAAATTGTATTTTTCACTCCAGCGAGCGACAGAGCCTTCTGCGGTAACAAGCATCGTTCAGACATCTGTAGTTGTCTTGTCTACAGCATCCGCCCCGTTACTTTTACGGAAAATGACGTATGAAAAACTCTCTTTGCCCTTATAGCGGCGAGGAGCGGAGCGGACCGGAAGCTGTGGACAAGTATACAGAGGCAAAGAGTGTTTTACTGTTTCATGAGCATTTTCCGTAAAAATGGCGGAGCGGAGAGGAGCGCATGCTGTGGACAAGATCACTTATTGGCGCATTTCGATATGAGATGGTATTCTTGTCATGGCGTCTGTAACAGCTGAGGTTGTTCTAGCACGTTATAGTAGGGGGGAGTTAGTTGATCTAACTACAACCCTTTAGAAAAACGAAACTATTACAGCTGTAGAAAAAATAAACACGAGATCCGACGATCGATTAAATAATACTAAAGTTTAATAACTGTATCTTAACAATAAAATACTAGGAAGGCACCAACGAACAAGTAAATATCCTACGCCACAGAGAAGAAAAACTCACTTACTCACCAACCAACCACTCACATGGGTCCATATATATAGGTATTTCTATAGAAAGTTCCCGAAATAAATATAACCTTTGCCCTCGCCCGAAACACATAAACTAACCAATCACGTATCAATACGTCACCAGGTTACATCACTCAAGGCCAAATCTGGCGTAAACATCTACTTCCACACCTTTATCGAACGTTCAGGAATATACTAATACCGTACTTACGAAAAGGGTCAACAAACAAGCGAGGAAAAAAACTACCCACAAGGAAGGGAGGCAAGGTCACGGAGTTCACTCTGGCGAACGTCAACAATAAAATGAAAAAAGAAGTGAACACATGCTTAGTCACCAGTATAACAAGCAACGGGGAAGGGCAAGGGGTAGCTTGCAGATGCTACAGCGTCCTTCAGTCAGTTCTTGTTCCAGTAGATGAAGTACCCGAGCAAATTGTTCTGTCGTCAGCCAGAAATATTCGTGAACTTTACTCCTTGCAATAGTATTTTCTGATCGTTTAACGCAGCTGAAAGAGAGAGGGGCATTATTTTAGTCTCAAACCACCTTCAAAAGCATAGAATCATATTTATTATTGCCGTGGACTGAACAAGATGGCGAAGGGAGAACCATGTAAACTGAAGAACACAGAGGAATCTGCTGTAAATAGATAGATAGATAGATAGATAGATAGATAGATAGATAGATAGATAGATAGATAGATAGATAGATAGATAGATAGATAGATAGATAGATAGATAGACAGACAGATAGATAGATGAGGAAGAGAGAAGGGGAAGAGAGAGAGACAGACAGACGGACAGACAGACAGAGCGGGAGAGACAGAAAGCGAGAGAGAATTCCCGTCCCCATTTCCGCAGACATGAAAACACAGCTTTACTCAATTTCTTTCCCCTCCATTTACAACGGTTTGGCGCCGCAACAAGTAAAATAAGGACATACACTGAAAAACACCGAGAAATGCAGCTAGGAAGAGAAAAATAATTATATTATATTCATGAGAATTCATTTTGTCACATAGCTAAAACATCCCACACCATTCCGTCCGTATGATATAATGGCTTTGTCTCTTCTAATAAATCCTCGGGCCATTTAAGTCTTATGCTCCCGCCAGACACAATGTTTGGAGCAGACAAGGTTAAATAATTAATAGATGCAATGCAACAGAAAGGTTTGGCTTGTACGTAGATTTCCAGATTTCTCGCCTGATTGGAGCTCTCCCGTCAACAACGAAGTGGCAAAACCTTTGTCGGATTACACATTCAGGCACACAGTTTCTGACACTATAAAATGATTGGAAATTTCATTGGGCGGGTACATCACCAGGCACAACACACACACACAAAAAAACAACAACACAAAATAACACCGGGTCCATTGGCATTGTCAGTGCTCCAGTATTAAATTTGTTTCGTAAGTGCTTCATTTTTAAAGATTCAATCCTAAAGATGTTTTAACATTGTTGTTTATTGGTACATATTTCGTAATGGTATTTCTCTGTAAAAAAACTCAAGCCCTTGCTTAAATACATGGCCATGGTGAAACGTCTCTTTAAACAGCGACTCCGTCATGTTAAGCTGACAACTAGATCTTTCAAGAAAAGATAAGTGTTCGCCAGAAACATGAACTCGTGTACTGCATCTGTCTTCCCCGTGTACCGTGCCAGAAGGTTTGGTCGTTCATCAACAGTGTTGTCATAGAAGGTAAGCAACCCTATCCATTCTCTCCCATAATCATAATGTCTCGCCTAGATTATGGACGCAAAAGATGGGATGAGATTAAACACTCTTCCCCCCCCCCCTTTTTTTTTCCGTTTTTGTTTGACACTGCAAGTTTTCTGGACATCAGAAACAATCTTACAAAAAATGCAAACATACGAACGATAATACTTCCTCGGTGGTCTAGAGGCAAGGTGCTCGCCTCTCATGCCGAAGGTACCGGGTTCGATCCCCTGTCGGTGCAGGCATGTTGGATTTTTTTTCCGGAGAAAAAATTTCTGTCCCTGAGCCTGCGGTAGGTAGGATCGAGCACCTAGTCTTCTCTGATAAGGACTAAAAATCTCGGAGGGCCCGCGTGCACGCTGCAGACGTTAAAGATAAATTGGCAGTTAAACGTCGAAAAGAGCAGGCCGAACAAGACCGCACCCCCGGGCAAAATTCTACAAAACTAATTAATCCCTGCCACAAAAACACACAGAAACAAGACATTGAAAAGTACAAAACAAGAAAAGTGAGGTGATAATGCCAATGCCAGCGAACCTCCTAAAATAAATATCTAAACACACAAAAATACTTCCTGAAAATCAACTGCTGTTCTCGACAAGACACACACTATAAAATTCATGTTGTTCGGGTACATGAATTATCTGCGGTCCTTGCACTTCCAGATGCAAATCGTCTCCCTGACCTATTTTCCCACTCTCAATCCCCACCTCTCACCGTATCCGTCTCACGTTCCCTCGCTCATCTGCAGACATGAACCAGGAAAACAAGACTGTGACTCCCAGATTCATCACAATCAAATTAAGTGTGCATGAAACTAATTGAAAAGCCATTACGTAGATCCCAGAGCCCGGGAAGATATCCACGAGGGCCTGTTGGCCATTCGATGGAGCTCTGAGATTTATACAATTATATTGCAATCTGCTGGAACATGGCATGAGTCGTGGGACTGTTTATAAACCCCAAAATCTCATAAACTTATGATACTGAGGCAAATATCTTCCCTCTTCAACATGGTATAATCTGCCCCCCCCCCGCCCCCCGAAGTCTTTCTTGGACTTCCTCTTAAAATCTACCAACTTTGAGGTGCTGTGAATGAGTCAAAGGGACCGTCAGGAAATGTTTTGAAATCTGGGGGAAAAAATGTTAGCCTTCACTGGTTTTTCTGAAGGGAAAATTTAGCATACCGTGCTTCAATTGACCCCAGTTCAACGATGTTGTTCACCTCCTTGAGTCGCTCGTGTGCGATGACGGTAAAATGTCATGCGAGAAATGGGGACGTGAGCTTGCAAAGATGAGCGTGACCTACATTTTGTCGTCATGATAATAGACCTCTCGATGATGTATGTGGTGAGGACACAACGAATGTTCCCGAATCGTGCTGTATGCATCGTATCGGCTATTCCATGTCGTTGATTTCTGATATCATACGTATTAACCCATTCTCAAAAACCATACACGATTCTGGATTTCCACTTTTGCACTCAAATCTTGCCAGTAAAGTAGATGAATATTTTGATATCAACTTTAAAAAGGCATCCAAGAAGAGGAGAGAGGCTTAAAAAAAGCCCGAGAACTCATTCACCGTGTGTGTGAATCTTAATTTTATGGCGATTATACATTGTGACGACCGATGGCTTACGTAATACCCTTACGTAATTCAATTTTGCTTCGCGTTGCCGGGATCCCTAAAAAAATATAACTACGCATTTCTCTTTCTTAATGTTGTTCCAGTAATTGAACGTTGTCCGCTGCTGAATCAGGAGATCAGATTTCAACAAAGTTCAAATGTTATAATTATATTAAAATTATTTCGTTCTTCAACCAAAATCTTAAATATGCCATCGTGCATTCAGGTTGACCATTTGCTCCCTCTCCCCTACCGGGAAAAAATGACAGTCAAATGAACAAACAGGCAGACAAACAGATGGACGGAGGAAGAAAGAGACAGACAGTGAGATGGATACATGGTGAAAAAGGCCTAGTCTGACTGATGATTGATTACAAGATAAACAAAAACCTTACTCCTAACTGAATGCTAGTGTGGAAGCGACATTGTCATAAACACCCTTGCGTTGGACAACAAGTCTCCCTACAAAATCCCGGTCAAAACCTTATTATAGGAAACAAGAAAGGAGAAAACAGAATCATTAAATTTCCGGAGCAATGTCTTCAGAGTTCCAAACAAAGCTAATTTACGCCTACTTTGTTGTAGGAACGTAGAACTCAATCAATTTCAGCTAAACAAACTTGATGGAGAGACATGGCCAGTATTCTAATTAAGCAGGAGCCGATGAGATGTGCAGCTTATAAACTTCAAGTAAGGATAAGGAAGCAGACCATTTTTTGGTCAGTGGCCCCTTTGTGAAGAAGATCGGTACATATCTTGTATGGGTGCAGTGTAATGTTTTGCATGCACTGCTAAACAAGAATGTTGTTACAAGTACGTACGTCCCCATTTTAAAGCCTTTTGTTACTTCAAACCGAGAGAGAGAGGGAGCTCCTCCAGAAATGCCCCTAACAACAGCCGCAATTAATTATAAACTAATTATTCGTTCAGATTTTCTTTTTGTTTTCTTCCTGTTTTTTGGTTGAAAAGGTAGGGAGCAGGGTTCGGGATTCGATCAGATTTAGTGTTGAGGATAAGGGCGGGATTAGGGATAGGTGCGTATACGTATGCGCCTCTAGGGCAAAACGCTTGAGGTGCGTACGTACATATAACAACAGCGGCTAAAAATGAATGTTTGTTTCTGTGACCTATGTTTATCCTATCAGTGTATCAGTTAATTTCCCTTTTTTAAAAATCTACTAAAGCAGATAGATAGCTGTTAACGTACTAGGTTACCAAATCAACGTTATGTTAATCAATTTCCTTTCTCATTTCTTGTATGAGATATAATTAGAGAAAAACAGATCACTTGTGCCTACTCGCAGAACTGGGTCAGTGCGGTAAACACGAACTTGGAAAAGGTGGGCCCTTTGCACCATAAAGTCTGTGCGGATCTACTTACTCGGTTTGTTCATTTTTATGGATAGGCTGAAACAGTAAAAAGCCGCTGGTAAGTTCTTGATCACCAAAAAGTAAAAATCGGCTTTGTTTATAGCACTGGCCTATTTTTAGCTTAATGATGATTTTGGTTCGTGGAGCCTCCCGCGTCTCCCAGTACAGTCGACCAATAGCGATTCCTCTCGTTGAACATGTATTGTCTCTGGCGGTACTTTCCGTAGTTGTTTTGACTTGCCAGAAGCGCTGCTTTCCGTGGAGACCTGCAGCATGACAGAAAAAGAGCTCATGCAGATGATCACTCACCAACTGCGAGCGGAAGAAGACACTGACATGCCCCCCCATAACCAGAATGCTTGATTCGGGAAACAAACGGGGTGAGGGAAGAATGTCAGTCAAGGCTGGACGAACCTGATAAATATGGAACCAGCTGCTTCAGCTGGCCACTGGGACAATTAGTAGAAAAACCTTCAGATGGGTTTTGGAACGTGGAAAGGAGCACTTATTGGGATGCCCGGTGTGCTAAGATTCTGATTCCTTGTCATCAGACATCAGTCAGTCAGTCAGTCAGTCAGTCACAGTATAACAAGTCTTTTTTTACATCTTAAAACACAGCAATATGTGAATCATTATTCGGGTTGTGTTGCACAAAATCCACCCCCTTCAATTTCAATAAATAGAAAACATTGCCCTTCTTGCCTTTCGCGATGATTCTTCCGAGATTGTGTTTCCAAGTCTATATTTAAGGAGCTTCGCTGCCACTGGCATTATATGTCACTTTTCTTGGTTTTATTTTCTCTGTTCATGTTCCTGTGTGTTTTAGTGGTCAGGATTAGTTTCTTTAGTTGTTTTTTTTTACAATTTTGCCAGGGCAGTGGTCTTGTTCGGTCTGTTTCCGGTTTTGGGTTTAGGAGGTTTGCTGCCACTGGCATTTACATCTCACTTTTCTTGTTTTACTTTTCTTGATGTGATAGGGATTATTATTTTTTTTTTTTTAGAATTTTGGCCCGGGCAGCGGCAGATATGCCTGCACCGACCGGAATTCGAACCCGGTACCTTCGGCATGAGAGGCGAGTGCTTTGCCTCTAGACCCACAGGTGTCCCACACGGCGTCCAACGGTCTTGTTCGGCCTTCTCTTCTCGACTTTTAAGTGCCAAGGTAGCTTTAACGTGCGCAAAGTGCACACGTGCTCTCTGAGTTTTTCGTCCTTATCTGTGAAGACTAGATGCTCAATCCTACCTGTCTTAAGATCAGGGACAGGAACTTTTTCCCTCGAAAAAAAGTCCAACATGATGCACCGACTGGGAATCGAACCCGGTACCTTCGGCATGAGAGGCGAGCACTTTGCTCTAGACCACCGTGCCCATTCCGAGATTGTGATAAATTCCAAGGTTTGCTTGAAGACACTGACGAGTAAAACTAACATTTTGTTACGGGGCATCACGTTCCCGCCCGGGTTTAATCTGATGCTGATCTGAAATAACACCACACGGAAATAATAGGAAAAAACAGATGAAATTTTAATATCGTTAGCACTTCTGTATATTATGCAAACGTTACATTCGTTAACGCTTTCCGATCACTTCCAGTATCAAACATGTTTAGATTTTCTGCAAATCAGCCAGTGAGTGTTTTAATTTTATGACCTCTTTTATCGCTTTTAATTTATTTTTACGATCCGAGAATTTCAAAAATAAACACGAAGTCGCACCAGATCAAGAGCATTGCCCAACATAAAATGTTGGGGTATTCGTTGGTTTGTATAATTATGCAGATGTTAGTGTTAACTGTGCTCGTTATGCTCATCTAACTGATGACATTGTTAACATACCGGAAAAAGAACGAGCCATTTCTATCTAATTAACAGAGATACGTGAGCGACGGTGGAATGTTTTTCCAAATCCCTTCGTGCGTGAGGGAAATTGAAACATTTCCTGTGAGTGTTTGTGTTACACGGCACCGTTTTCGTGAGCTTATCCAAACAATATGACAAAATCAATGAAACGGTCCAAAAAAAAAATAGTTTAACACGAGGAAATGAAGAGATCACTTTTAAGTTCTGGTGATTGGCATCCCCGTAAGCTGCCGGAAACCTGAGTTAATTGTGTTATGAAAGAATAATGAGACCTTGTGGGAGGGCGTGGGCCATACTCAGAGGCGGACGTACATATTTTGGGTCCCTGAAGCTTGAACTGTTGTGGGCCCCCTTCGCAACCAGCAACAATAGGGCAAGATCCAATAATAATTCAGTCATTAAAAAGAAAAAAAGTTTGGCCGTGATTTTTTTCCGTACTAGCTTTATCAAATTCAGGAGCGGGACAGCAATAGAATTGCAAACACAGGACAGCTCCAGCATCCCAGGGATTTTTGGTGACGTTCGGAGTCATATCAGGCACAGTCCAGAGCTTGCAGCACCAATGGCAGTGTCCCATAGGACGAGAAATCCCTTAGCCGATGACCTGTGTTTGGGTGTGTGTTGCTGCCCCGCTCCTGAATTTGGTAAAGTGAATACGAAAAAAAATCACGACGCCGGGATTAGAGGCCATGAAGCTTCATTAGTTTCACGGTAGATCCGCCACTGGCTATATGAGAGAAAAAGAAGAAAAACGCTGTTGAATGACCAGAATCTACCAAATCCTGGTGGTTCCCCCCAAAAATATAAGAAATTGACGATCATGTTTTTTTCGCATTTCTGAGCCTCAGTTTGCATGCTTAATATCAATTCCCTAGGATTTCGTTGAGTTATACCATATTACCGTCTCATAGAAAATGGAAAATAACTGTAAGGGTATTACTAGGGTGTATTGCGTTTGGTGTGTAGCTGCTCTTGTCCACAGAATCCGATCTGCTATTTTTGCGGACAATGACGTAAAACACTCTTTGCCTGTGTATACTTGTGCACAGCATCCGTTCCGCTCCGCTCCTCACGGCTATCATAGAGGCGGAGAGCGTTTATTTTTCATACGTCATTGTCCTTAAAAATAGCGGAGCCGAGCGGATGCTGTGGACAAGAGCGGTAATAGCTTCACTTTCTGTGTATCTTTAGGAGCTCATGAAACACTCCCTACGTCAATGTGCCACGTAAACCGTAAAAACATCAACAATGAAACCTCCTAACTGTCCTATCAAGGATTACGCTCAGTCTTATCAACGCCTTTAGTTCTCTACATTATTATGTGTGGCTCACATCAGTCACGCCCTCACGTTAATGTTTGCATCTAGATTGTTGTGACTTGCACGTTCGTACCCCAAGTTTTATTTTTTGCGCTAGGGGTACGTATATTAAAGCCTTTTGTGACTCCAGAGCTAGAGAGCTCCTCCCGAAATACTCCTAACAACAGCCTTAATTAATTATTCTTTCAGATTTTCTTTTTGTTTTCCTCCTGTTTTTTGGGTGAAAGGGTAAGGGGCAGGGTTAGGGATTCGACAAGATTTAGGGCTGAGGATAAGGACGGGGTTAGAGATAGATACGTAAGCTCCAGTCGTGCAAAACGCCTTGGGGAATCTACGTACAAGTAATAACACGTTGGCCGCCATTCATTGTACGGCAGATTACTGGCGTCGGTAGTATGTGGTGTCCACAATAGGTCTCTTTGAAGTGAAACAGCAAAATGGAACCAATAATTCCTGACGCATAGATCGGGACAGTGGACAAATTTCCACTTCCATTGGCAAGTTGACATATCTGTCTATCTATCTATCTATCTATCTATCTATCTATCTATCTATCTATCTATCTATCTATCTATCTATCTATCTATCTATCTATCCATCTATCTATCTATCTTCTATCTATCTATCTATCTATCTATCTATCTATCTATCTATCTGAGTGTCTGTCTATCTATCTGTCTGTCTGTCTGCCTGTCGGTCTGTCGGATGTCGGTCGGTCTGTCCATCCGTCCGTCCCTCTATCTATCTGTCTGTCTGTCTGTCTGCCTGCCTGCCTGCCTGCCTGCCTGCCTGCCTGCCTGTCTGTCTGTCTGTCTATCTATCTATCTATCTATCTATCTATCTATCTATCTATCTATCTATCTATCTATCTGCCTGTCTGCTCGCTCATCCACCCATCCGTCCTCCGCCCTCTCGCCCGCCTGTCTGTCTGTTCCTAACTTCGTTAGATTACCCACCGCTCACGTTACTACCATCGATTGGTGGTCACCGTTCACCTTCTCTACTCCTAGTCAAGCCGCTCTATGTATGAATATGCTACAACACCTAGAGCATAAACTTCTAGAAAACTCTTTCTCGCTTTCAATCCCCTACCGTCACTATTTGTTCAAGCATAGTACAGAATGCCTCTCAGAGAGGATGAAATGACCGGGCTATGGATGACTGTCTGGGTGAGTTCAAGAGGGAGATCGACAGTAAAAGTGATGAAATAAAGGCCAGTGATCAGTTATAAAGGCCTTGCTCGGGGATCAAGATAGTTTAGTCAGCGTGAACAATCGACTTACCAGAAATCAACCTAAGGGTATGTATTTTACCAAGAATGAGAGCATGGTAGGCCAGGGCCAAGGGAAACTATTGAGAGTGCAGAAAAGAGTGCCTTAGTTCGATTTATTTGAAGACGTGAATGGATAGACAGACAGACAGACAAAGATAAACAAGACAGGCAGGTATAATATATAGACAGATGGACAGGCAGACAGACCAACACACTGGCCATTAGATAGACAGACAGGCTGATAGATAGCTAGATAGCGAGATACATAGATAGATAGATAGATAGATAGAATAGATAGATAGATAGATAGATAGATAGATAGATAGATAGATAGATAGATAGATAGATAGATAGATAGATAGTTGGATGGATGTATGGATAGAGATACAGTTGATAGACAGATAGATAGATAGATAGATAGATAGATAGATAGATAGGCAGATAGATAGATAGTTGGATGGATGGATGGATGGATAGAGGTACAGAATATAGATAGATAGATAGATAGATAGTTGGATGGATATATAGATAGATAGATAGATAGATAGATAGATAGTTGGATGGATGGATGGATAGATAGAGGTACAAAGCTATAGATAGATAGATAGTTGGATGGATATGTAGATAGATAGATTGATAGTTGGATAGATGGATGGATGGATGATGGATAGAGGTACAGATGATAGATAGATAGATAGCTGGATGGATGAATGGATGGATAGATAGATAGATAGATAGATAGATAGATAGATAGATAGATAGATAGATAGATAGATAGATAGATAGATAGATAGATAGTTGGAAGGATGAATGCATGGATAGAGAGACAGATAGGTAGATAGACAGATAGATAGATAGATAGATAGATAGATAGATAGATAGATAGATAGATAGATAGATAGATAGATAGATAGATAGATAGGCGGCTGGCTGACTGGATCGATAGATGGATGGATGGATGGATGGAT
>OZ007573.1:31471603-31509103 GCA_963931925.1 Onchidella celtica | reverse complement strand
GGCAAGCTATTCTTTTTTCAGCTGATCTGGATGTGCACACCAGTTCGCTTTAAGGCAATATTTTCGGGTTGCCCAGAAGGGGGGGGGGGGCAGAAGACATGACAGGGCAATGGCTTTTAAACCGGGATTTTAAAGGAGGAATGGTGTGGGGAGAAAGAGAGAGAGAGCGAGAGAGAGAGAGAGGGGGAGAGAGAGAGAGAGAGAGAGAGAGAGAGAGAGAGAGAGAGAGAGAGAGAGAGAGAGAGAGAGAATCGATTGGAGTGGTTGAAGATAGATGGATGGATGGATGCATGGATGCATGGATGAATGGATGGATGGATGGTTGGATAAATAGGTAGGTAGGTAAGTGAATGGATGGATGCATGGATGGACAAATAGACAGACAGACAAACATATAGATAGATAGATAGATAGATAGATAGATAGATAGATAGATAGATAGATAGATAGATAGATAGATAGATAGATAGATAGATAGATAGATAGATAGATAGATAGATAGATAGGTAGGTAGATAGATAGATAGATAGATAGATAGGTGTGGGCGGAGGATATCCAAACAAGTACATTATGCACACTACATTTATTCCGGCTGTGAAAGTACAGATTTGCTTTTTTTTTTTCATGCTGTGCATAATAATTGCTACTAAAATCGAACTCAATCTCGAGTTCCTTATTGCCAATGACTTAAGTTACCCATCAACGTTGGCTGTGTCTGGTTTTTGAAAAAATAAAATAGCTGACTTATTGTGGGGGGGGGGGGGGGGAAGTCAAAGTCATGAGAAATGAAAGCAGGGAGAAACAAGATTTTAAACTGTTTCAGGCCACTGATTTTAGAAATTGAATCTACACGTACGCACTCAAATTAACACACATTGAATATGTATTTTCCTTTTCAGCATGGCAGAATTAATATATCATGCGTTCAGATTTATACTCCTGAGACCATCCATAAAGTGCGTACCCTCAACCTGGGCTATGTTTTTTTTTCTTTTCTCTATCAATACACCCCCCCCACCCACCCACTCTCCCCTTAGGGGTGGTTGGTGGGCTTTTCTGGTATAGTCTCCTTCTGTTCTTTTGTTCTGTTATATTCTGTCGTTTTGCTTTTTCCTTATATTCTATTGTTTTGGTTTTTCTTTAAATTCTATCGTTTTTACTTTTTCCTTATCTTCTATTGTTTTTACTTTTTCCTTATATTCTATTGTTTTGCTTTTTCCTTATATTCTATTGTTTTGCTTTTTCCTTATATTCTATTGTTTTGCTTTTTCCTTATATTCTATTGTTTTGCTTTTTCCTTATATTCTATTGTTTTGCTTTTTCCTTATATTCTATTGTTTTACTTTTTCCTTATATTCTATTGTTTTACTTTTTCCTTATATTCTATTGTTTTCTTTTTCCTTATATTCTATACTTTTGTCTTTTCCTTATCTTCTATTGTTTTTACTTTTTCCTTATATTCTATTGTTTTGCATTTTCCTTATATTCTATTATTTTGCTTTTTCCTTGTATTCTATTGTTTTGCTTTTTCTTTATATTAAATTATTTTTACATTTTCCTTATATTCTATTGTCTTTACTTTTTCCTTATATACAATTGTTTTTACTTTTTCCTTATATTCTATTGTTTTTACTTTTTCCTTATATTAAATTGTTTTTACTTTTTCCTTATATTCAATTGTTTTTACTTTTTCCTTATATTCTATTGTTTTTACTTTTTCCTTATATTCTATTGTTTTTACTTTTTACTTATCTTCTATTGCTTTTACTTTTTCCTTATATTCTATTGTTTTTACTTTTTCCTTATATTCTATTGTTTTAGTTTTTCCTCATATTCTACTGTTTTGCCTTTTCCTTATCTATTGTTTTTAGTTTTTCCTTATATTCTATTGTTTTGCTTTTTCCCAGCACAATGTGACCGATATCGTATCGACGTGCTTTCTCCAAACTCAAACTTACCTTCTCCCTCCATTACGTACTCTTTTCATGCTCCTGGTTTCACACCCCCCCCCTCCTTCTTCCCATGGATGAACCGACGGGCCAGCGGCCACTAGTCTGGTCAATGTTCATGACCAGCCATTGATGTCCTTAAACTTTGAGTGGCTATTTTGCGAGGCCTATTTTGATTGTTCCATGAGAAATACAGCTTAGGTGTATTTGAGTATTGTATTATAATTCTGCAACTTTGTTGTTATTGTTGTTGTGTTGTACAGGATTTATAGGGCGTATTCTTTCTACTCTAGCCGTGACACGTGTTGTCTGTCCGCCATGTTGGTCATCAAGTGCTTGCCGTTGGCGCTCCTCATTGCCAGGTTTATACAAGTTGCCACATTGCTTTGTGTGACTCAATTATCAGTACATCTCCCCCCTTCTGAAGAATCTCGAAATTATATTGCAGATCCAGTATGCTCCTTGCTTACTGTAGTACTTCTCTTAACACTTGAAGAGTAATTTTACTGAAACAATGTAACACAAACTTCCAACAGTTTCATAACTAATTACAATAGGCTAAGTGCTACCATAATATATGGCTGCACCTTGAAAGCCACATTAATATTCACATATGAGGCGCTTGGGCGCCTTGGCCTGTCGATTGGATCTTCTTAGGCCAATTCCCTTGGACGAACTTATCGCAGGATGTGCTTTTTGCAGGACTCAAAGTATGACCAGTCTTGTTTGTTTCAGAAGGACTGGCTGTTTTGTCTCCTCCTGCCTCTTTTGAATTTTCCACAAAAATCCTACGATCTATATGATCCTCTGTGGTTTCTGTCTCGACATCATGATCTGGAATATCATACTGAACTCCTTCTGGAACTCGGTAGAGATGATGTCGATTTCTTCGCAACTCGCCTTGGTTTTCAGTCTTGACAATGTATGACCTTGGTGCAATTTTCTTTACAACTTCAGCTGGAGTTTTCCATTGTTTGTCCAGATCTGTTTTGACAAGGACTGTGTCTCCTCTATCGAGTTCTGGTAGATGTCTTGCCCCATGTCGTTTGTCATAGTTTCTCTTATGGGCTTCCTTGGCCTTTCTGTCTCTCCTTTCCAGTTCTTTATGGTCTAACCCGGTATTATTCAGGGTTTGTGGCAAACATGGTAACGTGTTTCTTATTTTCCTGTTGAAAAGTGGTTCTGCAGGACTTATTCCCAGTTCCACCAATGGTGTGGATCTGTACGCAAGAATAGCGAGGAATATATCGTCTTGAGACAGTATTTCTTTTGCTGTTTTGACTGCTCTTTCTGCTTTCCCATTTGATTGTGGAAATCTTGGGCTACTTGTGACATGTCGGAAATTCCATTTCTTGGAGAATTGTACAAATTCATCTGATGTGAATTGTCTGGCATTGTCAGATACTACGCAGCTTGGGATACCATATCTTGCAAAACAACACTTTAGTTTGCTGATCACTGTGAAAGAAGTTGTGTTGGGCAAGTATATAATCTCTATATATCTGGAATAATAGTCTTCCAATACTAAGTATGATTTCTTTTGAAATTCACAAATGTCAACTCCCACTTTTTGAACAGGTAGCGTTCGGTAACAGCGGTTCTTTCCTCTGTGTAGGTTTCTTTGTAATGCAGTGTTTACATCTTGATACCATTTCTTTGATTTCATGGCTGATTTGGGGCCACCACACACTTTGATTTGCTCTTTCTCGGCATTTTGTTATTCCAAAGTGACCTTTGTGGATGATTTCTTTTATTTCTTGTCTCATTGAGTATGGAATAACAATCCTGTCTGTTCGTACCAAGATGCCATCCACTAAGCTGAGTTCTCCTCTGAATGGATACATACTCAATGCTGCAATTTTCACATCTTCTCTGTATTCTGGCCATCCATGTTGGACATATTCCATCGTTGTGTTGAGGCATTCATCCATTCTGCTTTCTCTTCTAATCTGGTCTAGTTTTGCATCTGATACTGGCCATGATGACATAACCTCATACACATATTGTTGCACATTTTCTTATAGTTCAGTTTCTGTGCAGAATTTTGATGGACTTCTGGACAATGCATCAGCAACAACCATGTCTTTCCCAGGAATATGCACTGCTTTGACTTTAAATCTCATGAGTCTCATTAAAAGTCTCTGACATCTGATGGGGCACTCTATGAGGTGTCTGTTGTTGATCAATGGCACTAAAGGTTTGTGGTCAGTGTTGAGAACAAAATGTTCCATTCCAACCAAGTACTTCTCAAATTTTTCACAAGCCCACGTAGCAGCTAAACATCCCTTCTCTATTTGGGCATACTTCATCTCTGCTTTAGTCAGTGTTCTTGAGCAATAAGCAACTGGTCTCCAACTTTCTTTGTGTTTCTGAAGTAGAACTGCTAGCATCAGCACTCACTACAGTTTCCTTTTGCAAATCAAAAAATGCTAATGTGTTTGAATCTGACAGTAATTCTTTGACTGTTTCGAATGATTTCCTTTGATCGGCCCCCCAGTACCATGCTGAGTTCTTTTGTAAAAGTTGGTTCAACGGATTCAGTATTGTTGAGAGGTTCTTGATATACCTGCCAAGATACTGGACCATTCCCAGAAACCGTCTTAGCTCAGGAATATCTTTTGGCTCTTCCATGTTTTTGATATCATTTATTTTCTCTGGATCAGGCCTCACACCCTTTTCTGAGATTATATTATGTCCGAGGAACTTGACTTCACTTTGGTAGTATGTACATTTATTTTCATTCAGTTTTAATCCTGCCTTCTGGAGCTTTTCTTTTACTATTAGCAATGTCTTTGTGTGGCTTGCTTCATCTTTGGTATGAATGAGCATGTCATCAAAATAACATACGACTCCATCTATGTTCTCAAGTATTTTCTCCATCACTTTCTGGAATATTTCAGGTGCTGACGAAATTCCAAATCGAAGTCTTTTGAAGTAAAATCTTCCCATTGGTGTAATGAAAGTTGTAAGTTTTGCACTCTCTTCATCAAGTGGTATTTGTAAATAACCTGAAGCCGCATCCAGCTTCGAAAATACTCTTGAACCCTTTAGTTTGTAAATGATGTCGTCCATTGTTGGTAAGATGTACCGTTCCCTTTCGACGTTTTGGTTGAGTTTCTTGAGATCCACACAAATCCTAACGTCTCCTGAAGGCTTTAAGACTGGAACCATGGGGGATACCCATTCTGTTGGTTCATTGATTTCTTCAATAATATCATTATCTTTCATCCTCTGGAGTTCTGATTCTACTTTCTTCATAAGAGGTATAGGCACTCTACGTGATACAGGTACAGCATAAGGCCTGGTATCACTCTTTAGTTTTATCTTCACTGGTTGACAGTTTACTTTGCCAAACTGGGTTACACTGTTCACCAACCTCACTAATCCCATGTGAATAGCCGTAGATCTGCTAAGGAGATTACAAGTTGTATTCTTGACTACATACATGTCCACTTTGCTGTCATTGACTTTTACTTTAAATCTTCCCAAAGTACAAATTTTTCCTGCTGGGCTCAGCAGACTTGCCTTTGATACATCAAGTGAAGGTTGACCTAGTTGTTTCCATGTCTGTTGATTCAGAATGTTTACATCAGCACCAGTGTCGATATTGAATTCTATCATTTCCCCCAAAATTTCAACATTGGTAGTCCAGGGTGGAACGTTTGAAACGACGAAGCCAATAAAGTAATCTGAACAATCCTCAAGTTCTTCTTGACCCTGTCTCAAATCTACTTCTTGGACTTGTTTTGGAGTAATTGGACTTGGTCTGTTGGATTGTCTACTCAGTCGACACATTGATGCGTAGTGATTCTGTTTTTGACAGTTATAACATTTCTTGCCAAATGCTGGACATTTACCCCAGGCATGAGTTTGTCCACATTTAGTGCATTCTTTTGATGAGTGACCACTGGCCTGACCTTGATACTTCCTGTCATTAAAGCTAAATCTTGCTTCAGGTTTTGGGTCCCTGTACTTCTTCCCTCTGTGAGGCTTTTCTTTCCCTTTTTTCATTTTACTGCATCTATTTGTGCACTTGCTTCATTTTGTGTCTTGATCAGTTCATGATTAAGAGCAATTTCTTTGGCCTTCTCTAATGTCAAGTCTTCTTTTAATTGTAGTTTCTGACATACTGATTTGTCTTTTAGTCCTATGACCAATCTATCTCTTATCTGTGTGTCTCTATCAGCAAATTCACAGTATTCTGCAAGCTTGTAAAGAATTCTAATAAATTCTTCAACTGTTTCACCCTCCTCTTGGATACGTTTGTGAAAAATCGATCTCTCCCAAATTATGTTCCGTTTTGGAATGAAGTGTTCTTCAAACTTCTGTAGAACGCAATCAAAATCGTTTTTCTGTCCTTCATTTTCGAAAGTAAAACTGGCAAAAATATGTTCAGCTTCTTTTTCCCATCGAGTAGACTAGTGTCGCAACTTGGACTTCCCCCACTGTCTTTTGATAATTTACTGGCTGTTCTGTATCTGTTAAATCTCGTCCTCCATTCTTTCCACTTGGGATGCTGGAAATCTATAGGTTCTGGGGGATTGAGTTTAGGCATCTTGTTTCTAAATGTTACTGTTATTTTGACTGTAAGTTTCTTAATCTGCAGGTCACGGGTGGGAAACCTTCCAAATTTGGTCAAAACAAACTGGTGGTAAATCTAGATTAAATCTATAATGTCTAGATCTAGATCTAACCTATATCACTTCAACAGTGCTCGAACAGTTCTTGGTCTAGATCTATTATGCTAGAGTTAGTGGTTATTGTCTAGATCCAGCCCTAGATTAGATCTGCTCAGTAGTAAACTAACAGTCACAGTTCACACAGCACAGTGGCCCACGTGGGTAAAATGCAAGGTTAACACAACACTTCGTTCAGGACCCGTTTGGTCCCTTTTAGGCTTTAAAGTATAGATCTATTGATCATCTAGATACCTAGAAGATGCTTAACATTTCCGTCGATTTTCACTTCTGACACCATGTGTTGTACAGGATTTATAGGGCGTATTCTTTCTACTCTAGCCGTGACACGTGTTGTCTGTCCGCCATGTTGGTCATCAAGTGCTTGCCGTTGGCGCTCCTCATTGCCAGGTTTATACAAGTTGCCACATTGCCTTGTGTGACTCAATTATCAGTACAGTTGTTGTTGTTGTTGTTGAAAGAAAACGTGAATAAAACTATTTTTAAAAAATTCATCACCATAATTGAAAAGAGTACGGTGTCCAGACCCCCCCCCCCCGGCGTAAGCTTTTCGTAGTATCCCCTTCCCCTCCTGCATCTGGTGACTTCAAGGTTACGCTGAGATTCTCGTTGGCTTGCATCATAACGGAGACACCTGTTCACCTGCTTTCCTTCTGGATACTTATATTTATTGACTGACAGTTTTTCATAGCTGATGAGATCCACAATAGTATGGTTTAATGCATTGTGGTCTTTGATCATTTCATTTTCACCTCTCCAGTAGAAATCATCGCCGTTTTTCCACAGACTGTCATACTACAGGATACTATGACGTGATGATTGTATGATTATGTCACATAGGTTGACCAGAGGAACAGATTCTATGAGGTTAGCGATGTTGTATTCTAATAGTTGGGAATTTCGGAAAAAAGAAGACGCGAGTTCGATTGGTGTCAAATGCCAAAACTTGCACTGTTTTTCTTGTCTGTGACTGAATTTATTATTGTATGTTAAATCAGTCGAGACTTAAGCTGAGTTTTTATGTGTACGAAAACGGCAACGGAAGCGTCAAAAATCCATCAAGTAGAAAAAAGAAGACGTGTTTCCATATGTACGGAATGGCATTCCGGTACATATGAAACCATTCTTTCTATTTCACTCCTTGAATGATTTTTGACGTTTCCGTTTCTGTACATGTGAAAACACGGCTTTATTTTCTAAAAGAAACACATCTATCACTGTCAAGCCAGTTTAGGTCAATCTCTCTAATTCAAAGAAAACAATTAGACATGTCCCCAACACTAACAGATCGGTCTTGCTGGCTCACCTACTCTATGTTTGTCTTCTGTCTTCGCCGCGACACCCGCCATCGACTTGCCCTAATACTGCTGGTGTCGGTGCCCATACATAAACAGTCCGACTTTCCTAAGTGGTTTTGTCCATAGCATCCGCCTCGCTCCGCTGTTTATTTTATAAGGAAAATGACGTTTGAAAAAGTAAAACACTCTTTGCCTCTTTATACTTGTCTACATCATCCGTTCCGCTCCGCTCCTCACCGCTGTAGAGACAGAAAGTGTTTTTCACACGTCATTTTCCCGTAAATATAGCGGAGCGGATGCTGTGGACAAGAGCACTGTGGAGTGACTACGAAAATCTGGTAATTTCGTGAAAGAGATTTATCTTCCTGAAAGAATTTATAGCAACTGTTCTCTTATTCTTTATTAAATCTTTTGATGTCAGTTCTTGCTTTTTTTTAGCGTGACATTCGTTTTTTCCATTTAACGTAACTTCAGTAGTTTTCCTTTCAGGCCTTTCTTTGCATGGTCTTAATTTCGAGGGCCTTTCGTACCTCGTCTTTACAGATTTTTTCATCAAAAGCAAAAAAAAAACAACAAACAAACAGAAAAAAACCAAAAAAAAAAAAACGATTACCTATCTTTATCAGACTTAATAGTGATGATATTAAAAAAAAAAAAAAACACAACAATGTTATTAACCCTGAGTTTTCAGAAATTTAACCCCCATCTTATGACACAACTTGGGGGCTGTCAAGGCCTACATTTTATGCCAAATATTTCAATTTTTGACAACATTTCGAGTTACGATAGTTTACCAGGCAAATTTGGATAGTCGTTTTGAAAACGGCTAGGACAGTAATATGATGCAGCAAATATCTGGATATTTAAAGCTATTATTTTGTGTTAATAATGTTTGCAAATAATGCAAATAAAAAGCCAACTAACATGCAAATACCCAAAAATTACTGTACTGGAACATTTTGCTTATGTTGAAGACAAAACAGCATGTCACGCAATCTTTTCTCTTTGATCTTTGATGAAAATCATCATTCTACCCTTTCATTCTTTTGCTCTGAACTCCGCCAAATCTTCGCCTCGTGATAAGTTTTTTGAATTTAAAATTACATACACCACAGAGACAACACGGCGCCGTATAGGAGCATTACAACGTCTCAAAAAAAAACAACCTACATGCAGCCACTGATGAGAGATGGGCGCCAATTTCCTGCACCCAGCACGCACAAATGCCATCTGTCTTGCGCAGAAGTGCGTCAAAAACTCCATATTGATGCTGTTAAAACGTATTTTGTACGGCTATTTTCTCCCGCACATTATCTCATTTTATCTGCATTTACCATCTGTCCCAAATGTACCCCCTGCTGATAATCGAGTTGTCGTTTTATCGCATAGCTATATTTTCTCACCGATTCTATCCCCCAAGCCATTCCATTCACGCCTTTCTTACTTCATTATTTCCTTATCATTTGCGTTGCTTCCGTTCCCTGGGTTATTATTGACCTGCAGGGTCAAACGAAGCCGATATGTGGCTCGTTTTTAAATATATCATGCCACTGTGAAATAGGAACGGAAGAATTAACATATATCCACAGACTTGTATGTCAAAGTAATTGTAATCCCAGTAAGGGTTAAAAAGTGGAAGAATTAACAATATTTACCCACAAATATGTAGTTGTGGGAAAACTGCCAATCCTAAAACTTCAGGAAACATATATGTTGAACTGATATTAAATAGTCAGATTAATGCAAAAATATAAATATTTAATGGGAAAAATTATTTGTTAACAAAATAGGAAGAGTAAATGTATCAAAGATAGAGCATTTCGCCTCCTAGGTGACCTGTTTCAAATATGGCACACTGGGTGCTATGGGTTTAAAAAAAAATAATAACATCTACATTTATAATCCAGTGTGTTTTTAATTAAACATAGGACTTAAAATGTCCACTGCCATGCAGATCTGTAATAAACTAAAACACGATATTACAAAAGCGCAATACTGTGTTGCATGCTTTGGCATATCACAGCTCGTAAAGATACTCGACATTTATCTAACGGCACGAGCAAATCTGTCTTGATTGTCAAGGTATTATTACCTACTGAAACCGGGGAATTACTGCATGGTGAAACATATCGTGTCGACGCGGATAGCAAATCATCGTGTGCTATGATGGAATGTGAAAATCGAAGTCTTCCAATGCATGAGCATAATCTTATTATGGCAGGTAGATACTAGATTGAAGAGAAGTATAATTAATGAATGTACTTTTCTAGTTGAGGCAAGTAGTGAGTCATGAAGGGAGAATAGAAAAAAGATGCTGTAGACATGCTGGTAAATTCAAAACTTTTGTACTGTACTCATTTGCAAAACTCTTTTCAGATCTATACAAAGCAACTTTTGAGAAGTTTAGCAATGTGATAAAATGTATACAGAACTATTTGGTTCACTTGTGAAAGTTAGAAGCTCTGAATACCAAACATGAATGAAGTATCAAATAGACAATTGGCCGTTATCGTGCCGACACGCCTCAAAACCTGAACTCAAACTCAAACTCACTCACGCACCGACACACATCCTCACATCTCATGCCGTGATACTTGCACGTAAACGCCGAAACAGGTCCTCCGAATCACTTGAATGCTCATTCACACATACAAACATATCATGTATCGAAAGAAACATGCATTTGCTCTTAAGAAATAATCTTGATGCCCTAATGCAGAAAATCTGTATCTTTTCACACAAGATACGAGAGGATTTCACAGTTTTGGCAACCTGGTCTCACAGCATAGGATATTTTCTGAACAACATGCAGAGCAAGCTTTTTATCCCACAATGCAATATTGATCACTTGGCCAGGACTCACGGCGAAAAACGGCATCACATAATAATTTGGATTTTAAAGTGGGCTTTTTTTGTTTTTTTTGTTCTTCACTTGAGGAAAATGAATATTGAGAGAGCACTGAAACACACAGACACGCCTGTATGAGTTAAAGTGTTACGCTGAAGAACATTTGTGAAGATCACAAAATCAGTGAATGACTTTTAGCAAAACCTGAGATGAAAAGGCGTAAAAAGTGAAAACTTTCGTATAGGCCTGTATGTCCTAAACACGGAAATAGGTGCCAGTAAGGGGAGACATTTTAACAAAATGGTAAAACATTTTTTTTTTTTTTTTGGCTGATCGGGGGCAGACAGACAGACAGGCAAACATACAGACAGAAAGATAGATAGATAGATAGATAGATAGATAGAGATAGATAGATAGATAGATAGATAGATAGATAGATAGTTAGATAGATAGATAGATAGATAGATGGATAGAGAGATAGATAGATAGATAGATAGACAGATAGATAGACAGATAGATAGATAGATAGATAGATAGATAGATAGATAGATAGATAGATGGATAGAGAGATAGATAGATAGATAGATAGATAGACAGATAGATAGATAGATAGATAGATAGATAGATAGATAGATAGATAGATAGATAGATAGATAGATGGATAGAGAGATAGATAGATAGATAGATAGACAGATAGATAGACAGATAGATAGACAGATAGATAGATAGATAGATAGATAGATAGATAGATAGATAGATAGATAGATAGATAGATAGATAGATAGATAGACAGATAGACAGATAGATAGACAGATAGATAGATAGATAGATAGACAGATAGATAGATAGATAGATAGATAGATAGATAGATAGATAGATAGATAGATAGATAGATAGATAGATAGATGGATAGAGAGATAGATAGATAGATAGATAGATAGATAGATAGATAGATAGATAGATAGATAGACAGATAGATAGATAGATAGATAGATAGATAGATGGATAGATAGACAGATAGATAGATAGATAGATAGACAGATAGATAGATAGATAGACAGACAGACAGATAGATAGATAGATAGATAGATAGATAGATAGATAGATAGATAGATAGATAGATAGATAGATAGATAGATAGATAGATAGATAGATAGATAGATAGACAGATAGATAGACGGATAGTTAGATAGATATGCCTGCTCCGCTGATACACCCCCATCCTTAAAAAACAGCTTACGCACACAAGCGGTGTGTCACATCATGTAAGACTGCAATAATGTCAGTGTAGTGTCAGTTACAGCCAGCACACTTTGGACATGAATCTGATTCTTCTGACAAAGATCAAATTTTGTTTGCAAAACGACGGAGGAGTGTCGAGCCATTTTCACTATTAATATAGCGGTACAATAAGGACAGAGCCGTCTCAACGCCAAGGGTTTAGGAGGTCCCGTGCATGCACATTTACACTGATTTTTGAAACGGGGAAGAAAATTCTATTGCTTTGCCCAGGGGCCCTTAATGATATTAAGAAGGCCCTGAGTAAGGACTGTCCTTTATATTTACAAACATTAATTGCTAGTGGCCACACAGAATTTCGTAGTGAATCCCACGACATCGCGTCAAAGTGTGAGAATCACTGTGTGCGGGAGTCGATGGCTGTGTCACTTGTGACAATGTTTCACTAATGGCCCAGTTTGATCGTTGCTTGCGGTCACTGGGACCATAGAACTCCTTGCTCGGTCTTTAAGCACGTGACACGGAAAGGGGGCCAGCCATGAAGTATGTACGCTCAATTTTGGGCTAGTTTTGACCCACCCACCCCCTTTCTTCTCCCTCCATGGACGCGTTTCATACGCTTGGCCTCAAACTCACCCCCTCTCCCTTTTAAAAAAAAAAAATTATACCAGCGTGTGGCCATTAAAATACTGATTGTTCATGACAAAGCCTTACTGTTTGAAAAAATTAAGATGGCATTTTACATGAACTATTTGACAGTGTTATCAGAGACATGGTTTTTTTTATTATAATTTGAGTTTGGAGAAATCAATGATCATGCCATAACGATAACATTGTGCTAGGAAAAAAGCAGGACGATAGACAGAATGTAGCAAAAATGATAGGACAGAGAGGCAGAGGGAGACCCTACCACAAGAGCTCACCAACCACCCACGGATTTGGTATAACATAACAACTTGATTTGCTAAAAAAGAAAAAAAAAAGTAAATACATGTATAATCAAAGTTCTTGATTTATCACCATAATTGAAAAGCGTATGTAAGCTCTCCTAGAATCTACCCCCTTCCCCATGTACACTTTTCGTACGCCGAAAGTGCCAGCACGACCACTTACCACCTCCTTCCTCCATACGTACGAGTACTTTACGGATGGCTCCCAAATCATAAAAAAAATCGTGTTTCACGTTTTGTTGCTCATTTTGTTCAGGAATCTGGTGGCGGATGAGAGTACTGAGACCAGAACGTGAGTTCATTCATATAAAAAAAAAAAAAAAAGACGTGAGTGAGTGAAAAATCCAGGGAGGCCAGTGTAAAGATGGAGATAGTGAAAACAGTTGAGGAGGAGGTGCCAGAAATGGTGAAAGAGGAATGAGTGGTGGAAAGAAGAAGAATGAAGAAGAGGAGACGGTGAGAAGAAGGGAGGGCAAGAACAAGAGTGAGAGCTCGTGTGCATAAATAAGACAGACAGACAGACAGACGGACCGACGGATAGGCAGACAGATAGATGGATGGATAGACAGACAGACAGACAGACGGACCGACGGACAGGCAGACAGATAGATGGATGGATAGACAGACAGACAGACAGACGGACCGACGGACAGGCAGACAGATAGATGGATGGATAGACAGACAGACAGACAGGCAAGCAGGCAGGCAGGCAGGTAGATAGATTGATAGGTATGTAGGTAGGTAGATAGGTAGTAGATAGGTAGATAGATAGATAGAATTATACGGACAAATAAACAAATAGAGACACCCATATAGATATTAGATAGATGGATAGATAGATAGATAGATAGATAGATAGATAGATGTCATCTCAGCTATTTGTGCCTACCGCTTATAATGGATCGAGCTCGTCAATATAAACTGACGTAGTTAAGTCTAGATATCTACTCTAGGATGGGCTGGCAATTCCCAGCCTCATCCAGACAAATCAATCCCAATTCACAGATGCGTATGCCATACATTCATACTAATTGCAAGTCAATATAAATCTTTGTCTTGCATTCTTGGGCAGCATTCCTAGTATATGCGGCAATCCTGTCCTAGTGGATAACTTATGTTCAGCTCCTCGTTCATTGTTGAGTCATCAATGGACAAACACTTACGCTTGGTCCCTGGTGTTAGAAACAACCAGGGAACAGTGGACAATAGCAGTGGGCATATCTCATTCAAGCATATGGCTTCATCTCAAATGTCTATAGTGGACTAGACATGACATCGAACAGACTTAGGATTCTTCAGGCAGAATCGTGCCGACGCCTGCACAGATTGGAGTTTTCTGTATGGAGTAATGGACATAGGTATGGCTACGCTTTTATACTGTGCAGCCACCTGCAAATTACCGTCCAAATCCCTAGATTTGATTGGTGCATCCATGCGAGCTCATCTCGCAGTATTAATATATTCTACGTGGGAGTTGGTCACGGCCTTGTACTAAAAACAGACAAGGTCAATTTAAAATGTCAAAACAATTACTGAAATCTTTAAACCCTCGTGCTTTCTACATGTTATGTACGAATTTCTGAACGCGTCTAAGCGTCTTAAACTTATCTATCCTTATTCACCCCTTCTCTTCCCTTCTAAGTGTTCATCAAAATCACGGGGTCGAGAATTGCACTGTCACTCCTAACTTATCCATTTATTCTATCTCGCCCCACTTTCTTTCCATCTCTAAGAAAAAGTGTTTCAAAAACAAACTGTTCACGAGAACAGTTCAAGGACAAATTACCCTGGTTATAATCAACGAGACCGTGAAAAATCAACTCCTTGCAAGTCGTGGCCCAGCACGGCAATTATAGTACTTAAACCATGACAGATAGATAGATAGATAGATAGATAGATAGATAGATAGATGGATGAGTGGTGGGTTGATGGATGGAGAGAGAGAGACAGACTGGGAGAGATAGAGAGATAGAAAGAGAGAGAGAGTGAGAAAGAGAAAGAGAGAGACAAACAACGATAGGGAAAGAGGGAGAGAGTCAATCAGAGAGAGAGAAAGGAGAGACTGACAGAGAGAAAGACAAAGCAAACAGAGAGAGGGAAAAAGTGGGAGGAAGAGAGGGAGCGAGAGAGAGAGAGAGAGAGAGAGAGAGAGAAAGAGAGAGAGAGAGGGAGAGAGAGAGAGAGAGAAAGAGAGAGAGAGAGAGAGAGAGAGAGAGAGAAGTACATTTTACATTAAAGTTCTAAGCGTTTTACATTGTTGAGCTATGGTACTATATTTTCCCTTCAGGGTCAGAACTGGCCAGCATCTACCCCCAGGCTCCATGTGTCTCCGCCCAAGAGTACTCTACCCCAGACAAGGACGTCCATAAGGGCACGTAGTTATAAAGCCCGCGTTTTGCCATTCGCAGTTCAGTTTAGCGCAAAGGCGTATCCTCTACTCTGTATCCAGCTGTGCTGTCGCATGACACGCTGAGGTCAAGCTACCTGAACCAATGCTTTCACTAGGGTACTCAGTTTTGTCAATGAAAGAATGTTAATGCATTTATACTGTTATAGAGCCAGGCTAACTGTCACACGGCCATTGAACACCGTAATATAAAGCTTTCGTTTGACCTATTAAAATGCAAAGAAATTCAAGACAATTCCACTTGTAACAGGTTTTAGGTTATTTTCGGAGGTTCGCTGCTCTTGGCATTTACACTTCACGTTTCTTATGTTTTATAGTTTCTTGTTAATGTTTTTGTGTGTTTTTGTGGTAGGGATTAGTTTTTTGTTTTTTTTTTAAATTTTGCCCTGGGCAGCGGCCTTGTTCGGCCTGCTTTTCTCGATTTCCAACTGCCAAGGTATCGTTGTCGTGTGCAACGTGCACACGGGCCCTCCGACTTTTTCGTTCTTATCCGAGAAGACTATGTGCTCAATCCTACTTACCATAGGATTAGGGACAGGAATTTTCCCCCAAAATTCCAATATGCCTGCACCGACCTGGAATCGAACTCGGTACCTTCGGCACGAGAGGCCAGCACCTCGCGTCTAGTGTGTTCCCATAAGATCTAGTGATAGACCTAGTGATAACTTTGCTCACACAACACCTACTGGTAACTTAACTTACACTAGACCTTCTGGTATCTTTGCTTACGCTAGACCTACTGGTGATTTGCTTACGATAGCTACTGGTAACTTTGTTTACCCTAGGCCACTGGTATCTTTGCTTACAATAGACCAACTGGTGTATTTGCCTAAGATGGGTGTTAGCCAAGGTCACGTAAAATTCTCACTCTCAGCCTTGCTACTGCTCTACACTGAGAAATTGTTAATCTTTTGTACCTCAGCACCAGATTTACCTCATGGTGATCACATTGTAGTTTTCTATTTTAAATTCTGTGAAAATCTTTTCTGGATCTGGATTTCTAAACTTGATAAGTTGATGTCGTGTATTGGGTAATAAAATGTTAAAATAAAATCGTCTCATGGCCAACCATCACGCTATGCCGTATCATTGCTGTAGTATTATTCCATTCACCAGACAAAGTGAGCACGCCCGCGCAGTCACACGGACAGAGGAATTGCCTCCATTTCGTTTTTTTTTTCTTTTTCATTCCAATGGAACGGGCCTGAATGCGAGGACATGAAAAGGCACAATCCAATCATTTGAGCAAAGATAAACATCAGCATTAAGCTTACGTTGCCTTCAGCAAGATTTTATGTCCCTGGACACTATTCTGTATAATTTGGATCTGAACTATGTGCGGCTATCAAGCATTCTGATCTTGGCTCTTGCGGCATAGTTACGCATTCAATGCGGAATTTTTCCAATGTCAGATAATACAAGACTGGTAGACGCATTCCTCCTTCCATCTCTCATCCATACTCACGCAGAGAAAGGGAGAAAAGCAAGAAAGAGATAGAAAGAGACAGGGATTTTAATATGACTATATTTATGCCCAGAAAATGTAAAGAAGGAAAAAAAAATATTGCTGACCTCAGACACGGTTTATTAGAATCTGCCTGAGCCAGCCATACACAGAGTCTGAAACATTTCGGACGCTCCAAACTTTACCCTGAGATTGCCATTCAATAATATTGTCTCCCTCCTGCAGCTGTGATCCAGTCTGAATTTCCAGCTGCCAGAATAAATATTCTAGAGTGCGAAGTTTTGATTTTGCAATCTGAACTGGGTTTTGCAATGATCATATCAATGGGATATTATAGGAGACAAATGTAATGAAATTGCTCAAGCATTGACCATAAAGGTTCACCGATTTTTTTGTTTTTCTATTGCACAGAGATATTTATTTTGATTAACGGGACGATAGGCCTAATTGAAGTGAGGAGATACAGGAAAAATTTATAGTTATAGATCTAGAACGTTTCAAGCAAGATTTTATTCTGTCTCGTTCTCAGAAACTGCAGGGATCCCCGTAACATTTTGAACATAAAAAGAAATAAAAAAGAAAGCAGGATGATCAAATTATTGGAAGAGCTGTTTGTTTACGTGAAAGCATGTTGTTACAAGTATGTCCGCCCCCCATTTTTTTTGCGCTAAGGGCACGTATTTTAAAGACTTTTGTTACTCCAGAGCTAGAGAGCTCCTCCGGAAATACTCGTTGCAACAGCAGCCTTAATTAAATATTCTTTCAGATTTTCTTCTTGTTTTTCTCCTGGTTTTTGGTTGAAAGGGTAAAGGGCAGGATTAAGTATTCGATAAGATTTAGAGTTGAGGATAAGGACGGGGTTAGGGATAGGTACGTATACATATGCGCCCCTAACCGCAATATGAAGATTGTAATGTTTTACGTGTTTCCAACAGATATCTCCTCTTGTCTGTGTATATTGTAGGCTGATAGTGATAAGGCTGGCGGCACACTGAAGTCAAGTCAGTTTGTATCGGTTTTCTCGCAGTGCGGGAGGTCTCTTTTCCCACCAACTGACTCAAGGTGCCCGAACTAGTGAGGCAGTTTTGTTTGAATCTCGCAATGCGCGAAGTCGTGTTCAACTCTATAGTTCATGTTTCACACTAAAACTAAGGCCTGTAAAGCAGATTCGAATCAATGCATGACTAGCCCTATTTGTGTGATTTTCCTGTTTTGGGCTGCCCAGCGTCTCCCAGTAACTGATGACAGTACTATACCAAACACATTCACTTGTTCACTTAACGCTGTCACTATCATGGGGGTTGTTTCTGTGTTTTGTGGGTTTTTGAACTGAAAGTCGTCATTTTACAAATTTTGATATTTAGAGTCTGAATTGAGCTGAAAACGTCGACAAAAAAACCCCCACCAAACTGTATACTATCTGGAGAGCTGATTTCAGTGGCTCTGGCAATAACGATTAAACTTGGCTACGATATACAGTTAAATGACTAGTTAAATGACTTTCAACACCTTGCTCTAACTGAAAAAATAGAGGGCAAAAAAAAAAAGCAGAGGTAGACAAAGCCTAACATATTTAGAGAGTTTGAACAGATGGACGACAGGGAAAAACCAGGACAATATGTGATTTTTGAGACCATCCGAGCGGAGGAAGGAGTGGCGAACCATGGTCGACGATATCCTTTCCAGATCCGGCACTTGAAGAGAGAGAGATATTGCTAAATATAGATACATAATAATAATAATATACCCAGTAAAATGAAATCAACCCTTGTCTTTGTTAATGTTAGGTTAACCTTTATGCACGGACAGATCGTTTGACCGAGAACTAATTTGTTCGAATTGTAGTGTCATTCCAAATTTCGTGGTTTGTACGTGTCCATTCTTCGAAAACCACTGGCGTTATTTCCGTCCATTGTCATAATTATCTTCCTAATATAATTTCACGTATTAACATTTCTTGAATGATGATAGGAAGTGTACGCGAGTTCATGCGTCAGTGTTCGCTTTCAGTTTTCAAGTTTTTGAAAATTACAAAACCGAAAGGACAAAAATTAGTCAGATCATCAGCAGTCAAAAAACAAAAAAAGGAAAAAACAACTAGGGTCAGCGTAAACTTCTTGTTGTTGTTAACCCTTTCCGTGCTAAGATCAGAAACATTTTTATTTTCATTTATTCATAACAATGTTTTCGACAGGATTACTCACAGACTAATAAATTAACCAGACTGGAAACACGAGCTTCGGGCTGTGTCGTTTTTTACGGAATTTCCCGAGCGGCGGCCGTATAATCAACATGGCCGCCGCTCGGGAAATTCCGATTCTAGTTCTATCTGCAGTAGAAATTTCTTTTTATTTGTCAAGATTGGTTGTACATATTAATTTCTTGGTGCGGAACCAAACTTCCGCGTCCAGTAGGCGCGTCAAAATGGTGTCATTCAACATTGTAGCTATGCCGAAGCGTCGGTCGTTAGCGTAAACCTAATGTGGCGGATGGTTCATGACCTTTCGCTGTTTTGTGACATCACACAATGGGATCATCCAGTCTGGGTATTTTATTAGTCTGTGGGATTACTGCAGTCTTTTCAATTTCACCGTGTGAATCAGAAATAGCGAAATATAGGCCTATCAATTTCTAAAAACGGCATTTGTTTTTCGCTTCACGGGCCACATTACAAAAATATCTTCACGATTATTCACTGTTAGTGCATAAAGGATTACGTTCTTTCTTTGGAGTATGATCATTCGCCGTTGACTGCACGGGTAAAGGAAACATGTAAAAAAAAAAAAGAGAGAAAGAGAGAGAGAGGGAGAGAGCTATAGAGAGAATGATAGAGAGAGATAGGGAAAGAGGGAGAGAGAGAGAAAGAGAAAGAGATAAAGAGAGAGAGAGGGGAGAGGGAGAGAGAGATAGAGAGAGGGAGAGAGAAATAAAGGGAGAGAGAGAAAAAGAGAGAGAAAGAGAGAGAGAGGGAGAGAAATGAGAGAGAGAGAGAGAGAGAGAGAGAGAGAGAGAGAGAGAGAGAGAGAGAGAGAGAGAGACCAGTAGGAACAAGGACTACGCCAAAACCCAACGATATCAATTCAACCCGAAAACTTTCGTAAATTTACGATTCTGACGTTACAAAGTCGTTAAAACAACGCATGAAATCACAGAAAGGTCGGGGAGCCATACATCACCCCAGGCGGACTGGAATGAAATAGTGGGGGTTGCTGGGACTTCCCCTTCTGTCACTGGAAAGGGAACATTATAACCCCAGTCAGCAACCATAAGTCAGTCCGACGTAGATTTCCATATGAATGGCAGGATTACTGTAGGGGCAGATTTTCTACATCAAACTGACGTCGGCGCGATGGCGTAACCAGCGGATCTACGTAGGAACGTCATTCCTATGTGTAAACTTAAATTCAATCCTAATCTAGGGATTTCCATGGGGTTGCTGCCTGGGACAATTTCTGATTTGATCTAGTTCACATTACAGATTCGACTGAGGCCGTGGTCAAGTAATCTAAAACTAGAGCTCACGATAACTTAGGTCCAATGTCCGGGTGTATACTTGATATTTTTTACTAAAATAAAACTCTTGTGACATAGTTGTGTGTCCTTTCTTTAAGAACAAAAAATGTCTTTTTAGAACTTTTTTAAGAAGATCCCAGAGACCTTTAACGGTGGCTATTTACTTCATGGGCAAAGAGAAAGACACAGGTAAAAGTGATAATCTAAACTAAGTTCATTGAGATTCTTTAAAGTTGCTGAGCAATTTAGAGGGCAATGAAATATATTGTTCGGTCGATAATCGTCGAAAACTACTGTCAGTGCTGATTCGTGGGGACTTTGGATCATAACCCCCTCCCTCAATAATTCCAGTGTGCAAAGTGCTGACCAGCAATCAACATCAACTTTAAGCACTTGCTTTGGAAACTAAACATACCACACGCTACCAGTATTGACAGTCTTAAATCCGGTACTAGGGTCCAATAGATTTCGGCACAACTACATGCGGCACTTTTGTTGTAAGACTCAGAATTCCTTCGTCTATCAGTGTTTGCCACAAGAAATACTAGTGAACACTGGAGACTGATGGCTTGCATTGGTTCAGTTTCCAGACTGTTTGTGGCAGCCGTGCCTGTTTCTCGAATGGCATCGCACGTTTGACGATTTCTCTGGCAATCCCAGCTGGACTGGAACAAAGACAAGGATATGTGGACTAATCAGGGCTCTAGCTGCAGGCCAGGTCCCTGCCCTTACATACTAGAGCCCATGAAAGCTCAAAGGCTTTGAATCCAGCTTCGTTGGCTTCTATTCTAATGTACACTGGTATATGCAATGGCCCTTTGCCAAAGCAAAGCAATGTCGATTGATGGCTAAGAATGCCTAGTGTTACAACCCCTCTTTCTTCAAACCTTTGCCCAAACGTTTCTAGACCAACCCGGGAAAAGCTTAGACCGGTACGCCACCGGCGTTTTACAACTGTTTCGTCTCAGCGTGCGAGGCTTCTCTTTCCTCCAGCTAGCTCAAGACAGTTCTGACGCGCCCGAGCTAGTGAGTCAGATTTGAAGAGTCCACAGGAAGAACGGGTAGAGTCACAGTGTAGAAATTATGGGTTACTGACCCCAAGCCCAAGAGAATATTCCATTGTACAACTAACTTCAGTATCCTTGACAGAAATGGACTCAGTCCGTTAAAATTGTCATCTAAAAATAACATAGTCTATGAAAGAAAGAGCTCAGTCAAAGTTAAGAAAACAGTTTTCTCTGAAAATGAAATCTGTGACTGAGCCCGTTTTCTCCATGGACTCTTCATTGTTTCAATCTCGCCAGTGCGTGATTAACTCCACAGTCTATGTTTCACACTCAAACCGAGACAAAAGAGACTTGACTTGATCCAGAGCGCCATAGCGCACTTGAGTACTACACCGTTCTCCGGCACATGGTTTGTGATGGTCGATACCGGGCACTGTTTAATTAATTGCCCCACCCGTCCTGTCTGCAACTGAGTACTTTTAATTTGTGTCACCATAATCGTAAATGTCACTGAGCACCGTCCATGCTCAAACATCGTTCTGGGTACACGTAATGCAAATGAAACCAGTCATTATAACTGTTGTAAAATAGAATGTTTGCTACAACAACAACATTTTTTTGGTTTAAAATGGGAATCAAACACTCTTAAAGTTTACACTTCGATCAGTGCATCCGAAGCAATTTTATCATTTAGAAATATGCGGTTAATTTTGTTATTCCCTGAACTGGGTGAACTCAATGAAGAATAAAAAAATATTTGTTTTATCTCCTGTTGTGTTGTTTGTTATGTATTTTAGTTTAGTATCTGTTTAACATTGATCGTGCCGTTTGGGCTGATCCCAGCGTCAATACTTGATGCTGTCAACTCTGATGAAACAGATAGAGGAGAGAAAAACGTGACGATAATGTCATTTGGTCTATACTGTAGAGAGTTTGAAAACAGACAAATCTAATCAGAGCACTGAATTAATGGTGTTTGACCTAAGCTCTAGATCTATAGGTTATTCAGGGCAAATCGCTCGGCGTAAAGTTTCCGGACACTGGCTTATTTACACTGGTACAGAAACGGAGCGTGTCCACCAGTTTAACTGCAGTAACAGCACAACATTAACAACTGATTAAAACAATAAATATGAATTTTACTGTTGTGACACACCCCAAACTGTGTTGTCATAACACACACTAATTGGATTCGAATAAGAATTACTACGTGTAGCCATCAAACGAAACCCAGAAGAACTGAAATATTGCATTTACATCAATTTTTATGGGGACCATCATGCTATTCTGCGCCCCAATTTTGTTTTGTACAAATAATCTTAAAATTTGGAGAAGGCTGTTGTTACTTGCACGTACGCACCTCAAGCGTTTTGAGCAAGGGCACGCACGTATACGTACCTACGCCTAACCCCGTTCTTATCCCCAACCCTAAATATTATCGAATCCCTAACCCTGCCCCCTATCCTTTCAACCAAAAAACTGGAGGAAAACAAAAAGAAAATCTGAAAATAATTAATTAAAGCTGTTGTTAGGAGCATTTCGGTAGGAATTCTCTAGCTCTGGAGTCACAAAAGGCTTTAAAATACGTACTCCTAGCGCAAAAAACTTGGGGAACGTGCTTGTAACAACATTCTTTGAAGAAGGCCACGTTCTATAATGTAAAGTGAAAGGCAAAACACAACACAAATGAGATGGCGAGCTTTAAAGACATAACACCAGATGTCAGAGAGATTTGGGCTTGGCTTGACAAAGTTGCGGGTGGGAACCGCACATCCATTCAAACATCAAGAGCTTACAAGGGCGTCAACAGCTGGTGGGCATAGACTTGGCCATCTTGACCTGCCAATTAGACGGAGGCAACTTCACTTCCGTGCCAGTGCGGCATTTCTCGGCTAGCCATTAATTGCATTACTGTGTCTGGGCCATCGAATGGCCTTGTGGAAACTGTAGACGAACAATTGCATTTCCTGTAAGAGAGACGTTTGTACGAATGATTCTGTGACCATACAGTTTTTTTCTCTTTCTCTCTCTCTCCAAATATCATTATCCGTACTTCCTGGGTCTTTATCTCTCTTACACTCCTTGCTGTGCCTCCAACCCATTTCCTCTGGTTGACGTGCGATGAAATTTCATTCGCCATAACTCTTTGAAGTGTACACGCCGAATCCATTCAACAACTGAAACGGGTGTGCCTTGGGGAACCATTTCATTAATGAAACGGCGCTAGCTGGGAGTTTTGTATTCTTTTATTTCAAAGAAGGAGGCCATTCTGGTTGTGAATTTTTTTTTTTTTATAGTTTTTTCTTTTTTTTTTTGTAATCAATACGATTTCCTGCCATTTTCCACACTTATCATATTTATGCTGAGTTGGAAGGATGATAAACTATCGTAATTCGATTAAAAAAAAAAAGAAAAGAGATATTTGGCATGCTTGTACCTTTGACAGCAGGCAGGTTGTGTTACAGATTTGGGGTTAAATTCTTAAAACTAAGTCAGTGTTAAATTAAGTTTGATTACAGTATCGTAACTACTAAGTCTGATAAAGAAGGCTATTCAGTTTTTTTATCTGAAAAAATTTTACAAGCCAAGTTACGATGGTTTACCATGCGACTCTAGATCTATGCTTTTTGTTGGGGTTATGATTAAGATAGGCTTAACTTCTTGATTAGAGACCACCGGGGCCAACCTCATGCTGGCCAGTTGTATGTTATGTAATAATTAACGTGTTTAGCCCTCAAATCCACCAAAACCAAACAAAAAATAATGATGTGCTCTAAGGCGCTGAACTAAAATTAAAAACAGGATTAACATGAGATCAATTCATTATGCTCTCACTCACACACATTAACAAACACTTGACCTACTCTCATCCCCAAACCTCTGAGACCAAAAAGGGACATCATTCAGTCTCAATGAAAACAGTCCTAAACAATTCAGTTTTGCGCCTAATTTTAATTGTGACGATGTTTTCACTTTTTCTGACGTCAACGCTGATGTTGTTCCACAATCTAGGCCCGCCAATAGAAAAAGCCTTTTCACCAAGCGACAATCTGACTGTGGGTGTCTGAAGAGCTTGACGGCTGGTATGATTCCACTAGATATGAAAGATATTCTGAGGCTAGCGCATAGCCAGTTGAAACATTTGAACAAAAAGCACAAAATCTTGAAATCTATTCTTGAAAGATAAATCTGTCCTGTATCGAAATGTACTGGCCAAATTAACTTTTTAAATTAAGAGTGACCATAATGGTCAAAATAATAATTTTTTTCTCTTTGTAGAGCCAGAATAATCATGATTCTCGGCGAGATGTAATTGGATCGTGGCGTTTGCAAATATAACAGGTGGTAAAGCTGATCCCATAGGCACTGAACAAGTAAATTATTGAATGCTGGAGATTTCCTTTTGTGAAAAGTCTTTTATCAGTCTGGTGGCTTACCAGAGGGAGTCAAAATGCCCTAGGAGAAGATTCTTTAGTCATCTCAGACTTTACGCAGCTCTGGAAAATAAGCCAGACACAAGCTCCCCTTAAATGCCTTTCCTTTCGTTGCTTGTTCGTTCATTACATAGAAATAGATAAGGATGAAAGAATTTAAAACCATCTATCCTTCCATGATGATATAGCGTGCTATCAGAAGATTTGTTTACCTCAAAGTATTGTGGAAATGTTAATGTGCTTTTTTTTGTGTGTCTGTCATGATGCCATCAATGTGTTTGTCAGACATTCCATTCTCTTGGAAGGTGCTGCATTTGATCTGTTCTGCGATTATATCTCAACATACACTGTTTATCCATCATAATTATTGTTTGATTTCTCGAGATAATGTTATACTAAGGACGTCTAAATCCATCACTGCTGACATAATATAGCATCCTGCTCAGTGGCTCAGTAATTAAAGCGTTTGACCTGGACGTAAGATGCCCTAGGTCGAATCCTTGTAGGGCTTGAAAAAGGGTGCCAAATATCCCAAAATAAACAGTTTGTACAAATGTAAAAATATGCTGTGCAAGATGATGACGTTATTAATATCATATCTGTGAGACACCATGGGTGTGCGCTGAAATAACTATAGATGTTTGTTGCTGTTCATACTCGGGGATCCACAAATGCCCCTGCCAACAGACTGATTTACACAAGTTGTCTGTCTGTAATAGATTGCGACTTTAGTTCTTGTTTGATCTGTCTCCAGTTTCTGAAACTCTGGAGATCTTTTAGTATGTAGAAGAAGTATAATAAATGCACACTAAGACAGACTTGTTTGAAATGCGTTGTGTGGCATTTATCTATCTGTTTCACAGTTCCGATTTATTTTAACTCCTTATCATAATTGTAAAGCCGCACATATTTAACGTCGAATTTCTCAGTTGTGCAAATAGTGGAGTTGGAACAAACAAGAACTAAAGACGCGAGATGCCAAGAGGTTTACAGTTAACTATTGACACTATGACGAAACAAAACTCAAATCCTGACGTGCTCTGCGTAATACAACATGACTGACTAGCTCTGAGTGCTAACTGGATATTTCTTGATTGCCATTTTTCCCTTTTTCTTTATGGTTTAACATTAAATTCTTGTCCTCTTTGCTATTAACACTGATATCAGGTCAGATATTATGGGACTAATGGAATAGATGAAGAGGAAGGGTGAAATGTATGCCTCGCGCGCATAACGGTCGTGATAGCCACTAATGTATGTCGTCACTCTCAAATTCTGCAAACCGTTTTCCCACTGTGTGTGTTTGTGTGTGTGTGTGTGTGTGCGTGTGTGCGTGCGTGTGTGTGGTTGTATCTATGAGTTGTGTTTAATACCTGGCAAAATTTGATAGTGTGAAGTCCATCTGAGATTACTCGCTGGGAAAGCCGGAGGAGAAGGGGGTGGGGAGGGGCTGGATGATATCAGTATTCGTAACTGTAGACGCTTGTCCATCATAACACCAGAATTAATGGAACTCGGTACTTTTATCCGTTAGCTGTAACTGTTACATGCAAAGATTACAGCTACAGAAAAGATCAGAACCTTAGTTACGCCTCAGCCCTAGTACAACCACCTCTACCCCTAAAAAAAAAAGGGGGCGCCACCCAGAAGGAAACAAAAGTGATCAGCCAGAAATTGATCTGTCACCAGCAACAACAGTAAGCGGCCAAGCGGCATATTGAACGAACACATGAGCTCAGGATAAATGTTGGTGGCAATGTCTAAGGTGAAAGAACTCGTTCTTCGCTGGCTGGAGGGTGAGTGGACGCCGACTGGAGAGTTCAAAAATAGACGCACTGGTTATTATGTGAGTTTTCTGGAGCCATATCGAACAGACATCTAGGCGTTAAACCCATTGTCTAATCATAAATTGTCTTTAAATTAGCATGTCGTCATTTGGACCGTGGTTAAGACCTCGTGCATAATACAGCACCTATTATTGCAATGAGCATTGCGCTTGGACATATCAAGATGTGGAAATACTGCGTCGGTTATTTAAACATACCATGAATAATTATGTGAAAACAAGACAACCAACCAACCAACCAACCAACCAACCAACCAACCAACCAACCAACCAACCAACCAACCAACCAACCAACCAACCAACCAACCAACCAATCAACCAACCAACCAACCAACCAACCAACCAACCATCCAACCAACCAACAACCCAACCAACCAATAACCCAACCAACCAACCAACCAACCAACCAACCATCCAACCAACCAACAACCCAACCAACCAATAACCCAACCAACCAATAACCCAACCAACCAACCAACCAACCAACCAACCAACCAACCAACCAACCAACCAACCAAACAACCAACCAGCCAATCAACCAACCAACCAAAATACCAACCAACCAACCAGCCAACCCACCAGATCCACATTTATCCTCACATTCCTTGTCTTCAACCTTCAACCTTCATTTCCCAGTTTTTCATTCTGAGAAAACCTATAACGTACAGTCGTTTATAAAGAAAATAGTGCAGCGTCTTACCTCATTCAGGAGCCTTTCCTGGACATACACTGCTGTATTCCTATAGGATTATGCTCATTTGAGAGCAAAATAAAATGAAAAAATGAAAGTAGGGCCAAGGACTTGAAAGCAGACCGATGTTTCAAGACGTTTATGGCAAAGGCCCTCTTCCCTCACACTTGAACCTTGAACCTTGAACCTAGGCGTTGTCCCTCCACTGCAGGATGTAGCCCTCTGACAATGCCTTCCATTTGCTTCGATCTTGCGCACTCCTTGTCCAGGTCGCACCCTCTGTTCTTGTGATGTCGTCTCTCCATCGTCCTACTGGCCGTCCCCGTGATCTTCTCCCCGTCCTCGGTCTCCACTCTGTGCATCTTTTTGTCCATCTGTTATCTTGTGTCCTGGCTAGGTGTCCTGCCCATCTCCATTTTAGTCTGAGAGCCATTTTCACCAAGTCCGTAACATTTGTTTGTTTTCGTATTTCCGTGTGTGGTACTTTGTCTTGTAGCTTTATATTTAGCATTTTTCTTTCCATTGCTCTTTGGGTGGTTCTTAGTTTCGTGGTGATCTGTCTTGACATGGTCCATGTCTGGCATCCATATGTGATCGTGGGGATTACGCATTGGTTGAACACTTTTCTCTTGAGGGATATTGGTATGTCTTTATTTTGGAAAATTTCTCTGTACCTTCTAAAGCAGCTCCATCCTGCTCTTACTCTTGCACTCACTTCACAGCTTGTTTGATTTTCCATTTGAATTGTTTGGCCGAGGTATTTGTATTGGTTTACTCTTTCAATTACTTTATTTTCCACTTTTATATCTTCATCTGTTTCATAATTTGTCATATATTTCGTTTTGTCTTTGTGTATCTTCAGTCCGACCTTTTTACTGTGTTTGTTTAGTATGTTCAGGTTCTTCTCCATTTGCTTTGTGTCTCCCGTGCACAGCGCCACATCGTCTGCGAACCTAAGGTCACACTTATTTTCTCAAATTCCCATGCATTTTGAATGTGGGTGAGCGTTTTCATCGACCGTGCAGTAAATGGATCTAGATGTCCTGACCTTGTCATTCCAAGGAACGAAAAAATATGATGATGAACTCCACATCTTCTGATCCATTGACATTAGCATTGTCTTCGTAAATATGCTCTGATCCCAATCTAATATTAATTTATCGAGCTTATTCTTATTCAATTATGTTTTAGGGCCATACAGTTGACAATATGTCAAGAGCGCTTAGAACCTGGCCGGTAACGAGATGAAGCGCTATATAAATGCTTGTACTATTATTATTATTATTATTATTAAGATAAGGCCTGGGGGATAGTAGAAAAGAGAAGATGTACAGTAATGCTGTGAATGCCAGTTGCCCTCTGTACAACCTCAGCTAAATAAGAAATCATTGCTTCAGGAACTGGCCTCTACGAAAATCTGGTCAAAATCTGGAATTGCACACCGAGTGCAATGAAGATTTCACGAAGAACATGTTTTCAGTAATCAGTTTTAGTTATGAATTTCAATGGGAACTGGAAAATTTAAACCATTTACATTAACGAACTTCAATGTGAAGACATTTACCATTAAAACGTTTTCTCTGGAGATGTAATCACAAAGCAATAATTATGCCAATGTCAGAGTTAAAAATAACATGAAAAAACTCGGATACACAGGAAAAACTGTTCTCAGAAATCGAAGTTTCATTGTGGGCTTTACAAAGAGTTGATGGCTCGATGGGATCGAAGGGAGAGAGGTGAAAGTGGACAGATCGTGGTGAAGTTGACAACAGTATTAATCAGCCCGAATCATTTGTCCACCCTTTGCTCTTTTTACCCCTGCCTGTTCCTCCTCTTTTTTTTTCCCCATTCCGGATGTAAACTCCAGTTGTGTCCTTGTTCGTCATCTTGCATCTCGGGAACACACTGTAACAGCGGGCAGGTATCAGAAGAAAAAATTACATGTAGAATTATGGCTATGGAGCTGACAAGGTTAATTTACACCACGCCTCCTTCCACCGCCTCTCGCACGCCGAATATTTCCTCTTTTCTCCCTTCTCCTTATCTGAACCGTTCTCATTTCCATATCACCCTCATGGGCCTAGATTCGATACTGTCTCATTGCTGTTGACAGCACTGACAAGCATGCAATATTGCAAAGGCAATGTGTGCTATTCTCGAAGCACTGTGAGATCGGTACTTGATGTGCGCAAGTCTGGGCCCGGTGCATTCTAACTAAAGGCTTTTCATTCAAATTGACGAGCTTTCCTGTCTCCTGTCGCATTCTGGCTGGTGACAAAATGTGACATAGAAGATTCAGATGCCGTTTATTTCGTCTTTTTTCACCCCAGTCCTTGTGGCTCTGAAAATGCCTGAAGCGATAGATTATATTTTCATTATTTTATACCAACAGCCGTTCCTATGTGTGTAAAGTGCTACGGGGTGTGAGCGGTCATGTCTATTCTGTTGCTCAGTCTTTCTGCCCCTGTTGCGAATCTCTATCTATTCAGTGCATATTACAGTCTTTTCAAGTTCAATACTCACCATCCATCACATGCTTGCATCCCCTCAGACTGTTGTAAAAGAGAGCAATATTTTGTGTGACATTGTCTACATTCAAGTGGCTAAACAAAATGAAATATTTATATATTATGAGAACGTTTCGTCGTTTTCCAAGCCCTATGTCATCTCTTTTTATGAACTATGTCTGTTATATGGATGATTGAAGTGACGCTTTCAGAGACAACGGTGTCGTGTCTCAACATGACATAATGAACCCTTTCCACAATATCATGGACAGATTTTCCAGACCATTATGATATAAGCAAAATAAAACAAAAATAGATCAGGTTTTGCAGAGAAATCTCACGTAGCTGACCTAATACACGGTAACTAATAAATACTGACGACTTGTCACATGCTGTGATAGATATCTAACAAATACAGGATAATATTTCACCTGTCATCGTTCAATGTGAGTAATTTATCGAGAGAGGTAAAGACTTTGATTTAAAAAAGAAAACGAAACAACATTGTTTCATGAGCCTAGTTGTAATATTACTCATAGATGGCGGAGAACGTCTGTGTCTGTCCTGTTAAAGTTTAAGATTGGCTGTGTCTGTCCTGTCAGTTTTTGCTTCGCAGTAACAATACTGCCGTGCAAAGACAGAGCGACGTATATGCCCATTTCATTGTTTTGAGAAAAACACAAAAATCATGTATGGCATAGCCAGTCTACATTATATAAATGCTCTTATTTGTGTTTACATGATAGTTCCTCAGCGTCAGGCGCATTTTTCGATGGAGATATGAATTTATAAATAAAAGAAATAATTATGACTGTGTGAGACAAGTCCAGAGAGACAATAAAGTAGAAAAGGCCATCCTGTCCGTTAAGTCGCTCGGCCTTTGGTTGGCGGTATACACAGAACTTCAAATTAGAAAACAAAAACAGCAAGACTGGCTTGCTTTAATGGTCGCTAGACAACAATTATTTTCACCCAAGATTTTGACTTTACATTAGAATCACCAGCTAACAGGACGTTTTTTTACAACATGAAGACAGAAAGGCGTACGTCAACTATTTCGAAGAAATTTTATGTGTACATTTTCTCTCTTGCTCGTTCTTGTTCTTTGTTGACTTCTTTGTCTGACGAAAGTGCCATGACTCTCGTACAAAAGATAATACAACGATACTTTCATGAGTAGTAGTTGGTTTGATCTACGGGATGTCTGCACGCGGCCCCGGGAGGACACTGATGTTAAAAAGAAGGAACAAGAAAAGATAGGAAAAAGTTGTATACAAGTGTGGAAGAGAAATTTCTATGCAGAAATTGCCGAAGACGAAAATGGAGAGACGTTAATTTAATGATACTCATAAAAATCTGATTTCAATGCATTGCGGGCGCTATGGGGAATGGGGAAACATAGCGTTGCATCGACAGGCCAAGGAAGCTTCAGGGACCATCCTTAAGTATGTACGCTTAAAACGGGGAGGTATCCCCTTCGTTTGGAAAGCTTACTTGGGGGAAAGGACTGGAGGGGGGGGGGGGGGATCTGTAAAGCATAATTACTTTGTTCAGTTACGGTAATATATTAAAAAGTTTAGATTTATTCATATTTGTTCAATAATACGATGTAGAACTATATAAAAACCTAATATAGGCTATGTTTGTATTGAAAGAGTCAAACAGTCCGTGCAAAAATGCTACTTACAGTCTCAGAATATCAAGGCTTTTATTACGGGTATTTAATATTTTAAAGACTATACGCTCGTACAAGAGCGCAGAGGGACGAAGTTAAACATGGAAAAGTGTAGAAGGGAGTGGTGGGGGTGGTGGGGGTGGGGGTGGGGGTGGTTAAAATCGCTAAGATGGAGCTCATGTACTTTATGAATGACCCCCAAGCGATAAAGATAAGGAATTGTAAAAAAAAAGAAAAAATAAATATATATAGCCAAGCATCTCATGGAAGTGTGCAGGACGTTCTTTGCTAATGGAAACATCGAGCACATTGATCTTGGGCATTGTGTGTTTTTCTCTTTATTTAAAATAATTGGATATAGGAGATGAATTTAAAATTGGTCCTGCGATCTTCAGATAATTTTTCCGAACGCGAAAGACATTTACATGAAACTGTTAAAAAAAAATACCTGTAGGCCTACACCAAGTCGGGGGAGTCCAAAACATCAGTGCGCCGAGGGAGCTACTGTAATGCTTTCATTTTAAAAGCAATTGAGTACGATGCAATATCAACAAACGAAAGTTTGATTCCATCGCTGATTCATAAAAGAATTTCGCTAACTTCTTACCACCTTAAACTGGGTTTCCATGTGTACGGAAATGGAAACGGCAACGGAAACGTCAAAAACCTTTCAAGTGGTGAAATAGACAGAAAATTGCTTGAAGCCGGGCTTTTATGTTTACGGAAACAGAAATGTCAAGTATCCATCTAGTAATAAAAAGAAACAGTGTTTCCATGTGTGAGGAAACGGTCATGAAAACATTCTATCTACTTCACTACTTGATGCTTTTTGACGTTCCCTTTTCCGTTTCCGGATACATGAAAACCTAGCTTTACCCTTCCAAGTAAACAGAGGTGAATCGTCGTTTCCATCCGCAAATGGAACACACTGTGGACGCATCGTTTTCTGTCCTTCGCATTCAAAGAGGTCTCATTTCAAATGGCAGACGGGTATCAGCAGGAAGTATGTGACATCTTGTGGACTGTCCAGTCAGATGTCATTCTCAAAGGTATACCGGTAACGGTCAGTAGTCTGGTGGAGCCCCACGTTCATACCACAGAGACTCCCCACGGATGTCTGAAGGTGATAAGCAAAGTCCAATTTTACATTAATCAAGCCCAATAATGTATTTGTTGACAGTAACTGCTCTTTTTAGTGGATATAACATTTTGATACAAATGTTCTCCTATGTGACAATGCCATGCAGTGTGTCGATGGGTATTTGCCACATTGTTGTATGCGACATTTTGCAGATTTTGAGATTTTGTCATGAAGGTGGATTCTCTCGCTCCTAATTTCATTATGTATAAATGTCATTCCAATCAGTTAAAAACTTTTAATGATGTGTTTGTGATGTAATTTTTCATGCGTTTTAGCCTTTTTGCTGACCAAACTTCAATCCTCATTTTCTCGAAAAAAGCCAAAATACACATACAACATGGCAAATACTCGACGTTGTATTATAAGTAACAGTTTCGTATACTTTAGTTCATGTGAGAAAATTGTTTTGGAAATTGTTTTGATTCTTCCAGCCCCTTTGCCTGATGAAGATCCTTGGTGACTGAAAACTAGAGTAGTTTCTTTGTTTTTGTACAAACATGAGACTGCGATATACAGCTTTTTTTTTTTCTCTCTGCTCTTTATACGGCATTTTAAGCTTGTATGTATAAAACGTCTGGCACGACATCTGTTGCCTGGAAATCCCATTCCTGCGATCCCTTGGCCGCCCCAAGACTCAGTCTAAACCCTATCGAGCATTTCTGGGATGGATTGGAACGGTGGTTTGGAGAATATGGATCAGGTTCTGCCAGGCTATCCCACAGACGGAGATTGTTTCTGTAGAACTGATGTCATGTCAAGCATCTGTGCAACTTTTGGACCTGACTAAAGTCTTTGAAAAAGCCACTTATGCATAAGTGTTTGTAAATCAGTGTAAACTTTTCCAGCCATTTTTTTCTTTTTGTTTACATTGCTTGTTTCTGAGAAAAGGCGCCCATGACCCCTTCAACCTCCGCCCTGCATGTTGCCTGTCTTGGTCGTACTTTACGTTTCGGGTTGGGATACTCAGTTTTAATGATTTGCACTTGCACATATTGTGACATTTTTTTTCAGATTTGGCTTTCACAATGACTTTCGAAGAACAAACTTTCCGATCGTAGTCTTTTCTTTTTTGGATATCATACTGGACGAAAATGTGTCTCTGTTTTGGGGTTCAAAAATGAAAGTCGTAAATTAATAATATCAAATGAATTTTCTCTCAAATTGATGTGTCCACGTAACGTATGGTCAAAATTGAAGCACTTCACAGTTTCATAACTTCTGGTCACTTCGTCACGAAGTTTTAGATACTTTTATGTTCACCCTCTATCTCGGCTATAGCACGATGGGGGAAAACTATGGAACTCCGTTCCGTCACTAAGTTCATTGCGATTATTTTTTTTCAAATGTTTTATTTTTACTTTGGCATGGACAGTAAAATGCTATACCGTTACCTTTCGCTGCCTACCAGGAAAAATAATACTCTTTCGTCTTCCATAACAACAGAACAGTATTCTATAAATAATGACAACAGTACTGTTCCCCACTGAAGCCATTCCTTTTTTTTCCTTTCTCTTAACATAAACCTGTTCGCTCGATGAAGGTTACCAAGTGCTCGAAAAAACGGATATCGTCCCTCAAGAGGCAATCACAGCCGAATGAAACCTCGGGAAGAAACGAAAATGGTGTTCGACTCTTCCTCTCCTTCCCAAGGCTCTTGTCCCCTCCCATGCTCATTCCCTTCCTCCCAGTGTTTTACTTCCTCCTTGGCCAAAAGATGGTCTATAATTTGTCTTTAAGCTCTTTCACGCTTGTCATCATGGCCCAAGAAGTGATTCGGAGCATAGTTAACTTTTGGGAATCAAGAAATCAAATTGTCAGTACCCGGGACCTCTTTTGGTCTGCCTGTCAGCTTCTCTTTCTGTGGACCTGTCTCTCTATCTGTCAGTCGTTTTTTTTTCTCTTGGTCATTGCTTGACTATCTGTCTGTTTGTGTGTATGTCAATGTGTCTGTTCACTCAGCCTATTAGCTTCTTTGTCCGTGAATCAGTCTCGCCATTTGTCAGGCATTTTTAGTCTTGCTTGAGTCCTACTCACTCACTCACTCACTCACTCACTCACTCACTCACTCACTCACTCACTCACTCACTCACTCACTCACTCACTCACTCACTCACTCACTCACTCATTCACTCACTCATTCACTCACTCATCATTCACTCACCCATTCACTCCGCTCACTCACCCATTCACTCACCCACCCACCGACCCACCCATTCACCCACTCACTCACTCACTTTTGTCTGTAGGTCAAACTGTCTGCCCACTAAGTTATATTATTATGTGTGCACGCATATTTATTTTCTGTTTTATAATTTGGGGATTTTATCAATGTATTTATCTACTGTTCCATGAAGACACAGCTTGCTATCAGAGAGTTAGTTTACCTATGATCCACCAGAGTTATACTGTATGTGCTTTCCTAAGTCAATCAGGACGGTATCATGGTGTTTATCTGCTATTCTCTTCCTTCTGAAAGTGCGTTTTGTCTGTTGAGCGTTCATCTTAAATTATGTATTCTTATCTCACCATTTGATTTTTCGACGGGTTATTTGATAAGCTATGCTGCTGTGCTGGAGTCTTCTAATTTATCTTTATATCACCTGCTGACGTGTTCTCGTCCGTTCTATCTGTATCATCTCGCTGGTTCGTCAGAATAAAAAAAAAAATGAAGGTGACGAATATTTTTTTTTGGACGGAATAATGAATTGTGGAGCAAATCCGCAGAGACTGCTTAATAATAATAATAATAGTTCGTCCATCAGGTATGATGATGACCTTAACAACACCAGAGGAATAAAGAACAGAAATTGTTGAGAATTTCAACACATGGACAATAAAGAGAAGTAAAGGACACAGAGGACAGAATGGAAAGACTGTTCTTTCATGACTTATGGCTTCTCATGTGACTGATAAGTCCTATTTTTGCCCTGAAGACCCTTCCGCATAAGTGACAAGAGTGCTCCGTTGGTTCAGTACCACTGGGCCTTTTCTTGCGCCGTTCTCTTTTTTTGATAGCCTGCTGGACTCTGTCAGCTTCCCATGCTTTGCTGCCTCTGGTAAGGGCCGCCCTCCAATTTGCTCGATCAAGCGAGAGCTTTTCCCACTCTCTCACATCAATGGCAAAGGCCTTCAGTGATTGCTTGAGAGTGTCTTTGTAACGTCTCTTTGGGGCCCCAACATTCCTCGTTCCATTGGAGAGCTCAGAGAAGAAGATTTGCTTAGGGAGTCTGGAGTCGGGCATTCTGACAACATGTCCTGCCCAACGTAGCTGAATTTTTTTCAGGTGGCAGAAGATGCTCAATTCCTTGGCACGATTGAGGACCTCAGTGTCTGGAATTTTATCCTGCCATTTGATCCTTAGGATCTTTCTAAGGCAGGCCAGCTGATGAAAGTGATTTAGTTTTCTGGCATGCGATTGGTACACTGTCCAGGTTTCAGCCCCATAGAGTAGGGTGGGAAGGACCAAAGCATTGTACACTTTCAGCTCAGTGTCTGTGCGAATGCCGGCAACATCCCACACTCTCTTTCGAAGCCTGCCAAATGCAGAGCTGGCTTTGCTGATTCTTGAGGGAATTTCAGTATCAACACGAGCCGAGGAAGACAGTGTACTGCCAAGATAGGTGAAGTTCTCCGACACCTTCAGAAGACTGTCATGGACTTTGATATTTGGGGTCACAGGATACTTGTCGTCTGGAGTAGGCTGATGGAGAACTTCCGTCTTCTTTGTGCTTATTGTGAGGCCAAAGTTGTCACAGGCACTAGAGAACTTATCAACACAGTTTTGCATGCTATCCTCAAGAGACTGCTTAATACTATCGTGAAAATGCATCTTTCTCCCAGTTGCTGTCCTTTGGCTCCTCCTCTGCAACAAGACCACTATCTATTGAAATGGAATTTTGTATCTATGCATCTTTGTAAATGTTCATATCAAAGGGTTTTTGCCATATTGTTGTATGTGACATTTTGCCGATTTTGAGGTTATGTCATGAACGTGGGTCTCTCACTCCTAATTTCATTATGTGTAAGTGTCATTCCAATCAGTTAAAAAACTTATCGAGATTAGTTTTTGTGACGTAATGGTGTATGCCCTTTAGCCCTTTTTGCCGACCAAACTTCAGTCCTCATTTTCTGGAAAAAGCAAAATTGCCCATACAACAATATGGCAAATATCCGTCGATATTCTGCATAGATAATGATTTTTTTGTTTGTTTGCTTTTAAATGAGTAAATATCGCCTCTATAGTAAACACAAACCTTTCTGCTCCTGCCGCGGTTGGTTGTGTTTGGGTCTTTATTTTAGGAGATTCGCTGCTCTTGGCATTAATTTACACCTCACATTTCTCGTTTTTATTTTTCTTGCTCTTGTTTCTGTGTGTTTTTGTGGTAGAGATTAGTTGGTTAGAATTTTGCAAGGCCGGCGGCGCTATTCGGCCTGCTCTCCTCGGCTTTTAACTGCCAAGGTCTCTTTAGCGTGCACCACGTGCATACGGGCCCTCCGAATTTTTCGTCTGTACCCGGGAAACGTGATTTTTTTCCGTACGAGCTTTAGCAAATTCAGGAGCGGGGCAGCAATACCATCCCCCCCCCCCCCCAAAAGAAAAAACAACAACAAAAACAAACAAACAATACAGGTCATCGGCTAAGGGATTTCTCGTCTGTCGAACACTGCTATGTGTGCTGCAATCTATGGACTGTGCACCCTACCCCTAAAATGACCCTGAACGTCACCGAAAATCCCTGGGATGTGTTGGAGCTGTCCTGTGTTTGGGGGTGTGTTGCTGCCCCGCTCCTGAATTTGCTAAAGCTCGTACGGAAAAAAAAGTCACGCACCCGG
>OZ007573.1:31456603-31466603 GCA_963931925.1 Onchidella celtica | reverse complement strand
CTCAGAGGGCCCGTGTGCACAATGAGCATGTTAAAGATACCTTGGCAGTTGGAAATTGAAAAAAGCAGACCGAACAGGCCGCTGCCCCGGCAAAATTGAAAATAAATGCTATTTATCCCTACCGCTCCCCCCCCCCCCCACCCCCTCCTAAAAACAACAAGAACAACAACAACAAAAAAAAACCCGCCAACCGGCGCTGCACTGTGGCGATGACGTGTCTGCTTCAGTTGTAACCGGGCTGCAAGGCCCCGAAGGCAAATTTCCCAAATGTGTTTAAAGAAGAATATTTAAAAAAAAAAATATTCGGTGCCTTGGCCTATTGTTTTATATAAGCCATTTTGATACACTGAATGTTTAAAATATTCAACATTACCGCCAGTTTCCCTACAGACTTCAAATCTCGAAAATTCACACCCTCTGTTAGAGCTGATCAATGAATTTAATATGACTCCAGCGGTCAGAAATGGAATTTTTGCCCAGTCTGCCCGGAATGGAAAAGAGAAAAAGAACAACCTTGACAAATTGCCTGGGAGGGAGGGTGGAAAAGGCAATGTGACTGAGTGAACTGCGGGAATGAGGGAGTAATGACCTCATGGCTGGCTGCAGACAGGAGCAAGTTCACATGTACCAGAATGTTCTCCTGAAATTCCGAAATGCACAGAATAACGATAAGAAATTCTGTTGTCGCATTTCCACACCAACATTTTTTTAAAATAAAGACAACATCTGGAGCAATTTATTTGTTTATTTATTTTGCTGTACAAAATCTAATGACTGTGGCCGTGAAAAAAAAATATTTGTTAAAAGATGAACTGACTCACCTTTGGTGTTTTCTGAAGGTGACCACAGCTCTCGCAGTACCCATTCTGAAGTCACGGATCAGTACAAAGGCTGTGAGAAAAAACGCTGTAAGATATAGAAAAATATTAAATTACTGGAATTTTAAAAACAAAATATTTTGTGTATGTGTAATTTTCATTCACCGTTTGAACTGAGCGATATTTTAATTTTTTAATTTTTTTTTTGTATAAACCACCGAGTGTGGATTATTGGAGCGAAATGAGGTAACGTTAGAATGGTTGAAATCCCTTGTGAAATGTTTTGACACTAGCAACTAAAATAGATAAAGACAAACCAGATTCAGTCACGACAAACAAGTCTACTATTGCCAGTACTGGGTACAAATTTAATTCAGCGGTCTGACGCCGCCACCCCAGCGGTCTGTGGCAAAGAGGCCATATCAAACCCTCGTGTGTCGCCGTCTTTTCAGTAATCTCTCCTTAAGAAGCTCAATCACGACAGAACTTACGCTCCGATTTGCAAACAGCCTGGTAAATTTGAAGACGGCCAATTGCTGAAAGCCAAACGTTCCACCAGCCTTCAGAAGCCCGTTGGCCAATGCCAGGATGCCATGAAAGTAATGTTGAAGAGACACTACTGACACAAAAATTGGATTTTTATAGAGTTCATGTTACATGAGGCTGTGTTGAGAGCGACCACTGACACTTTTCCTCCCTCATTCACTGTTACCTTTCTGGTTGAAGGTAGGCGCAAGCTTGGGGGAGGCAAAGCACTAAGGAAACGATTCAAAGAAGATATGAGGCGATTTGTTCGGAGTGGCCGAACGGTTTAAGCGAGTTGTTTTCTTCTACCTGGCTAGACGGTTGGTACCGGGGCAGAGGTCTCGGGTTCGATCCCCACTTGGATCACTTGTTTTTCTTTCACTCCCGCTTCGCTTTTCTGCGCACTAACTAGGCACATACACTTCTAATCGCCCCAGGTGCATTGTGGGTGACATCGGGTAGTATAAGCAATACAGGTCGGAGATCCCTTCTTGTCATGACAGACTAAGAAGTGTGACCGTAGATTTTAAAAAGCAAGACATTTTATTCTCGATCATTTTCTGAGTATTAAAAACGAAGCAGTTTTTCTTTGACTATCAAATCAGCCACCCAAATGCCGAAAACTGCGAGAGGTCTGCATTTAATATCAAAGAAAAGCAGGAGACAAATGTCTGAAACGCAAATTTACTGAAGGGGAAAAAGTATTTTTCAAGTTTGCACTAGAGTTCAAGACCTTGGCATAAAAAAAAAAAAAAAAACAAACCGCCGAACTCGTGGTCGAGGGAATGTTACCTGAAAACAGGAAGGGGACACTCAGAGACGAAATGATTCGAACAAAATCGATATGCCACAAAAGGGACATCTTGAAGTGTGTGATATCTGAGGGTAGTGTCGCGAATTGAACATCAGTAGTAACCTGTACACAAATGATGAATCTGGCGAGGTTTAGTCAGAGGCCAGCACTGAAATTAATTCCTGTAAACCATGAGTGAAAAATATGTATAAACGGAATCAGAAGGCCATAGAAAACCATTTGTATAATTTTTGGCCTCGCAGATTCAGTCATATTATCCAATGGTTCATTTGGTGCTGAGGTATAACATGAGCATGCCTGCATATGTTATATGAATATTTGTATCCCTTTTTGTATAACTGGATGAGGTGCCCGGCATTATCGGGGATAAACCTGTGAACCGACCGTTCATCCCCCTCTCTCTCTCTTTTGGTTTAGAAAGCTTCCCATACTTAGTATTCTACTGTCTTACTACAGATTTCATTCGCACCAAAGCTCTACGCACTCATTTCTGGTAGGGAAACTGTGCGCACGGAATAGAAAGCGTAATAATATCGTTTCCGGTCTGATAAGCTTACTACAGGGAACCAAAACAAAGATCATTGTAGTATACATTATTATTTACATTTTATTTAAAAATACATGAAACTTGAATCATCACAATTGGTCGATACGAAACCGATTGGGCTGAAATAGTTTACACTTAAGGAAATTTATTTTATAATTTTTTGAAACTGTTATATAGGCTGTTAGCGTCGAGCAGAAGAAGGGCCAAAATGGCAGCGCAATGAATTACTCCCGACACTATTTTGTTTTAATAATAAGATATAAGATAAGATGAGTGTCACGTTGCGTTGGAAAGTAAGGTTGACAGTGCAAATTTAACATGATAGACAGACGCATGACTGCTCTAATAGAGATAAAATTTGAGCTTTTTGCCATAATTATGCGCACTGTTAGTGTTACCAGTGAGACGTGCTCCGTGAGCCCTTCCACTTTAGAAGATCACTTGAAGGGGGAGACAGACTTGACACGCGGTGTCGTGATTCTCTGGGAAAGGTCTTGGTGTGGTCGAAATTCTGTCGTCTACTGTGATTGAATTTTGTGAGCAACAAGTTTGTTGATCACGCTGTCTTTAAACGGGGACAGTGCTTGGGTGAGTGAGGTCGGTAAAGGTATTATTATAATAAGTTTTATGGTTCTTGTTGATGCGTGGATGGAAATGAGTGAGAGAGTGAGTGAGTTAGTAGTGAGTGAATGAATCTTTGAGTAAGTGAGTGAAAGAGTGATTGAGAGAGTGAGTGAGTGAGTGAGTGAGTGAATGAGACATTTAATGCTTGAGCGAGTTATTGAGTGTGAGTGAGTGAGTGAATGAGTGAGTGAGTGAGTGAGTGAGTGAATGAGTGAGTGAGTGAGTAAGTCAGTCAGTCAGTCAGTCATTGAATGAGTGAATGATTGAGTTCATGTGTGGGTGAGTGAGTCAGTCATTGAGTGAGTGTGTGAGTTCGTGAGTGAGTCAGTCAGTCATTCCATGAGTACGTGAGTGAATGAACCAACGAAAGATAATGACCATGTGACTTGGGGAATTGATGTACGTCTGTTTGGTTAAAGAACCAGTGAATCGACGAGTATAGTTTAAGCCAAAGGCAAAATTGGTGAATATTTACATAAGTCTGACGGTGCAGGGATAGAGTGAATACATGTGTACACGGAAAAATGCAGAGAGGGATGACGGGACAATAGGAATATGGGATTCTTCGTAAAATGCATAGTTAGTGCAAAAGTAAATTAGGAAACGAGACAGAAAATGAAATTGCACTAAATAAATGGATAGGCGGATGTATGTGTACAGAACTGAATGAACGACAAATGCAATTGGCGAGTTTGCTTGATAAGTTTAATAAACACGCAGTAGCTTGCTCCTTTGATTGAATCAATTCCAGCTGAGAGCTTTTTACGATGATTGCTTATGAAAGGATGTCAAAGTAAAGCAAGAAGCATCAGACGTTAGAAAAGGTTCATGAAAATATAACAAAAGTGCAAATAGGGGAAAACAGTATTGGGAGAGACAAGAAATAAGAGTGTTCGGAATAAGGGAAGTAGATGTATCTGGGGGAGAGATAGGGAGGGAGAGAGAGAGAGAGAGAGAGAGAGAGAGAGAGAGGAGGGAGGGAGGGAGAGAGAGAACGAGTCTCTGCATATTTGTGGGAGAGAGAGACTGTGAGAGAGAGAGGGGGGAGGAAGAGAGAGAGAGAGAGAGAGAGAGAGAGAGAGAGAGAGAGAGAGAGAGAGAGAGAGAGAGAGAGAGAGAACAAACAAAATCGTGGAAGATTTGCTTCATCAATTGTCTTTCGATCTTCATGAACTTCGACAGCTAAGTGTGGCAAAACTGGTGTTTGTAAACCTTGGTTTATTGCCAAATGGGTCATCAGTTCTGTGTGTCCCAAATTGACATGGCCTTCATCTAAATGGGGTCCTTAATTGAGTGAAGAAATTGGAGTCGATCTTGACAATGGTCTCAAAACAGACATAGAACTGAAATTTATTCCACGGAGTAATTTGCACGCCGTCTTAAGATCATTAAGGGTCCCTGGCCAAAGCAATAGGCTGCGGCCGGCCCCTCCTAAGCAACTATTCAAATTTGCATGCATGGGACCCCTGAACCTTTGGGGCAATTGCCTAGTCTGCCCAGGCGTTAGGACGGCAACTGGTAATATAACATCAAAATCGACAATCTTTTCCGTTTTTCTGAAGAGAAGGTGATTACTTTTATCTTCTTACCATAATGGAGCGAGAGGTTGAATATGTAAGCAGCTAAAGCTTCGCGACTACACGGTCAAACATTATGAAACTTGGTGCACCGCTTCAATTTTTGATGATTAGTTACGTGGACACCCCCATTTTGGACAAAATTTAGTCCTTTAGATGATCTTTTCACCATTTTTTTAAACCGCAAAATAAGGGATGCATTTTCGTCGAGTAGAATCGAAAAGTTTGACTGGAAATTGCATTTTACGCCTCTATTTACACATTACCGGCCGAAGGTCAAATTTTATCACATCTATGTATTCTGCTAGGAATTGTGGTATAACAAAACGATCTATTAGTCATCAGTCTTTGCATCGAATCCAAGTGCCGCTATTAATGGGACCTAGATCTAGCCGGGCTTGATACAAGGAACATTGCAAGATATAATTATCTTGCCCAGGCAGGCTAGTATCAATACGTAATTTTTGAGGCACCAATCATTTGTCCATTTCTCTGTTCGTCTTTCACTATGTATGTCCATGTAACTCTTGACATTAAATATTCCTCCCTTTCGTTAAATGGACGTAAAGAACAGCCTTTGGAAACCCGTCTCGACTGAGTGAAGGAGCCCTTTCGTAACTATATCTGATCGTAATTGATTTGCAATTGTCTAGAAACTGCAACAGGGAGTACTTTCCATTTGTAAAATTGAAACGTAAGTCCTCGTGTCTGAGCGGCGGAGAATTTCCTTTGTCAGTAATGTTACCGTCTCTCCCACCACAGATGATGAAATCATTGCCGATTAACTTTATAAGTGAATACTCACCATGGACTAGGTAATTCATTCCATTATTATTTTTTCTTTTACATAAAAATGTCATCAGAAATTATTGAGGTTACTTTCCTTGCGACAATGAGAATGAGTAGGCTACTAACAAGAGAAGACGGTAGATAGACAGTAGATAATCTGGAGTCTTTGCCATGATCCTCCTTTTTGCGTGGATCTAACAACTTTCAAAACTGATGTAAGCCCCAGTCTTGACCCCGCTTTCAAACCCGTCACATTAAATTGAATGACAAGTGCCGTTATTTCTTTCGTGCCAGAGAACTGAATATAAAAATATCTGTGACTCATACTTTTTAATTTATCCCCCTGTGGCTCGGGATGATAATCTCTAAGCAAAATGCTAACGCGAGCATACCCTGAGCTTTCAACATTCAGGAAAATCCAATAAATTACCTGGCCAAATTCAATTTCTGCCTTCGTTCTCACAGGCAAATACATTTAATGTGCTTTATGCCAGGAAAAATATTAGAGCCAAAGGGACAATTTTCTGCGTCTCAAGTTTTTAGCGAGATCGCGTCACAAAATAATTTATGTAATGTTGCGTGACGCGTCGTCATCACAACTTGAAAAAATACCCTCGGAAAAACCTACAATAAAAAGATTAAAGAATCTAACTCCCCACCCCCTCTCTCTGTCTGTCTCTCTCTCTGTCTGTCTCTCTCTCTCTCCCTCTCTCTCTCTCTCTCTCTCTCTCTCTCTCTCACATGCACAAACAAACCAGAAAGTCCAGTATTCATGAAAATACAACTAATCAACCAACTGACCAACCAAACATGCCAAACGCCAATATTTTATTGAAATTCAAACACTTGATTCAGCGGGCTACGTTTAAATGCCGGAACAGCCAGAAGAAGGGCCATGGTTATCATAGTTTAAAAATTGGATTTGGCCCAAGAAGAACAAAAATAGAACAAACAAAAAAATCCTCACTTTTTTTTTCGTTGTTGAAAAGAAAATGAAAATTTATTTCATTTCTTAAACTGTAGGGAGAATATTGACAAACCTTAAACGCGGCCTTCGATTTTATAAAAATTCTTATAAAATTCACCTCGTTACTGTGTGATTTGTTTTTCCCGTGAAAAAAAAATGAAAAAACAAAACCAAACAAACACGCGTTCAGTTCAAAACTGACGGAAGATAACAAGAGCGGTGGTCTTTCGTTGAAGTTATCATCCGGCATTAGAGGATTGCTCATGTAACATTACAACTGTATGGCAACATGATCATTTTGTTGTGTATCAACTGTTAAATGACGTTTGTCTACTTTTCGTACATTTCCTGAAGACGAATCTAAAACAATTCATTATTGATTTTGCGCGGTTGTGAAATTTTGTGTGTATGTGTGACATCAGTACCATTGTGTCTTAAAATGTTGACTCAGTTTCTCGCCAAAATTCAACTGTATTTATTTTCAATAGAGGTGGACATTGCTGCAAATCATCTTGTAGTTGTATTCATGCTTCATATCCTCAAAATCATGTTCTCTGCTTGATCTCACCGTCACACTTGGAACAGATGAAACAACATTTTCATCCTGGTTGGAAAGGAATGACCAGGACAGATATAATCACATTGTACCGATAGAGAAAACATTACACCCCCAAATATGTCCGGGAAACAAAATTTTGCCCTCCAGGGCCCTGACAACTGAATACCCGTAATTATTCGATCTTGAAATCAACGACCCAGTTTTAAAATGTCAGCGACGGGCCTGGTGATTTGGCTGTCAAAGGGCAGTCGTCCCCCTCCCCCAGATCACCCGAGAAAAATAATCATGTTATGAATTTTCCAGCTTTTTATGCCTTCTTTTTGGGAAATTCCCAGATGGGAAAGAAAAAAGCAAAAAACTGAACAATTTGGTTACAACAGTACCCATTGAGATACTACGGATCACCACATCAACAGCAACAGTATTAACAACGACTAAAACAGGAATAACAAGAAAAATGGCAACATCAACACCACCGACAGAGGCAACAACAACAACATCAGCAAACGTTCAACAGCAATACATCAGTACCGATCGAGACAGCGCGAATTCGGACTGCCAGCAGTATCAACAGTACTAATAACGCCTACAACAGCAACAACAAGAAAAACGGCAACATCATCAACAACAACATACAGCAACTACCACAATCACAACAACAGCAAACCTTCAAAACAGCAATCAGCAGATTCCCCCCCCCCCCCCCCTTTTACCGATTTAGTCACCCTTGCCCTTTACATTGCCAGTTTAGCTACAACACAAAGAAGAGAGGTTTTACAGTTCGGTGGTGACGGCTTGTTTGTGCCGGAAGTCATGTGTCAATATTCCATATCCGGCTGACGCTGACAAGAGCTTCTATGTATTTCACATGTCTTGAAAAATCAGATATTTCCACGCTTTGCGATATCCCAGCAGGTTTTGTTCCATGCTCACAAAATCGCACGCTTCATGTAGTCAACATAACCAAATATTTGGGACTGTTTTTTAAAACGTCAATGCTAAAACAATACCCACTCTGTACGTAGAGACTTTCGACTGTCTGGGCCTTGAGCGTTTGTGCCCACAAACAAACCAAACATCCACACAGATGATGACCAGGTAAGTTGTCAGTCATTTAATTCGTTGAAAGGTCTCCTTCACTTGCATCATTGCCCATACAATCTTTAAAAGAAACAAAAATATTTCAAACGACAACAACAGCAACAATTCACTGAAGGCCTTTGAATCTTTTTTTTCCCTTTGTAACTGTTAAATTGAAACAAGAAAAAGAGTAGCAGTTTCCTTCTGTCATTTCTCTTTATTCTTAAACAATAAACTGTTACGCATTGAAAAAAAAAAGGTCAAGGTGTAAAGTAAACATGGTATTTATTTCCTTCTTAATCTCTTAACCAACTAGTCAACCCACCGACCGACTAACCAACCAACAAACCAACCAACAAACCAACCAACCAACCAACCAACCAACCAACCAACCAACCAACCAACCAACCAACCAACCAACCAACCAACCAACCAACCAACCAACCAACAACTTAACCAACCAACCAACCAACCAACCAACCAACCAACCAACCAACCAACCAACCAACCAACCAACCAACCAAACAACCAACCAACCAATCAACCAAACAACCAACCAACCAACCAACCAAACAACCAACCAAACAACCAACCAACCAACCAACCAACCAACCAACCAAACAACCAACCAACCAACCAACCAAACAACCAACCAAACAACCAACCAACCAAACAACCAACCAAACAACCAACCAACCAACCAACCAATCAAGCAACCAAACAACCAATCAACCAATCGACCAACCAACCAACCAACAAACCAACCAACCAACCAACCAACCAACCAACCAAACAACCAACCAACCAACCAAACAACCAACCAACCAACCAACCAACCAAACAACCAATCAACCAACCAAACAACCAACCAACCAACCAACCAATCAACCAACCAACCAACCAACCAACCAACCAACCAACCAACCAACCAACCAAACAACCAACCAACCAATCAACCCAACAAGCAAGCAACCAACCAACAAACCAACCAACCAACCAAACAACCAACCAACCAACCAACCAACCAAACAACCAATCAACCAACCAACCAACCAACCAACCAACCAACCAACCAACCAACCAACCAACCAAGAAAGCAATCCTTACATTGTTTTAAACATGAAACCAGTTGTCAATCAACGCTGTCACAAGAGTAGCTACTCTCCAGTTAAAGACTTCAGTTTGGGGTTCAGTACCACTTACTAGAGTGACCTTTTATCGAAGAGTGTCTTAACAAGCTATCGTCGTCCAATTAGAGCAATTTTTAAACTAAAGAGTCGGAAACGAATGCAGAAAAATCTATGGTTTCCTCAGCCTAATGTTTGTTAGGCATGGTTGAATCACTGATTACAACTATAATCATGTTATAGATGAAATATCATAAAAACCACAGAAAAACTGTGGGGTCGCAGCAGGGCTATAAGCAAAGTCAAAATTGAGCAAAAAGAAAAGGTTGTATGTTGCGAAGCCCCGCGTGAGAAATAAAACCCAAACAGTACAAAGCAAACTAAAGAGAAGACAGAAAATGCATAAATTTTCGGCTTTCGCCTTTGTCAAGTGAAAAAAAACTAACAATAAAAGACTTCAACAGGAACGAAGTGAAACAGTTTACTTAGCTTGTTTGACTTTTTGGAGCACTGTCATGATGATTATTCTGCAAAGTCAGGAAAACGTGACCACTAATGAAACAAAAAATAACA